>OY783194.1:30292908-30722385 GCA_963678675.1 Xiphydria camelus
GGTGTAGCTGGATGCGAGCGAGGAGGGAAAGAGAGATGAGATAGTCGATGCAATTTGGTACGACGCTGACGTACGTAAGTGCCTCCTGTTGCGGGATTTTTTAAATATTGAAATGAAGGGATATTTCATTTTCGTATCGACGCGAGAGTTTCATAGATTCTACATCGAGAAGACAATTTATCAACAGTCGCTAAATATAATTTTAAAATGCGGTGAAACGAATATTCCATTAGGATGAGAAAGTATATGTTATTAAAATGTTTATTTCATTCAAATGGTTCCCCCGGAAGATCAAATTTTGCCAAATGAATATCATAACAGTTAACGAATATTTACCTGGTTCGATAGAATGTTTATTTCGCCACATTCGAATAATCATTTATTAGCTACAAATACATTTTTTCTCGATTCAGTAGATACAGATTAAGAAAGACTGCAAAAGATCATAATATCGAACTCCCAAGTCATTCTTAGAAATAAAAAGATTTCCCTAAAAATAAATCCAGTAAGATCTCTTCAATTTTTTCACCCAAAATATCTCTCATTCTATATCTAAAGAGTCCGCAAAATCAGGGCGAATAATAAAAACCGTCGCGCGCTGAAATATTAAGCTCGCGGGACGCCAAATTAAGTGAGATCTCCTCGCGAACAATTAAATCGGACGTCGTCCTGATTTAATGCTCCACCGCGGGCAGGTCTGGGAGGGCGCTGGAAAACCGGACTGTCCGGCCCGTGATCGCGCGCGCGGCCCGTGGCAACTCTATTCGTACGGCGAGGCACGGCGCCGCGCGATCTCCCTCGCACGTCGTCAGCGTCGATAGATCTCGTCGCGCGATCGCTTCTACTCGTCCATTGGTCGATCGCCCGGTGCAAAATTTGCGATAAAACCCGACCGCGATCCCTCTCGCTCCTTCTTTCCCGCGGAAAACGAGGTATCTCTCCGCGCAATACTCGGAATGCCTCCTAAACAAAGGCCTGCATCGGCGTATCGCGCTGTGGGTTGCACGCCCCACGGTGGTGTGGATATAACATATATAGGCAAGCTTTAGAGATTGTAGTCTTGGTGTTAGGGAGCCCAAGGCCAACACCTGCATCGCGAGCCCCACCACCGCCGCGCCGGACGGAGAACTGTACCAATACCAGTTTACTCCTAACTGCTATTAAATATACTGGCACTTTGTCTCTCCTCATCTCCGAGATCTCGCGGCGACTCGGCGCACGTACGCGCTACGCGCCGCGCGCGTCTCGTTTGAAAATGTTTCCGAGCGTAGATTCTTCGTTTTCCATTGTACTTGGGAGAAGAAAATGTTTAGAAGATGCTGCGATAATTTTGATAGCTTGGGATATTTTTTGCGGCATTTATCAGGTCGCCACAAAAGTTTTGTTACACCTAAGCTTTCAAAATTTGTCTTCAAGTGTAACAAAACTTTTATGTGACAACCTGGTACTATATTTTTATGTAAGCCACAGTAGGTACTGGGAGGCTGCAGAATGAAAAACTTCGATCGATTGAAGATTTTGAGCGGTTCGAAGCATAGTTAGCGGTGAAATTATTCTGATATTATTTAGTACGCGCGGATAGGATGATTCCCGATAAATATTCGTCGATATGGAGCAGTGCAATTTCTTCTCTTGAATTTTAATCGTATACGGTCTATATTTGTAGGAATTAACGGTCTGTAAAGGAGTAAACGTCAACTTATGACGTTATTATTATCCATAGAGTTAGAGTTTATTTCATGCCATAGGACTAAAGGTCCTCTATGAGACATCCAGCCAATAATAGAAAAGATATGACAGTACTGAGAAAAATAACTCGGTTAAAATGACAAAACGCGTCTGGTTAAACGAATTTAATTATTCTAACCGAAATACTAGTAATATAAACCAAATATCTAGTTATTCTAATTACACCTTTAATCGTTCCAATTACGCATCTATTTCTAACCAGAAAATGGTCAGTTTAACCAAGCAAGCGGAGGATCCATATTTAACCAAACGGTTCGATTATGGATTTTGGTTAAATTGACCATATTATTTTTCTAAGTGACTCTCACGCTTTCAAGCATCCCACGCATCCACGCGTTTCACGCATTTTTCTCAGATCCCTCGAACGCCACAAACCGCATTTCCACCGAACTAATACATAACGTACAAGCCTCCGCAGAAAAACGGGTTCGATGATCGGCTCCGATACACCGCGCGCAACCGACCACGCAAAATATATAATAACGCATGCGCGCGCGTATATTGCCAGCCGCGACAGTGGGGATCGCACGTAGGTATGTACGTCTGGCCGCGCGCGTATACATTAACTCCGGTAATCGTTGGGTACAACCCGGCGGGAGTTTCTTCAACCTGCTTGCATTTAGCAACATTTCCCTTTCCTTTCGCTTCCTACGCATCTCGGCGCGCGCGACGGAGTCCGGTGTGTCCCGCACTTTATAGTGCAATACATAACGAGGAGCGTGGGCCGGCGCGACGTATCCCCAGCTGTCCAGGTGAACCCACGTCTCTTCGCGACCAGCCGGCCGGTAGCACAACTCCGGTTCCAGTTGACCAGTTCCCCCTGAGCGCGCGCGCGATTCTTCGCGAGGGGTACGCTCGGCGCGTTGGCGTTGGACCGCCGCGCGCGGCTCGCCCGAACGGCGAAAGTAATACACCCGCCGCCGGGGGAGGGGGGGGGGGGGGCAGAGGCCGCTGCACTGCCGCTAATCTGTTCCACGTACTCACCACGCGCCACTTGCCACCGACTCATTTCTAGGTTACTACGAATGCGTAAACGCGCGCGAGGAATTCGCCTGGGCCCCGACTGCTGTGCGCGTTTTGCGAGCGAGCGAGAAGGGCCCTCGCGGACGTCGTCGCGTTACGAGGGAAAGTGCATCGCGGGCGCGGTGAGAAAATTGTGGCGGGAGAAAATTGAATAGAAAAATCGTTGCAGGGAAAAAAGCGAATCGTGGCGTTTACAGAGTTTGTGCACGGAGTAAAAAAATCAATTTTTATTGTTTTATCCAGTAGCGCTGAGACTCGAGCTCATTTTCAAGAATTCGTACAGGAGCCAATTTATTGTGCACGGAGTAAAAAAATCAATTTTTATTGTTTTATCCAGTAGCGCTGAGACTCGAGCTCATTTTCAAGAATTCGTACAGGAGCCAATTTATTGTTACGATAACTACAGTTTTAGTCAAAATTATAGTAGAATTTGTAGGAGTTGCAAGCGTTGCTGTAATTTTTACTAAAATTGTCTAGTTATTGCAACGATAAATTAACCTCGTACCAAAACTTACCGCAAACTTTATAAACGCTACGACTAATTTTTTTCCGTGTGCACGGAGAGAAACTTTCATTAAAAATTACCGTGAAATGCATGTAACCATGGGACATGACGTCAACGACCAAATTTTTACACATGCTTCAGGATAAAATTGACTGTTTTCTTCAGGAAAACAAATGACTGAAACAGAACGATGGACGGATGAATTTACCGTGGTCTACAGTAAAAGTTTGGTTGTTGACGTCGTGTCCCATGGTTATGTGATTTTCGCGGTAATCTTTAACGGATATTTGTCTACTCGTGGAAATTGAGAACTTGTCCAATTTGCACCGCGCGTCACGAGCGAATCGTAGAGTTTACCATCTTCGGTGATAAAAAAGCTTCTCCTGTACGATACCCTGGCGAAGCGGTATTCATTTTCTCCTCCCTGTGTAAAATTGCGATTTGCAGAACGACCGCTACGTGGCACTCGCCACTCGTCGTATCGCGCGGAGGAGAAAGAGAACCGCGGGCGTGAAAAGACGTTCCTCCGCCGCTCGTGCAGGGGTCACGCGGTTCAGCGCGTGCGTGAAATGACGATCCTCTCGCGCGCGACCCTCTCTTTACCACCTTCGCATTTTACCGGGTTCCTATCGCGCGTCTCCATTGTATACAACGATTACCGCGCGCGGCCAGCACAGCGCCGATATATAATTTCCCCATTTATTTACAGCCCGCGATCGCATCGCGCCGCGACGACCTATGTAAATCGGTCGTCTGTGGCTCCTGCGCGCGCAGCACCGCCAGTCCCTACACAGTCCAAGTCCTCCAGTCCCGACTTAAGTCCCAAGTCCTAGTGCAGCCCGGCCGCGAGACATTTCGCAATCCTCCTCACGGTGCGCGCTCATGCGTACCCGGTCGATCGGCCCACGAGTACATATCATTATCCGGCCGCGTCGATGGTCGACTAATTGCAGATCGAGATCCGAAAGAGTTCCCCGGCGCTGGACCGCGCGAGAACGACGCTCGGCGCTCGCAGCGTCGCCGCGCGAGCTTGACCGCGGGTTCGCTTCGAAAAAAAAGGAAAGACCCGCCGCGCCGCCCGGACCGGAAAGCGAATCGACTGCGCGCGGGTCTCCGCATCTTCGGGGAGAAAAAGAAAAGGAGCGCCGCGCCGATCGGGATCCTTCGAAATGGGTTTCTAGGACGGGGGAGTTATGTGCGTCGAGCAGGAAGGAGGAGGGACTTCCCTCGTGGATCGCTTCTCCGATGTGATATTATACGGATAGGCGGCGTTTAATGTGGGAGTTAATTCGAGGGGATAATGGCTTGGGTGGGACGCGGGTCTTTGGCGGAGATTCTGAGATCTTCGGAGGCTGTTTAAATGATTATCGGATTATTTTTCGGGGGATATTTTCGAATATGGGGGAAATTGATTCGAAGCTGTGTAATTCGATGGCATAAATTTGTTTTATTGCATCGGACTGACACTATTTAAGTAGAATTATAAGATACGCTTATTTCGAAAAGAGCCTTATTTTCTAATCACTGATCAGATTCCCCGTTATACCAGAAAACCAATTTATTTGTAGTCGATAAAGGAAATATTCATCAACTGTTACGATATTCATTTGATACGATTTGATCCTTCGAGAGATAACAATTTGAATGAAAGAAGCATTTTTCTAAGTAATATATATTTTCTTGGCCTAACGAAATATTTATTTCGTCTTATTCAAAATTGTATTTGTTATTTGTTGCATTTGTTGCATTTGTCAACTATCAATAAATTGTCTTCTCAGTGTACACAGCCAACGAAAAGTCTTCAGCGAACCCTATATTCGATCCTCGCGACGCAACTAATATCCGTATACCGACCAATAAGCAGCTTTCCTCTGGTCACCCCCCCAAAACGAACCGTCCGCTCCGAATTTCATTCCCGAGAGAAAGTGCAGCGCGCTGCACGGTAGCCCGGCCCGTCGCGCCCGATGAAAACCAAAAAGAAAAACCGAAAAAAGAAGCCAGCAATAAAAAATCGATCCCACCCATCGTTTATTTTCTATTACGCGGAGCGCACGCATCTCTCGCTTGCACAAACCGTGTATATTATATCTCCTCTTATACATCTCGCACTCCCCGCACGCTACGCCACGGCTGCATTTGTATTCGTGTCTTGGGTTACGACAGAGTAGGCCCGTTATCGGGGCCTGCTGATTGCCTTTGAACAAAGAGGGCCTCGCCTCGAGGCGCTGGCCGGACGAGGACGCCGATACAACGGAGAGGAAAAGAGTAACACGAGGAGATTGTTCGTGATGAGGTGGTTAGACTGGTTCGCGGACGCGTGTGCGTGCAACGCTCGGCGTGTGTCGGTGGTGCGGCGCACGAACTGCATGCGCGCGGCATACGGGTCCCTTCTAGCCCCCCTCCACCTCCTACGCTTCGATATCGCTGCGAGGAGACCTCAGGTCGCGCCATTGTGTGCGTGAGATTGAACGTTCCTCTCGCGAATGCGAGCGCGCGCGCGTGTGCGTGCGTGTACGATTCCTCGTCGAGGCGAAGGGGGGCGGCGGGGTCTCGAGAGGAGAAGAGGTCCGCTGCAGCGGGCCGGAGGGGGCACCGGCAAGGGGGGCGAGACGTCACGGAGAAAGCGCACGCGTGTTGGTGCGGGTACGAGAATTTTCCAGGGTGTTGGTGCGCGTGGAGGCGGGTTGTCGGTCTGCTCACTCTCGCGGGCACCGGTTTGTTTTGGTTCGCCACGTGTGCGTGTGTTAAGTGAGCGATGCGCGTGTGTTAAGTGAACGTGATGCGTGACAACTGCCTCCGAGAGTATTATGTACGCGGCGTGGAGTGTGCGTGCGCTGGGACGCGCGCGGAGCAAGAGGGCGAACGAGCGCACGCACGCGTGTGTAATGTTAACGGCGACGTAAGATGCGCGTGAGCCTCGTTGGAACCGTGGCTCCGCGCTACGATGCCCGAAAGCGATAAGGCGCGCGCGCGCGGGTATTAGATACAGTTCCTGGGTGGAATCATTGCATTTCGAAGGAGGACCGTGGGCGCTGCGGTTCGCGTGGTATTCCGAATCGAAATTTTACCCCTACTTTGATGCTTTTAATACTCCATTCGGCCTACCATTGGCCCACTCAGCCTATAAGTTCCTATTTTGAACCTTGAGTCGGTAAAATGTTCACCAACAGACCATTTTAGGCTTAACGTGGGGTTTCTATGTAACAGAAAATTGATCCATTGAACAGTGAAAAATGTTCTTGAAATTACCGCGAAAGTCACGTAACCGCATGAGACATGATGTCAACAACCAAATCTTTACTGAAGAGACCATGATAAAATTCATTTTCCTCACTCATGCCCATTTCGAGGCCTTTTCCAGCCTATTTTTAGACCGTAGGGGAGAGTTGCCTATATTGAACCGGTACCTAAATTGAACCTCCTGGCTATTTTAAGTAAATGAACATTTCTACTGATTCCAGAGATTTTGATTTTTGTCAAAATCTTAAGCGCTGATCCCAGAAATCATGCACTATATATAACATATATGTAGGATATACCCTATATATTGACTATATCTCAAAGGAAGTATCAAATATTAACGATTTTATGTACGAGAACATTTTTTTTTCATGGAAAATCATCGATATATCAGCGATTCTTTAAGATTTCCTCAATATGTGCATACTTTTTGGAATCAGCGCTTAAGATTTTGACAAAAATCGAAATCTCTGGAATCGAACTCTCGACCATTCTATCTTGTGTATTTTTTCGCGTTGATTACGAAAATCATCAATATATTGAGGAAATATCAAAGGAACACCTAGATATCCATGACTCTTTTATAAAAAAAATAATTTTTCTGAATATAAAATCGCTGATATCTCACATTTCCTTTGAGATATGGACCTGATAACCATGATTTTCGAAATCAGCGTGAAAAAATACATCGGGTAGGGTGGTCGAGAGATCGATTTCAGAGATTTCAATTTCCGCGAAAAATGGAAAAAATGTTGAGTAAATGCCTTAAGATTTTGCCAAAAATCGAAATCTCTGGAATCGAACTCTTGACCATCCTATCTTATGTATTTTTTTGCGCTGATTTCGAAAATTATAGATAAATCGAGGATATCTCAAAGGAAAACCGAAATATCGATGATTTTCCGTGAAAAAAAAAATTTTCTGATACATGAAATCACCAATATCTTATATTTCCTTTGAGGTATCGTCAATATATCTGCCATTTTTGGAATCAGCGTGAAAAAATACATCGGATAGGGTGATCGAGAGATCGATTTTAGAGATTTCAATTTTCGCGAAAAATTGAACTCTCGGCCATCCTATCTTATGTATTTTTTCATGCTGATTACGAAAATTATATACATATCGAGGATATCTCAAAGGAAGACCGAAATATCGATGATTTTCCGTGAAAAAAAAAATAATTTTCTGGTACATGAAATCACCGATATTTTCGCCTTCGGTGAGCTTCGTCCCCTCACCATGCCTCGTGTTACGACCTAATTAAACACAGTCTGAAAAAACCTCGGATTTCCGCCTAATGATATAAGATACTATTATCCCTTACTCTGTGTTTTAGTTATTTATTTTCCTGAAAAAACAGTCGATTTTGAAAATTTGCTCGTCGACATCACGTCCCATGATTACGTGATTTCACAGTAATTTTTTATGAAATTTTCTCTCCGCGTATAAGCCTAAAAGAGTAGATCTAAAATTTCGACTCGCGCGGGGCGATCGCGCTCGTTTCCCTCCCGTGGGTCGATCCGGGGGAGGCGAAAGCGACGCTGGAGAGGAGCAATCGCGCTTCCGTGAACTTGAACTCGTTGAAGTTCACGCGAGGGTGTCCGCGTCGAATTTGTAATGACGAGAGGAGGAAGCGTCGCGCTACCTTTGCGCAAAGTGCGATCGACTCTTCGCCGGATGAATTTCACTTTCGGATGAAGGAGTCGTCGATCGAAAATCACGGTAGTTTCAGTTGGTGCGTTTCCTGCGGCGGCCCCGTAGCTGCAGCGCACGCCGCAGCAGCTCACGGCATCTGAAACCGCGCTCGGAGTTCCTTGAACCGCGCGATATGCTCTATAGGTATCGACCGGGTGGATCGGGCGGGGGAGCTCCGCGCGCGATTCGGTTCTTTGAACCCCAACAGTAGTCGATCCGCGCGAACACCCCGCGCGCGCCCGGTACTCGCAATTATCGCGCGCACGCGGGGGGTTCCCCGAATCGAGAAGCGAGTCGTCGGTAGCGCCGCGCGACACCGGAGGATAGACCGGCTCGTTTTGCTTTTCCACTCTCCCGACGACACGCCGTACGAACGGTAGCGCTGCACCGGCTGCGGTGAAGAGGGCGCGGATTCGAGATCGCCGATCGCGCGTCTTGGATTTCCCGCAGCTGCACGGCCGGGGAGAAGGGCGACCCGAAAGGGACGGGTTCATCGCGAAGCGAACAGGTGTCAAGAAAAGAGGAGCCCCTCGCGCCCTACTCCCTCGAGTCCGCGCTGCTGCCGTTGCCGCTGCTCCGGCCAGCGCAGCAGCGCCTCCGGTCTCTTCGACTTTCAAGGATAACGAGTAATCCTGCTCGCCACCGGGATCCTCTTCGATCTCCGAGTGCGCGCTCGCGGCGAGACGAGGGCCTTCCTCTCCTCGATATAGCCGCCTCGGTAAGGAGATCCCCGCTGTAGCTTCCTCCTCCCGCGAGGCTCTCGTCCGGATCTCTCTCCTTCTGTGCTGTAATTACTTGTATTTTGATCCGGGGGTCGCTTTTTGTAATTTATTACGTGGAAAGCGCGAGGGGTCCAGACGTCGGCGTCTCACCCCCACCCCGCCCGCGGGCCACGCCGGGCCTGACCATTCGCTGCCCTTAGAACGTGACTCGACGAAAGACCCGGGTTTTGTTTTGACAAATCTTCCCGTCCGTGTGCGCGGTGGGGCCCCGCGCGCGCTGGTGGTGCTAGTAAAGTTTAAAGTCGTCTTTTTGTCGAGCCCCACTCCGCTGGCCCGATGTAAACACGAGTGGCTGATAGCCGTAAGGCCCCGCGGACGGTGGCGCGCGGTGCGGCGGGGGCGGGAACGAGGGACAGCGCGGCTGGGCCGGCCGGTATGGGGGGGACAGAGGGGCCCGAGCCCGACCGAGCCAGGACGAACCAGACCGAGCCGAGATACGAACGAAACGAGCAAAGGGAAAAAAGTAAAACAGGAGGGAGGTAAAGTGCAGCTGAGGCGTAGGACCGCAGTGGCGTAGAACCCCGTCGCTCGCCGTGGCGTGACGGGATTCACGCTGGATTCGTGATGCGTATTAAGATTGGGCGATGCCGTGGATAACGGACGATGGCTCGGAGAAATTAACTCGCGAGATATATTATTTCGGAGCGTCGTTGAGAGAAAGTTCCTGCTTCCGTCTGAAGATAATTTCGATAGTCTATTTCTCTGTGACACTCGAGTCGATCGTAAAACGAATTCGCGATGCGATATTTACTAATGGAAATATTACCGTGAAAAGCTGCAAGCGAGCGAACCGATTTCCCCGACTGGAAAGCACGCGAAGCGTGACGCTTCTCGCCTCTGGAAATCGAAACGATCCGCCTATACACCCCGCCCCCTACGGCACCCTCAGGTAAGTTGCACGTGTGCGCAGCGCGTCGCCCCGACCCATACGCGGGAGGCGGTAGCAAATGGGCGCTCGTGATTTTCTCCGGGAAAAATGACGGGTCGACCCGAACCCATCATCGGTCCGTCCGAGGGGATACTTTTCCAGGTTGAATAACGCGACGCCGTCGAGCTTCCATTGTATTCCGTGCAAGTCAGTTTTCAATAGCCGTGGTCTAGCCGGACCCAAGGACCACGGGTTCCCCGACGCGGGGCCTGCCTGTTCGTTGAACTGGGTCACACCGAAGTGGTTGATTGTATTTTTTGTTGCTCTCGCGCTCCGGCACACCCCTCCTCCTCCTCCTCCTCCTCCTGCTCCTGCTCCTTCGCCGCTTCGAGCTCCGTCTTCGCTCCTCCTCCATCTGGGGCCCTACGACGCATAAGAAACTTTTTTATTTTCGGTCCCGAAGAGGCGTCATTATGAAAATGATACTGTACCTGTACCCAAGGGGACAGACCGCAGACCATGGCAATTACGCGTAATGAAACGCCCGGGTCCATTGAAGGGACGAGATGAGGGCAATTGACGACGTTTATACCAAGAATTGAAACTTGTAACTGCGTGGATCGCGTGTAAATAAATTGTAAAAATATGGAATGGCAATTACAACCGCATCCCGTGCGACGCTTCGCGGGATTGAAACGTACTTTTTTTTTCCATGCGGGATAAACGGCGAATCGGATATATGGTGTAACTATCGATGTTTGGACGCATTGTTTCAGTTGCTGTCCTGTAGGAAAATTATTGCTATTCGAAATATGGGAAATAGAAGAAGCTTACTACGAAATACTCGTAACCCGAAAACGATAACGAGAAGTTCTATATCTCAAAGAAAACAACAAAATTATCGCCATTCGAAATATTGGAAATAGATGAAGCTTATTAATATAAAAGAGCCTGTTACTCGCGTCTGAATAAAAAACAAATAGAAAAAAGTGAGAACGGACAACGCGAAGATAATAAATCACAAAAGAAATCGCGAAGAATATATCTCGCGCTGGGACAGCCGCAGCTCGCACCGTTCATCCTCATTCGCAATAAAGTATCTACTCGAGATAGCGCTTTGCCCCGCAGGACTCTGCGAGCGTACAGTCCTCGTAGAGCGCGAGTGACGTATCAACACGGTGCCTCGTTAGAGGACTCACGTACTACGGCTACGATAATTCTAATGCCCCGACAACTCTATAACGAGATGCCGACCGTCACGCTTATCATTATCCCGCACATTCGCGGAAAACGAGGAAATGGGAGGGAGCAGCGAGCGTCGAGGGAATTAACGTTCTAATTAAAGAAAATCCTGACGAATTAAGTTCGCAGACAAGGATCGCGCGTCGCCTGGATAATAAACCGCGGAACTTAATCCGCAGCGAACCTCGCCGGCGGATCCCCGCCGTTGAATTCACAGCACCCCATTGTACGCGACCCGGCGATAAAACATCGCGCATACGACACCCCGTTACGAGTCCACAATGCGCACGGAATAATCCCGATGCATCGAAATACCCGCGGCTGCGTCTAACGCACGAGGCGACGAATGAGGTCATCGAGACTCGACCCAATTTCCTACCTGCACAATGGGGCGGCTGCTCGCGACACGCGAGCGTTCCCCGTGCAGTATGTGTACCCGTGCTCATAGCAGCCGACATCCGTGTCGCGATCCGATTCGGGGCGCGATGCGCTCTTTACACACACGAGTCCCACATGCGCGCGGACGCGTCTGGTTGTTGCACATGCGACCGCGCGATGCAACTAAAATTCCTATACACGTGTTCCACCCGGAGTCCCACAATGTTTGGCCTTTTGTTTGACGTGAATCACCTTCCGTATACAGTCGCCTGTGTCGAAACGCGCGGACGAACGTGCGCGTTCGCGCGGTTTCCATGTAGGTGTTCAACGGGGCACACGGGGCGCCTGTGTCTATACGGAAACGTGTGTACACGCGTACAGTTGTCGGACGCATGATGAAGGGCTTCCAGCATTGTCTCCCTCGGCGGCGTGACTCACTAGTCGAACCATAAAATAGTCGTGGAAGTGCGGTTACGCGCGGGCGCGCGTCCCGTACCGACGCGAGGCACTTGGGATGCGACGGAGAGGAGGAGCCGGTGTACCTACCTCTGCCGAAATTTGGGACTCGGGTTAATGGATCATCAGCGCGCCTATTATCGGGCAAAATGTAGGTATAGTGTCTTGGAAATGATGGTTCCCCGTAAAATTTATGGCATCGGCGAGGGTAAGGCGGAGCTGGGGATTACGAAAGGACTCGAAAACGTTTCGATTGACCGTTTTGACCATAATTTTCGGTCGGGCATGTCTTCATTGCGGGGAGAGTTGTATTTTACGTTTACGAGTTCGGGTACTATTATGCTCTTCCCATAAAATCACCGATATTGTCGTGCTCATTTGAGAGATTTAGACCGAGATTCACAATTCTTCTCCAAAGTAGAAAATGTACCGTCAGTCGGGCCAACTGTGGATCTTTTGGCTCGTTTGATTGGCACGGGAGATCGACAGTGTCCTTGACATTTTGGCAAAATTCGAAATCTCTGGAATCGATCGCTCGATCATCCTATCTTGAGTATTTTTTCGCGCTGATTGCGAAAAGCACGGTTATTAGGTCGATATTTGGGAAAGGAAAGCATTACTTTCTCACAAGAAATCATTTTACCTCAGTGTTCCTTTGAAATTTCTACAGTAAACCTGTTATTTTCAAAATCAGTGCGAAGAAATACATCGAACACAGAGGGATCAGCAGTTCGATTTCAGAGGTTTCGATGAAAAAACGACAAAGATAATAAATTTGTCATTTTATTCAAGCACACGCCCACTCTAACATAACGAAACTCTACCAAAATAGAGCTCATCAGAACGAACGAAAGTTTCGTGTAACTCGCTCCATAACTGTCGATGCCTCCCGCATGTATCGCATCGCACTAAAACTCCCTGATCTTCTTCGCTCCACGGCCGAGGCTCATTCGCACTCTCGCTACATTTGCAACGGAGCACCCGCGACCGCGCGCCGACACAAATCTCTTCATCCATCTCCGCGTCAACGAAGCAGGCGTCAGCTTCCGATGGCGCGCGCGACGGACGTTCCAAATCCGATGCTTTCGGGCCCCCCTCCCGAACGTAATCATTAGAAGAGTCATTTCTCCGCTTCTCGTTGCTCCCGACACATGGCAACGTGACCCAGATCTAAAGTGGCTGATAATTACTCAGTTGTCAGCGGGGGTAACCGAGGCAAATCTAAACGTCGACTGGAAGAAAGATCATTCCGGAGTGACTTAGACACGCGCTCAGCCCGGGGTAAGAAATAAAAAGAAGGACGAAAGATGTTTACTCCAGCTTTAAACAGGGAGCATAAAGATGCGAGAGTCATCCAGTGTGTCGGCGCATGCGACGCGAGGATTAAATTTGCTAGGAGAGGCTCGGAGAGAGGGGGAGGTCGGGCTGCACAGGAACAATCGTCGACCCGAGTGGGTCGGGATGACGGGGAGAGAGGGGAAGAGAGAGAGAGAGAGAGAGAGAGAGAGAAGAAGAGCGAGGGGAGAAAGAAAGATGGTTGGAGTTTACGCAGTGATCTTAACCCTAACTTGGTTCGAGACCTGACCCAATCTTACGACGTGGTGTTTGCGTAAGACCTTCAATTTGAGAAACTGACCAATCGGAATCACGCCAAACGATCAATTAGTTCTATACATAGAACATCTGCACAGAACGCAATGCCTGCGCAATCTTCTAATTCTTCTTGAGGACAGATTCAGGACTAAGTCACGAGTTTGGAATTTCAATGATCGAATATGCAATGAGGGAAAAGTGGGTGGTAAAATCAATCATAATCGCAAGGTTTAATTTCCCTGGTTGCTGGTATCATATTTACAATTGGACAGGCCATGAATGCAATCAAAATAACTTTTGTATAGTAACAATAAGATTGTAGTCTATGATAGCCATGCATCATGGTTAAATTAACCACAAGAGTAGATCGATAATATCACTACATAATAATGCCAATTGTATAAAAATACGTTGGGGACATCTATCGACAATACTGCAGGTTAATCTGGTTGCAGCAATCACAATCTCTAGTTATTATAACCAAAATTTCACAGTTTAGAAGAATTATGGAATCATGGTAGACGCCAAAATCGACCACGATTTCCAGCTATATTATGAATCTCTTAACCAGATTTTTACCACATTAGGTATTTCCTCGTTAATCCCAAGCTAGGATCCAGTTTGGATTCAACTGGGCATCCACGATAATTTTATCTCGTCTTTCACGTTCATTCCAAACTAGGATCGAGTTGAGATTTAGTTGGGCATCCACGTTCATTTTATCCTGGCTTTCCCTATTAATTCCAAACTAGGACCCACTTTGGATTTTACCGGGTAACCACAATAATTTCATCTTGGCCTTTTCCACTGATTTCAAATCAGGACAACCTGCATTGGCCCAAGTCACGACGGCTTGTAATGGTCCCAGTTAAAAAAGTGGGACATTTCTGTACAGGGCCAAGCTGATATCGTGGCAAATTAATTTGGCCCATGTTAACGCCTAAAAAGTATCTCCACTCGACTCGACAGGGTGTAGACTCGACCAGGGAATGACCTTCCGATGACCTCTACGCTAACTCGTCACGCCATAACCGTGAGTCAGGATTAAGCTCTCCCCGCAAACCACAGCCTATAGAGGAAACCGCGATACAAGTACGTCGATCCTCCGAGATCGATATCCGAACCCGCGCGCAGCGGAAACAATCGCACGGATTTCGAGAACGACCGAGTAAATACAACACGTCTCCCTCGGCGGCATATAACTCTACTTGGAATCGTTCCCCGCCCTTTAATTTGCGCCGTAGACCGACGGCGGAATTCTTTGACTAAGAAGGAGAGTGTCTCTCGGCCGTCCAATTAGCAGCATAATTAATAAATATTTTTTTGCCCCGAGCCGAGGAGAGCGCAAAGGGAGGAGGTAGGGTCTCGGGGAAGAGGAGCCAGCGAGTCCCACGGCAAAGGGCGCTCTTTAGTCAGCGTCCGCCGCGCTTCTTCTTCTTCTTCCTCCTCCTCCTCCTCCATCTCTTCCACGCCTCGACACCGCGCGCGCGCACGAAACGCTTTACTTAGAATTACCGTCGGCGCGCGTTTCGATGTGATTCACGCTATTTGCAGTGGGTACCTCGCCGCGCCTCCGCCTCTGCTTCATCGTCGCTCTTCTTCCCTTTCTCGCCGTCGCTCTTACCGCGGTGACATAATTACGCAGCGCCGCGGGCTATAACCCCACCCGAGCGAGTCGCTCGTCGTCACTTTCCTTCGTTCCGCGCGCGCGCCCGACAAGATCGCACTTCTGAAATCCGGCGCGATCGTCGCGTTTCCCATTAGGAGCGTGTTCCGACTAAAATTGCGGTAACGACATCCGACCGCGCACACATGAGTCCACGGATGCGCTTATCGCTCGCACGCGAGGCGTTCTTCGACTCGGCGTCGAAATGATGTCATCGAAACTGGAACGGAGAATAAATATCGCTCGGCGAGAGGCACAATCGACGCAGTTTCTGCAGCGAGCTTTCTTTGCTTATCTACATCGGCGGCGAATTGATAAAGGGATATACATACGCGCGCGTCGAGTGGCGAATCGATAAATCTCGAGGAGGAGTTCCACTCTCCGGACGCGTAATCGGATGCATAAATTATCATTTTATTATCGACTTCCTTCTGGATCCGCACTCGAGGTCACTCGGCTCCCTCGGAGAACCGCGCCGAGAGGCGCTTCCGTTGATTTATGGATTATTTAACAATAACTCATAGTTCTTTAAACAGAGCGTTGGCATTGCTCGGGAATGGATATACGGAGTGGCGATTAGGTTTCGAATGCGGTATCTACTTGGGTCGTCTTTTCATCGTTAATCATTCGCTCGCGGGTGTGAAGTTTACCGTTATATTTACAGGCGGATTTGAGCGATAATCTGGCACCCCTTGTAATTCGATTTGGTATTATTCGTAATTATGCACTTATGAAATTAAATCTAAATTACTAAGTTTGTGAATGTGCGAATAAAATAAACTGTGTGTGAATATATACACTCGTATGATCTTTAATTTCTTGTTATAATCTCATGCGAGAAATATTCAATGAATTATATTATGTAACATTAAATTAAATTGGATTAAATTACAAATTACGAAGTTTGCGAATATGCGAGTAAAAATGAACCGTGTGCAAATATATACATAGGTACCTACGTATGATCTTCAATTTCTCGTTAAATAGTCTCGTGCGAGAAATATCCAATGAATTTTCCGGATTCCGGATAAAAAAACTGTCCAAATTACAGGGATCCGTGCAAATATTCGATAAGCCACGAAAATTCGTCAATTCGTTTTCCACGCGTAGAACAAAAGTCAGATAATATCAAGATCCTACTATATACACGCATACGAAAATGTCCCGGTTAGCTACCAACGATCCCTGCGTAGGTACAGGTTGGAAAATAAAAAACCCTTTAACCCCACCTCTTCGCCCCTAGCGGGAATAAGGGTTAATATTACAAACGCGTTCGACGCATCGACGCGACTCCGATCGACGTGTCGGTTACACATCCCGCCAGATCCGCAAGAAATCGGTGAAACCTCCCCCGGTAGGCGAGCCTGATTTTCCGCCCCGCTAAATCTCTATGGTGCACCATAGAAATTTTGTCCCTCCCTCTACGGGTGCCAAAGGTGTAGCGTAACCGTGATCTGCATATCAATGGCTCCCCTACCAAGTTCGCAGGTGTACCACCCCATTCACCGCGAAAGAACAAACGGGACAAGTGTGTTACGGTGTGCGCTCGGCTCCGTAGAAACGGTTACACCACGATCTTTTTCCCTCCGCGCGGAGCGAGAGCTTTATATTGTCGGCGGGGGGAGGGGGACAAATCGAGGGGAGCGGCGCGATGCTGTGTATGGGAATCTCACAGGTGCATGGTTTTCTAAGAGGCGCGTTCGCCGTGTGGGCAACGTTCGCCTCTCTTCTCGCCGGTTGTGTCGAGGGGATCATCGGGGGAGGACGAGGAGGGGAGGGGCGGGGTGGGGGGGAGGGCCATATACTGGCAATATTAAAACACAATATCTCACGGAATGAAAACGGTCTATACGGGGTATTGAGACAGCGGGGAAGGTGATGACACTGCTCGAATACACGTGCATGGGAATTCGATACGCGTCCGTCGCCGGGGACAGATGGGTCAAGAGCGCCTACCGCCGTAGGTATGGAGAGAGGAGTCCCACGGGTTAAGGATCCCGTGGAAGTGACGCATGGAGTGTCCCGTGACAGGGGATTCGATCGCCCTCGCCGCGTAGTCCTTTGCCAGCGGTCTCGACTCGCGTCTCACCTCGCCACCCTTCTCTCGAATCGTGCGATGAGTAGTGGGAGGATGGAGGTGTTTCGAGATTCGTCAGAGTTACCGTTCGCTTATTTCCTAATTGTGATTGTTGCGCGTCGATTATATACAAGCTATACATATAATATAAAAGAAAACGTTGAAACTGATCGGATGAAATTTGTCTGAGAAAGGATTTTACAAAATTCGGTCTTAACATAAAAAATATTCATATTTTTCAATTTAATTTGTAATCCGTATAAATATTCAATAACAGACGAAAGAGAAACGATTCGGAAAAATAATTATTCGCTGAGTTATATGTTCGCTTTTCTCTACTGGATTGTGACGTTATCGGAAAGGCAGAGAGGAATACAATTTATATGCCAAGCAATGAATCCGAGGGAGATAGTCTTATTAGGTTATGATATAGTTGCATTTCTAAATATCGTTTTCCACCTCAGATAAGGCGGAAAAGGAAAAATGAAAAATACGGGGTAAATAATTTTGTCAAAATCTTTCGAATCTGCAATAAAAACAAATTAATGTTAAAATCAAATTCTTCCCCTGAGATGCTTAAAATAGGGATTGTAAGTTTGTATGAAAATCCGTAATTTTTAAATTTAGATCCGTGAGAATTGGTATTTGGCCTTTTGGTTAGAAATTAACAAGAACGTGTTTCAAGATTTTTGGAAAATTCCTTAAAGGAGTAAAACAGGGGATGAAAATTTGTACGGGAATTTCTATTTATTCCGAGATCCACGCAGACGAAGTCGCGGGCGGAAAGCTAGTCAAATAATACAGCGAAAGCTTTGCGATGAAATAATTGCTTTTAAAAATTACGCTTTTCAAAAGAGCTACAAAAATTCCAGAATACAGCCTACATAAGAATCACACCGAGATTCGTCTATCTATCCGAGACGCGAGAGGGTTTATCGACCCCGTCACGGCCTGGCCGAGACAACACGTGGGGTGATACAGCAACACTGTGTGTTCGGTGTTACTGTTTTTTTCCACGACCAGTAGAAAATACGATTCGAATCCTCCGAGATTCGTATTATACTCGTGATATTGAATCGAGAAACGGTCATTTCCTCGAGATTTGCCACCAGACATTATCTCCCCGAAGACATCCGCCACGAAACCACGATCGTGTCCTGCAGTCACCGCAAACCGTCGATCCGGGCTGGTCCGATCGAGGTGTGTGACCACCGTGGTGGGTTTAAGGTCCCCTGACCTTGACCACTTAGTTCTGGTAGCACGCTTCCACCGTCTAGCCGCGAAGTCGTCTCGTCTCGGAAGGCGAACCGCGCCGAAACGGGGTTTCAACCTTGAAGACTCTGAGAGATCTCGCGCTCGCATGACGAGCTGCAAAGGTCACGCGCAAAGTGTCCGGGGGCCTCGAAACGCGCCCAGATCCTATCGATAGTGCGCGCGCGCGGTAATAGTTCGGTTTTCTGCTGTAAATTTCCCCAAAGCGTGAGTGGGACGTAAATCGATCAGACACTGCCTTTGGCTTGCTGTGGATGGGGTTTTGTTCGTTTTTGGGCCCTGCTCCCGTACAAGAGGGAATCGAGGGGCCTGATGAGTCACGGACGGTGCCCCGCGGCGAAGGGGCCCAGCGATTCTCAACGACCCGCCGCTCGAAAATCGGTGGTTGTTCGTCGGGCTTCGCGCGTGATATTTCGTGGTTTTCATCGGGGGAGAACAATTTCTTCTCGGCCGTACCATTGTGCTAGTAATCGCGTAGATACTATTATAACTTTTAACAATTTTTATGTTACGATATGATGCTTGTAACGCTCCCAATGGAAAAAATTCGAATCAATTTTTCCACTGCGATTCGAATATCTGTTTTAATTTGGATCATAAAAGTGTCGACCTTGAAATAATTCAATCGCAGCTATCAGAGAATTCGTTCGTCTGAAATAACACTAATACACGTCGTCTGATTTTATAAGACGATGATATCCCGAACTCCCTGAGATTCATTGTAATCCTTGAAATTGCAACCAACCCTGGTCGACGTCCTTTCCAAAAATAACACCCTCGAAATACATTTGTTTCCGTACTTCGAGTATATCGTCGAAAGAGCACAACCGTTTCTCTCAGGTGACGCTGGACCGCTAAGAGCCCGAAGAAATCCAAACCGGACTGAGAACCGTCTCCCGAAGGCAGGGGTTTGGGTACGTTAGGAACACGTGCAGTCTCGAACGGTCCAGGTCCCCCCGTAAACGTGTTCGTGTTCGGATGGGGCCCCCTAGATGTGTGAGTTGAGATATAGGAGCCTTCTCCCCAACTCCCTAAGTTATATTCGAGAGGGGAGGTTTGTATTTGTGCATTGGACGTATTGTTTGTGTAGGTTGGCTCCCCTGGCAGGTTAGCCACCTGTTGACTACCTGAACCTGAACCTTGGTCTGCCCACACAAACCCCTCTGACGATGTTTTTAAACTACCTTCCCCTCCGTTTTAATCTTTATTTTGCCCTCTAGGGTTAGAGACCTCTAGTCGCGCGGCGGACTCGTCGTATTTAAAATCGATGCTCGCGCCTGTCCTGTAGGTCCGACCTGCGCCCTTCCACCCTTGCCCTGCCGCAAAAAGTGCGCGTTGGCGAGGGACTTTTCGAGTTCTAGAAATTTTCACGGTTCTTGCTGCGTCTCTCGAGTCTTGGTCGCTAGAGTGAGTTTCTGGATTATTGAGAGGAAGCTCGGAACTTTGCTCTGCGATCGCTTTTATGGATCCAAACGCATTGTCATAATTTGCAAGAGGCGAAATTTGCGTACACCGAGAGAAACAACTTGGTTAAAATGACAAAACGCATCTGGTTAAATTAGTCAAGTTACTCTAACCAAAATACTAGTAAGTTGAACCAAATATTCAGTTATTCGAAATGTTTAGTAATTTTAACTACATGTCTAGTTAGTTTAATCAGAAAATGGTCAATTTAACCAAACAGATAGAGAGGATCCACATTTCACCAAACGGTTTGGTTACGGTCTCCATGATTTTCGTTAAATTGACCAGGTTATTTTTCTCAAAACGTACGAATTTTTCGAGTTTCCGAGAAAATTGATGTTCTCTTCTTCCGGAGAAGGACTTCCGGTCGAATCGTCAGAACAAAGTTTGAATTTTTCAGTGCCTGTCCTAATTGCAGATAATCTTTCCGCGTTGTAAATATTACACAGAAATTAGGAAACCATTCCCATATCGTTATTATTTCGAATAATCAAGATTTCCGCCCCTCCACCTCGCGAGAAGGAGGGCAGAGAAGCGTCACACCCCCCTGGCGCGCGTCCCGGATCGACTCTCGACCGCGGACCGACTCGACCTTACTCCGCTCGCGCGCGTCTTCCCCGCGATGCAATCGCGCCGCAACGAAGACGTAATTCACGGAGGAATGAAATTTCCATCCGGAATTGCTGCTGGCCTGGTTCCAGCCGCGCTTGGTAGCCTGCCGAGGCGGTTTAACTCTTGTAAATCGATTCAAACGTATTCAAAGCTATTCCCGATACACGGATACTGTCACCGCGCCGTGACAGTCGGTGCATAACAAGTGATAATCGGCCCGGCGCGCTCATTGCCACTGTTCGCTTCGAGGTTTCGCATTAATCTGTAGTTATATATAGATGCGGAGTCGGAAGAGTTCTCTTTTTCTTCTTCCCTCCGCGAGGAGCTTTTCCCGATCGACGCGACATAACCGCGCGCGTCGCTTTCCCCTCGAGGGATCACCGCTCATGAATATTTCGGGTCGTTTCGTGCGGCACGACGCCGGGGACGCATCGCCCTCGACCTTGCTCTTCAGGGGTGGAGGAGACTCCTCTGAATATACGCGCCTAATTTCGCGCTGGCAACGTTATTAATTCGAAACGGTCGAGGCAGCTTGCGGGGGAAACAAAAAGATCCAGAGTCGAGATCTTGGAAGAAGTAGACGAAGGAGAAGGAAAGAGAAAAGAGGGAGCACCCATCGGTGTCAGTCCCGTCGACGATGCTTGAATTAGCCCGGGAGCTGATGCGGCGCGTTCCATCGCGAGATCCGAGATACGTTCGTTACGTTAATCGGGAAGAAATAGTTATAATTAAAATAATTCAACGCAGGCGCCCCGGGTATTACGCGCTCTTCCGTTATTGGATGACGCGGGCATAAATGGCTCGCGTGGAGGAGGCGCGACGAAATCCATAAGCATACAATAAAGCGTGTCGCGCTCCGTTGGCATTGTGATGCTTAATTCGTTTTCGTTATTCATGCGCGCGGGGGACGCTTCGCGGCTAATTAGAGAGTCGATCTAGTCGTGCGGCGCGCGTTTGCATGCGGTGGACGTGACAATTAAGATGGCTTAATCGGGTATAGTAGTTGCAATAAATAACATTGCAACAGTTGCAATATGCACTATTGCTGTAGTTGCGATAAATAATATTGGAACGGTTGCAATATGTGCCTCTGTTACAGTTGTAATAAACAATTCGGCAACAGTTGCAATATGTGCCATTGCTATATACTTCCGGTAAAACACATTGCTAAAGTTGCAATAAATAACACAGTAACAGTTGCAATGTTACTTATTTCAACTATAGCAGTGTTGTATATCGCAACTGTTGTAATGTTATTTATTGCAACTATAGCAATGGTACATATTGCAACTGTTGCTGTGTTATGTATTGCAACAGTTTCAATGTTATTTATTACAACAGTTGCAATATGTGCAATTGCTATAGTCCCATTGTTACACTATGTTACATATAATTAAACACCCTCAGGATTTAATGTAGTTTAATATATCGTTATTTTTGTCATTATATTGATGAAAAATGCAATGAATAAATAAGAATTATAATTTCTCAATAAGGTTTTATAGGTCTTATCGGTACCATTAGACTTAATCCACCTTTAATGTCGGGCCGGACTATATCACACGGCGCGAAGTGGATCAAGAACGTGTGGGAAATAAGAAAGACGTGGACATTTGCATACAGGAAATGCGAGTCGGAGAGGTGCATATATCTATCGCGAGTCTTTAATTCTGCCTTGTCGGTATCTCGCGCACGCGACCAATCGATATACCCGCGAGAGGAAGGCGACGGAGGGGATGTCGATTAAAATAGTCGTCCTCGGAGAGATTACCACTGCCCGCTGGCGTGAATATACTGAATATTGCGAAGATAAGATATATAGTGACGCGGATGCGAGTATATATCTCGCCGAGCAAATCGCACATCTTGTGTATAGGTATTATTCTTTCCCGCCCTGAAATATCGAAGCGCAACCGCGCGGGTGAGTTCAATCTACCGGATCCGGCGACCGCGTTCCGGTATACTTGTACATATACGCGGAATCGTACAGTTCCAATCCCACGCGGTACACTGAGAAAAATAATCTGGTCAATATACTTAATCAAAATCCTGGAGACTACCACCAAACCGTTTGGTAAAATATAGATCCTCTCTCCAGCGCTGTTTGCCCAGGCGGAAAAGTTCTGTATAATTTGTATATGGTTCATATGTGAATTTGGTCATATATGAATTATATATAATTTTATATTAATCATATAAGGACTATATGTTTGGATTTTTCAGAGTTTATATAATCCATGTATATGATTAATATAGTCTGTAATTAGTATAGTCTATATATGATTAATATAGAAATCATATATATTCCATATATGACTAAATTCACATATACATAGATCATATACGATATATATAGAATTTTTTCCGCCTGGGTGGTTTGATCGACCATTTTCTGATTAAAATAACTAGACATGTATTATATAGTTAGAATAACTAGATATTTGGTTCAACTTACCTATTAGTATTTTGGTTGGAGCAACTGAACTCGTTTAACCAGTTATTTTTCTCAGCGTACCTTCTCTTCCCTCCACCTATCCACGTCCTTTCAGTTTACTTTGTTCCCGGTGCAATTCGACCAATTTTTGTTACAACCGCTATATTACGTCCGCGATTCTTTCGCGTACCTACATTTATCGGCGGATATACGCCGCGGAACGCGATAAATCGTTCTATCTATCCATTTATCTATATCTCTCCGCCACTCGCTCGACCGACAATCCCGCGAGCACGCGGAGCGCTCGCGTGCCGCGGAGTCGCTTTTTAAAAAGGCCCCGCGCGACGTACGGTGAAATCCATAATGCAGGGATCGTGAGTTGAGGCTCCACTAACTTACGCATGATTTATGTTTTAATCACGGTTTACAACGCCGCACTCGCCCACATCCGGGTTGGCCGGGCCGCTTTGACTTTGCATAATGGTTTGAGAGCTGAATGCAACGCGTAAAGCTCCCTCTCCCTCGTTATTGGTACACGCGAAATTCTTCTTCCTTTTCTCCCCCGCTTTTTCGCCGCGCCCCTCGCGCGAGCAAGCGCGGCGAACGTGAAACTTGAAGTGGGCGCGAGGGGTCTTTTTGAACCCCCATTGTCACTTCGGGTACCTACCAGTATCTAAGAAGAAAACCAATTGCAATACCTCGCGAGACCCGACGTATTTCTCGAACGAACGATTTTCGATACGCGTACGATCAAAGTTTGCAAGTTTTTATCGATAAAGAATAAAAAGAGAAATGTTGCAATCCATTACTTCAATTTTCAGAACACTTAATTTTAAGGCGAGATTAAATTTTCATGAATTTTCAACCGAGTATTTATATTCAATTCTCATACTTGTGTCGGTGGGGTCTCCAGCGACCCCGCACGATTAATTACGCCCACCGATTCGTGCGTGGCACTGCGGTCCTTTGGTGGAAAATTGTTCGTTATGTATTTTTGCTGAGTAACCCTGATCTGGTGACAATTTCGATTTTAATTTAAAAAATATTTAAACCAATCGAGGCCTGCCCGATTTTCAATACATATCCATGCACAATTTTCTCGCTCTTCCAACGAAAAAGCCTCGGATGAAAATTCCAACCCGCCTCGTCACGTGCGATTCAGCCGACGCATCGCGCGGTGCGATATGCGTGCAGATTTACTCCAGATAAATAATTGCACATTATTATGCAGATCGTCGATCATCGACGGCGGCACACAGTGACAGGCGATGGCTAACGATCCTGCGATCGTCGGGTAATCAACTGTTGAGTAAGGTTACGGTGTCAGGGCTAATGGTGTTTGTGTTTCTGTACGTATATACACAGTCGGCGGAACAACGCGGGCCGCGGATGCGAGTGAATTAATACGTAAGCGCGAGGGAGCGAGGGAGAAAACGAGAGACGGAGAGATCGAGATCCTTCGCCGCGCAGTGGAAAAAGGATATCGCACGGCTTCGCGAGACGCGCCGGCCGGCGGTCCGTGTAATCTCGGAGTTATCTCGGGGAGTCGACGACGAGGTAATCCTCCGGCGAGGCGCAAGGCCAAGTTTAGATCATCGACGATCCCACGCGACCGCGAGAGGTGCAGTAATATTATACTTTCAACTAATAACTCAAGACGTCCCAATGAAAGGCGTACGTCTTCTTTTTTGCCGCCGACTGCATTTTTCCCGCGAGTTTCCTTGATCGTTATGGTTTACCGCGGAGGTAGGAGAGGAGGGCATCGAGAGGATGAAGAAATCGTGGCGAAGCACGGTTGCCGATATGTGAACTCTCCTTTGGGTTTAGATTCATCGTGAAATGGGATTCCATGCGATGGAAATGATGTGATTTCGAGTCGTTCGATGCGTCGAAAATTGCGGGAAAAGGAGAAGAAAAGGAGAAAATAGGAGACGATCATTCGAAATCACAGCCGGGAGTAATTTTCCCTTGCAATTAGCCCTAATCGAGTCCCTGGTTCTATGTCCGGGACAAAAAAGGGACCTGGAGAACAATAAGACGTTTCAACCGCACTCGTCCCCCTCGAAACAATACAAGCGACGACATATCGGTGGAAAGATAAAGCCGACCGTGTCTCGCCCATATAAATACAAGGAGGCAACACGAAACGTAAGCACGGCCACGTGTTAGGGCGATCGCAACATGTGTCGCGGGTGCTAAAAGAAAATAAATTATGTTCCGCGCGGCGGGGGTAAAAAGTTTAAAAACCGAAGAAACTCGAGAAAAAGGGCGAGACCCTTGTCAGCTTATTGGGGTTGCCTCGTGCCAAAGAGGACGAACGACGCGCATACGAGAATGAGGAGGAGGAGGAGGAGGAGGTGGAGGGAAAAGAGAGAAGCCAAAGTCTCTTCGCGGCCCGTCCCAGACGCGAGGAAGGCGCGTTGCGCGCGTGGTTTTTTAACCGACGCAAGAAGTCGGTGGCGCGCCTTCGTGTATGTGCGTACGTACGTCGATTAACGTAGAAGCCGTAGCACGGGGGCGGCCCCCAACGTGCGCGCAGCGGCAACGAACCAGAAACAAGATGTAACAACAAACAACGTTGCTGATGAGTCGCGTCTTAATGTATACGAATCGGATTTCACTGTCCGGACCGTTTCAAGCTCTGTCTCCGCTGTGTCGACATGATCGATTGGCAATTTCAGATGAGGTGATGGGATATTTTGTACACGATCCATGTGTGGTTTCGATCATACATGGATTATATATAATGATTTCTATATTAACCATATAAGGACTGTATACAGATTTTTTAATGCTCGTATAACTCAAATATGGGTTTTATACGGTTAATGTAGAAATCATATATATAATCCATATATGACTAAAACCACACGCGGATTATATAGAAAATTTATAGAATTTTTCCGCCTGAGTATGTACAATTTTTCGTAAATATGTCATAGGTAAGCACTCTAATATAAATGTAAGAATTTTTCGAAGAATATTTATTCTTCTAAACTCACGCGGCAAAATAAACGTAGACTTTAGAACAGTCAATGTATTGTATTATAATTTGTATGAACGTCGTGACGATCATACAAGTCTATCTGTGTATACTTACAACGCGGCGTCGCCGCGTATGCGCGCGCGATTCCACTGTTCCACCGCGCTGCAACCTTCGACTGTGTAAATAAACGAAGAAACGCGCCGCACGTGCCAATTGAGTCGTTGCAAAATAGACGAACGAAACGATGCGCGCAAAACCGCTCTCGGAGGGTGTGCGGGGAATCGATGGAAAAGCGCGGGGAAGCGATCGAAGCGCGCGCGCACGGCGAGTTTCCTTGTACGGCGAGAGCATTGCGAAACGCATCATCCGTCGTCATTGGACGCGTACAGGATCTTCGCGAGGGGTGGCGCGTGGTCGCCTCGACCGTGCCTGTCCGATGACTACCTCTGATTCTCACGGAAGCGAAAAGATGCTCGTTATATTCGCACGGACAATCGCAGGTGTTCCGCTGGATGCATCACCGCGCGCATCGCGCAACGCGCCGACGCTCTCGTGACGTATTTCAACGTATGAGCGCCAAAAGCGTCGGCGGAGCGTTCGACGTCGCGGCGCGGATCGCGAAATCGATGGGAACTTCTGTGCGAGCGATGCGCATCGCGATAAATTCGCTAAGAATGACGCGATCAATGGAAATATTAGACCGGATGGTAAGGACAAAAATATGCTGAAAAAAAGCATGACTCCTACAACAGCAATACAATAGAAAGCTGGAATTAGAGAGTTCCATGTATAAAGTCGTATACTATTAGCAATATCAGTTCTGTTACAAATGTTGGCTAACACAGAATCGCGATATTCCAAATAGAACTATTTATTTTCTACTTATGTTGAAATACGATTGATAGTTTTGCAAACTGCTCGCGGTTATGTAGCTTTCAGAGCTACTTGTATTCCTGCTGAAGCGCTCTGGTGGGGCTATCATAGTTAAATGTACGGTTGTGTACTGAGAAAAAAGTATGGTAGATTTTACTGAATTAGAGGTCACGGGCGGGGAAACGCAATTACAGCTGAATTATTTCGTTTGAGTAACTGGATCGGCATTCCACCGCCCGTGACCGCCAATTTAGTCGAAACTATTATTGTTTTTTCTCTGTGTGACAATTGCGCGCTAAATAGCGCCATTTTCTTATTGGAATACTTCAAGAGAATAATTCATAGAAAGTGCTAACAGCTATCTGTGTACCTTACATACACACGTATCTAACACGGAGATAAAGAATAAGTTGAATCTGCTATTTATTTAGATCACCTTGATCTGTTTTCATATTAATTCGATATTTTTTCCTTGCAATCATATACATAATATTTCACGCGATTATAAGGAAGAGACATCTAATTGATGTGTTAAAAAATTTCATTCATGTAAATACCTAAATAATTACTTGTGCGACCCTGCAAATAATTTTAAGTAGATCCAACTAAGTAATTCTTTTTCTCTGTGAACCCAATAGTTAATCTAGTATTGCTATGGCAGCAATATTTCGAAGTTAACTGTAGCTAAATATGAGACAATTAGAAAGTATAGCTGTCACAGCTGAGCAATTCGTTTGTACGATTCATACATTTTTTTTCACTGTAGCATACGCCCTTTTCGCTCGTTTTCCAAACCGTCACGATATATCTTTCGTCGATTACTCACCACTGCAGCGGTGACTGCACCGATGCGGCTTACCGAGGTAATCTTGAAACGTCCCAGCGTTATCCGCCGCAGTGTTTAATCAGATCTATACGGTTACGTGCCTAGATCAATAGGAAACTCCGTGCTGTTAGCATATGTGTATACCTATGCGCGCATTATACACTAAACGTGAACGTGTACACGTCGACGGTACGTGCCTAATTACAGAAGCAAACACAGTGCGGCTTATAGATACCAAACGGCTGATGTACAGCTTCGTTGTGGCGCGGGATACAAACAGTTGGATCTACGCGAAGTGGCGTGTCGAGCGGGTAGTATGGGTATAAGTATACATTTCGGTTTATCGAGAGAGAAGCTTTGAAGTGAGTGCTTGCACATGGCGCGGTCATTCGGGGCCTTGGCGATTCCGCACCTATCGCGTATATCTATCATATGAGGCCAAACTTACTTGTCAGGAAAGAAACTTGAACCATCATTATCTATGAATTTTTGGCTCATGTTTGCATGATACTTTTTTGAAGGTTATATTTTTATCTACAAAAAAGTCTTGTATCGATGTAGGCCAAAAGTTCATAAATAATGGAATAATAGTGATTGAAGTTCCATTCCTGGCGAGTAAGTTTAGCCTCGTGTATGTTCGGGTTTAGGGAGCAGTTAGAAATTAAAAACTATCGTTCTCCACAATTATGCTTTCCCGAAAAAGTAATTATTCGCAAAGTTATGAACGCGTTTCTCTCTACGACACTGTAATGTCATCGAAACGCAAGAGAGACGCGCTTATACCAAGCAACGAGTGTGGGAGAGATAGGCATTCAGCACGATGACGTAGCTGCATTTTTAACCCTGCAATGGCATACCCAACATTATACACTGCCCTATATTAAAATGCCAACATGTGTAACAGTGAATCACATCTCCCACACCAATTGCACTTAACGCGGTGCTCCGTCGATCTCTAAACATTTCAATCGCCCCGAGTACCGTACATTTCGCTAGACAGTCGTCTAAGTACTTCGCAAACAGATGACATTACCAGCACGTACCCGAGCTAAGCAAATCCTCGTCCCAGACACCGCCTCGAGGAATCGAAATTAACCGTTCCTGCAGTCCGGCGCGTCGCCACCCTCCGCTTCCTCCCACCCGACAAATCTTCGGGAACTTCCCCGAGTTCCGTCGCGGCGCCCGCCGCCGGAGGAATCTCATCGGTCGCAGTTCCTGCAATTCGGAACTTCCTCGAAGTGCGGAACGACGGTATGGATCTCCTTCGTGACCAACATTGCGCAACGGTAACAGTAGCTGTCTCGTCGGAGCGTACGATCCACGAAGAAGTAGAGGAAGAAGAAGAAGATGAAGAAGAAGACGAAGACGAAGAAGAAGAAGAAGAAGAAGAAGAAGAAGAAGAAGAAGAAGAAGAAGAAGAAGAAGATGATGATGATGATAATGATGATGATGCAGATCTACCGAGCACGCAGCTGCTCATCGCCGTCTTATGCATTATGCCATCGCGTAATGCCTATCTCACCCAAGGCCAGTTGTACTACACTCGGTGCTATATTGCACGCGCGTATATCCCAACGGAAAATAAATCGTTGCGCAACCGGCGATAGCGCAGCGGCGCGAGGGTGCTACTCCGTGTAGCAGAAAATTATTGCCTCGTTTATTCCAGGCAATGATCTCATTGCCGCGTTTCGCTGGGAGACCGCGGACCGCTGAGATGCAGATCGCCACGGCGAGAAATCGCTCGGTGGAAGGGGGATATCGAAGGCGAGAAAAGCCTTGGCGCGGAAGGGAAGCGAGACTCCTCGACGCGCGGGCGGAAGCGCCTCCTCTCGATTTCCGAATAAAGCTCCGCGAGAAGTGGTGGGACCGCCCGCGCGCGAGGAATCGGAGGACCTGGAAGCAATTAGGAAGCCACCGGTAAGCGCGTGGAACAAAGGCTCTCGGAGACGCCGAGGTGGAAGCTGTTGCCGCTGCTTTCGTATAATTATTAGGAGGGAGCCCGGATCTCAGGTGGGAAGAGCGAGGACTACTCCTGAGCGGAAAAGAGTGCCAAGAGGGGAAACCGGCGAAGAGGACGTAGAGGGGGAGGGGTGGACGACTTTAACGGCCGATCCGAATCAGCGATGCCCACTTGAAAAGATATAAAATCTTATTAAAGCACACGTCTCTCCCGCGTGGTCGTTACTCCCCTCCGTTCCTGCGGCACACGTGTGCAGGACCACGGCCGCGGCGGCATTAAATTCGGAGGTGTGTACGTGCACGGGGAGGACAAGTGAGAGTAGGGTATAAATACACCGCGAGCGGGACTCGAACCAGAACCCTAGCAATAAAAAAGGGACGGGAGTGAGGAAAATAAGGTAAAACAAAAGTATATCGGAGAGAACCGGCTCATCAGCTGGTTCCAAGACTGGTCTGTTGTGTTGCCGTCCTCCTCCGTCCAGCGGGGCCACGCGAGATCCCGTCTTTGTTCCGCGGCGCGCGAGAGACGACGTCGGTTTCTGCCCCGAATTTCGTCCGGGATATGGTTAAGGGGACACGGTATTACGCGGGGCAACGGAAAATATATCGAGTTCGATAGTTTCTACGCTCTGATTTGAAAAACGCGCGCGAATAACATTTGAAAAGCGTCTTTCAATTCTGGAGATTTTGAAAGTAGCTCATGGGAATTTTTCAGGTGATAGGATGCACCGATTCAACAGACGAAAATCGTTCAATCAGCGTTCGATCCACACTGGTTAATATTTAATGTCATCCGATAAATATCAAATTTACTCTATATAGGTATATAAGTAGGTACACAAATAATTCTAATTCTCCTCGAAATATTATTATATTACCTGTCAAATTTTGTTAGCCATCGTGGATGTGAAAGGGCATCGCCTGCGATTTTATTAATCTAATAATACATTTGTAGAGGATCATAAATAAAAAACCGTGCGCTAGCGGCCTGGTACACAGTACAAAAGTGGTGTTAATTTTTAACACCATTTCATCGATATGGATCTATATTGTCGGCTAAATATGTTAACCTGCTAACTCACATAAAGTCAGATTTTCAGAAGCGAGAATAAAACTGTCTTGATCAATACAAAAGTTGTTATATGACAACGGATTTTAACACAATAGTTGTCAGTATTTGTCTAACCTTTTTTTAAATAAAATGTATGTAAATTATTTAGTCTAGTCTAGCCATAAAGTTGCCAAGTATCAAAACATCTTAGAATCGTAAAATATGGAGTTAGCAGGTTAACACATTTAGCCGACGATATGTAGGTACCATATCTGGTATCATTCAGTCTTATGCCATTGTCATCTAATACCAAAAGTGGTCTATATAAGTCCACACCGCAGAATTTTTTTAGCGCAATAGTAAAATCCGATCGATATAAATTAATTTCAGCGCATATGAATAAACGGGAAAAAGAGATATTTCGAAACTACTGATTTATGTCAGTTTGTCCAACATACAATAATGCTAAAAGACGCCCCCTCGCAAACGGTACGGTTTTCCTCGTTGAAATTCTGCTCGTCTCCGCCGCGACACGTGACCTCGACGCGCCGCGGGGATTTCTCCGGGCGCGCTCTCTCGGGATCGCTCCTCTTTGTCAACCGTTCGAGATGAGCGTGTCGATATGTCGCCGCGCTGCTTCGATCCGGACGCGATATTCCCCATCCCCCCTCTCACCAAGAAGCTTACGTCGCGCGGTAGCCGCGCCAGTCACCGCAAACTTCGATCAAACCCCGTCGCGTAAATTTCGTTAAATTTAATACGCCGTCGCGCAATTTCCACGATATAATGCCGGTACGTTCGATCCTTCCCTTTCGCGCGTCGAACCGAACATTTTCCTAAAGGCGGACGCGACGCGGTCGACACGGCGCGCGGCGCAGTTACCGCAAACTTCAATCAAGCCGTTCCATGGAAATTTCTTTAAATACGTGATCAAGCAATTTCTACGATAATGCCATTCGCGCGAGTTGCTCAATCCCTCTCGGTTCGCCAGGATGAAGGAGAGGGACTATCCGCGCGACGAGACGCACGGGATTGTCGATGTCGGTTCTCCTGGTCTTTGGCGTCGTTTTCGTGAATCTTTGCTGCGTATTTGGGCATTTCGTATTTTGCTTTTGGACTGAATTTGACGGAGATTTTTATTGCGTTGCGGGGAAGCTTTGTCCATCAACTTCTGCATCCGGAAAATAATTGTTTTCCTGTGAAATTTCGTCAAAATAAATTTATAATGGACATTACCCAGGCGCAAAAAAATTCGATATATTTTCTATATAATCCATACGTGGTTTTGGTCATATATGGATTATGTGATTTCTATATTAACCGTATAAGGACTATATATGGATTATACAAACATTTGAAAATTTGGAAATAAGAAAAATGGTAACGCACAAGAACTTCTCGAGATTTCGAACGATTCTCTCACTGAAGTTCTTATTTCTAAAATTTCCTCGTCAAAATCGTTCCACAACTACACGAGCATCAAAGCAGCACCAGTTTACGGTACACCACGTGTCAATACGGGACCACACGCTACTCTCGACTTCGCATCCAGTCTCCACCTCGCTCCGTCGATCCTCCTCCTTCGCGGCGCGTCGACTCCCTTGACTTTCGCATCGGAGTTTCATCCGGCCGCCAGCAAACGCCGCGCGCGCTCGGCTCCCAGCGTTTTTCCCTGGTTTCGCGCGGCTCTACGCGCGCGGTGACTTTGTCTCCTGCTCTCCTTTTCCCCGTAGAGTCGGAAAAAGTCGTTCTTTTGCTCTCTCGCGCGCCAGGCCAGAGGCATATAATTTTCTCGGTGTTTTTATTGCGGGGTAACTTGTCTTCAGGTGAGCTGGTCGAGCGGTGGAGGTGGCACAGGCCGAGGTAGAGTACTACAGGCACACACAACACAGCTAACGCGCAGTAGCCTTACTCTCTCCCTCCGCCGCCCCCCTTCGTCCCTCCTCGCGCCTTCCTCCCTCCCTCGCTCGTCTCGCCCCACGTCGCCGCGCACCCCGGTCCCCCTCAGCCTCCGTCGAAGGAAGGCAAGGATTTTGACCCTTGTTTCGTGTTGCTTGCGTTTCAGTTTAACTTTACTGACTTTGTTTTTCGCCTCCGGATGAGAGATAAGGTTGATAAACGCCCCGGCTTATTTTTAAACCTACGAATTCGCGTATTTCATACGACCTACGCTCCTGCGAAGGGGGTTGCCCGCGCGGGGACGTCGACGGAACGACGACGACGGCGGCGGCGGTGGCGGCGACGACGTTTCGACGACCGGTTACTCTTCTTATTGCCTCGGGGTTCTCGACACGGCATATACGTATAGGGAGATCCTTTCGTGCTTCTTAAAGGATATGTATGTATGAAGTACGGGACGCGATATTTGTGTGCGATTTGAATTGTTTATTCTACGTTCGTTCCGGAAAATTGTCGGGAAGTCCAAATAATTCTTATTTTGACACGAGAAAGAAATATACACTGAGAACAAAAACTTCGTTAAAATGACAAGACGCATCTGGTTAAACGCATTTAGTTGTTCTAAAAGAGGAACCAGAAAGTTGAACCAAATATCTAATTATTCTAACTACATGCCTGGTTATCGTAACATGGAAATTGTCAGTTCACCAAATGGTTTGGTTATGGCCTCCAGGATTTCGGTTAAATTGACCAGGTTATTCTTCTCAATGTACGAAAAACAATTCTGGATGCAATTTTACGGAGAAAGTGAAAATGACGAAAATCGCCGCCGCGATCCGTCCGTAAGTAAACCGCTCGAGTTTACGCGCCATCGACGTCTTCGTCGGGAATCTCAACGGTGACCTTTCGACATCTGTACATCCACGCGACGCCCCACTGCGCTGCAAAAAATGCACGTATAGGCAAGCCGTGTCGCGGCCTCGCGCGAGTACTGCGCGCTTACGCCCCGGATTAATCACGGAAACGCGACGAAACGTCCCTAAAAGGCGACGCGCCGTAAACGCGAGAACTATTTGTCCGCATAATTGGGCTATCGACCGCGCACCTGCGGAAGGAATGACGCGTCGCGAGGGACGCGATCGGCCGCGCGGGGTGCAGCGGTCGGGGGACGAATGCCGTCTCGATTTGTCAGTACAGGATCTCCGTGAGATTAGTCACGAACCGACTGCACGCTCTCGTTACGGATGGCAGCGCGCATGATATCGTCCGCGATGACGCGCGAAATGCAGATGCGTGCAGTGTCCCTGCAGCGATGGAGTCGATGCGTGATGTAAACAAATACATTTACTCGGGGGTCAATGATTACCCGATGTGAAAATAGCTTCTTCTCGGGTGCCGAAAAAAAATTGTAAACATTGAAAACGAATATTCTCCCATTTTTTTTTCGACCGAATGGAATCGAGATAATACATTTAATCGAACTAGATCATTGAAAATGAAATCAAACCACCGTTACAGCCACTCGTACACCCCCGACTGTTTACGACACGCCGTCAGAAAAAATGAAGAAAAACCCCGCACCGAGAGCCGCGCAGAGTTGCACGAACCTCTCCCACCCGAAACCCGGTCATCCGACACGATCAGCGGCCATCCAAAGGATCCGGCTTATCGGGCGAAACGCGGTAGCTCCCGTTTCGAGCCGCGGTTGGTAGCACAACCACCGCGAAGTTGCGCAGCATATTATTAGCAGCATCCCCGGTTGGCCGAGCGGCGGGCCCTCGGCTACCGTACCACACGTTCGCGGCGCGCTCCGGGAACGGTACGTTCGTACCTACGCGGGCGCACACGCGCGCGCGCGAGTGTACGCGCGCACACTCCGGAGCGAGGACGAGCCTCGGCGCAGCGACGGCAGCAAGCACCGGCGGCGGCAGTAACATCGGAGATGCAGGCGAGGCGGAGAGGCTTATTGTTGATCGCTAATTATCCTACCCGGCAATTACATACAATTATCTGACACGCACGCATAGATAGGGTACAGCTCGCGCAGTCAGAGAGTCCTGCCGATCGTACGCGACGTGTCTGTGTGTTCGTGATTTCTCTCGGCCCGTGTAGCTGTAGCTCCGTGGACGCGGAGCCGCTCGCATACACGCGCGAGACGACTGCACCGCTCTCCCTCTCTCGAGACGTACGTACGTACTGCAGTCGCGGTAGCTCCGCGTGTACAGGTGGGAAAGAGACACGGTGAGAGACAGAGAGAGAGAGAGAGGTTATTCTCCCGCGTGTACACCCGCGAGCGAGTAGTATGCGTGGCCGTATCGGAGGAGGGAGTAGCAAGGCGAAACCGGTGTACCCGACAGCGTGACGCCAGCCCACCGTAGCTCCTCTCTCTTTCCCTCTCTTTCGCTCCTATCTCTCTCTCTCTCTCTTTCTTTCTCTCTCTCTCTCTCTTTCTCTCTCTAACATCTTACGACCTCGCTGTCTCTCCCCGATCACTACCCAATCTCGAAGCTTTATCGTGAAGCCTGACGCCGCGGAGGGACCACGAGAGCGAGCGAGCGAGCGCCTTGCGACGCCCCGGCCGCGGCGATGGCACGATCGCTTCGGGGGCGCCGATCGGGGCGAGATCGTGCCGATCGTCCAACGGAGTACCCGTAGTGATCGGCCTGTCATTGTCGTCTCCCTCGCCCGGGCACAATGCGCCCTCCTCGCGTATGCGCGCACCACGCGTCGCGTCTCGATGACGAAGTATTTATACATCGACGCCGTAAGAGAGAAGAACCGTGGCGCAGCGGCGGCGGAGCCCGCTGCCCGGGGCTTCCAGCGAGGTGTAACGGTACTCGCGTGCGCACGCGCTCGCGATATCGCCTCCGCGCGCGCGCCCTCTCTCGCGCTCGTCTGCGAGCGCGTCTGCGAGATACGTGGTGATTCTTCACGGTCGAGAACTCGCGCAGGCGCTCGACCGGGGCCCCGCGATCTGCTCGCGCGTCGTCGCGGGGGATATAAAAACGCTTCTTCTCCTCGACGGACGAGTCCTCTCGATCCTTTGTCTCTTCAAGGATCGATACTGTACGAGGCGCGAGATGGAGTAGGCGCTCTCCGCGCGCGGCGCTCGGTGCGATTCACATTCGCCGGCTCGCGCATCGCATGCAAGGTGCAGCGGAGCACGCCGACGATGATCGGTACGCCGATGGACAACGTCCGCGCGCATCTGTTGCGATTCGTGAACCAGTTCACGCACTGGAAAGGCGCGGGCGTGCATTTGCGGGGCAAATATTTCCCGACTATACGCGGGAAGTCGAGACGGAGAAGAAGAAGGAGAAGATGCGTTTATTCACTCATGCTCCGAGACAAGGACTCCTAAGAGCACATAATACAATGAAGTGAACAGAGAGAACTGAAGAAAATTGTAATTTTAAACAATTGAAGAGAGGAACAGAAATGAAAAATGTAAACCAAGTAAAGGTTAGACTAAGATATCTTATATAAGGCCTAACGAACAGATCGCTTCACGCAGAAACACTAACAAAACCAAGTAAAGTTAAAACTATCCCGTGTTAAAAAAAAGTATGGCGGAAGTCTAGGAAAAATGGACTTTTTTAAATTTACTTTTTTGGTTAAATTTGTCCCGTGCTTCTGCCATACTTTAGACCGACTTTTTTTTTTCGGGGGAAGATAAGGGTAAGACAGAGCTAACAGCGAAGCGTTGAGGTGTTCAGATGTATAGGAAAAAAAAAAGATTCCGCTCGTACACAGTTATATCGAGGACACACGGCGAGAGGTTCAAGGCGATTCCGCGCGGTGATCGTCGAACGGTGCATTACCACCTTCGACTCTTCTACCGCGTCTCTCCTCCTCTCGCCTTCCACGACGCCTCCCGCGGGCCGTGCAGCGCGCGTGCACGCGCCTAATAAGTTTGACCGGTCCGGAGGAAGGGCCGTAAAGTGCGCGGCTATCGATTATCCCCGGAGTTTCCCGCGGGCGGGGGAATCGCGCCCGTCGTTGAGAAAAAGAGAGGCGCTTTAAATATTCCATTGCTCAATCCGGCCCACGAGCACACCGCGGCAGCGCCGGTGCAGCAGCCTCGTTATGTTACGGCCGTACGTGCGTACCGGCGTATAGCGCTGGCGCCACCGAGCTAATTACCTTACCTCTGTGTTTTGTAACCCAAGCTTACGCGCGCGCGCGCGCGCTCCCCGTCTCGGTTTACCACGCATTCAACGCGCAACTCAAAGAGGAGCACACGGGAGGACGCGAGTTGTGTGCCATTGTTGTCGCTCCGGCGATATTTAAGAAATTAATGTTTCCTGGATAAGATGGAATATTATGTGACGTGAAATGGGTTGGGCCCGCGCCCGTGCGGACGACGGGGCGTTGGTTCTCTCGCGGGGCGTCGTTGAAAGTCTTTCCTAGATTCGGGGGGATCGGGCCGCGTTGATCCGAACGATTACGTATATTTATAGGTATCTTCGAATACAATGCGAGCGTCTCAGAGCGCGTTTTTTTCATACGAGAGGAGATGAACGAATACCTAGCTCAGGGAAATTTTAAAAGGGATTATGTTCGTGTGATGCGTCTCGACGCTTGAAGGATGACGAAGTTTTGGTATTATTATTTTCTTATATAAAAAATATGTCTTGACTGATTCGTCAACGCCGAGCCGAAACCGAAGAAGCTAATTACATGAGATTTGGACAGTAGGTTTTTTTTGTAACGTAAACGCCCGTTGAGAAAAGAATTTTACAAAATTCTTCCCCTGCGGTGGTAAAATAGGGGATGTAAGTTTGCATTGAAATTCTTTATTATTGAAGTTAAATAGATGAAAAAATTGCTATTTGGCCTTTCGGTTAGAAATTAAGAGAGACGTGTTTCAGAATTTTTTTGAAATTTATCCCTTGAGGTGGTAAAGTAGGGCATGTAAACTTTATATGAAAACCCATCATCTTTGAAGTTAGATCCACGAAAATTGGTATTCGGCTTTTCGGTTATAACTTAAGAAAGACGTGTTTCGGGATTCTTAGAAATTTATCCCTCTAAGGGGTAAAATAGGGGGTGAGATTATTTCTGCGGGCGTAAAGCCAGTATATATCGACGACAGTCGCGAAAAATTGTACAACCCCGCATCGCGGTCCGCGATATCTGATATTAAAAATCTCCAAAACAAGAAAGGACCCTCCTGGAAGGGAGATCTCGCCACTGATACGCAAACGACACCAGTAGACGAACCGTAAAGTGGCACGGGCGCACCTTTCCCCGCGGATCCTTTTCCCTCGAGTGGCTCCATTGTTCCGCGACGGCAAAGCGAGGAGCTCGCGACGAGAGGAGCCCGACTCCCGCGCCGCGGAAGCGCGGCGAAACCGCGCGCGCGCGAGAGCGTTCGATTCGCTCGGCGTGGCGGAAGGTTTATTTTGCTACAAATTGGCGCGAGGTTTTTGTCGTCGTCGCGCCACTCGAAAAGAAGGTTCAAAAGCGTGGGGCGGGTGGGTCGGTCGAGTCGGTGGAAGGGGCAGGGATTTTCGGCGTGATTTCGTATTTCGCGGTCCGCCCTGGTTTAATGATCCGTGGCCCAAGGACTCCGGCTGAGTACGGCGGAGGGGGTCCTTGTATTCCTGCCCAACCGAGTTCTTCAGGCTCCGCGCGCGACTCTTTAAAACTGAAGTGGTACACAATATCGTCGACGGGTCAACGACACCCCCGCGCTGAGGCTTTTTCCCTCAGCGCGGGGACCCTTTCTTCAATTAAAGCCGAAGGAATCGACGGAGATGATTGAACATTGTTCGTCACAATGCGGTAGTAGCGTGTACAGGTTGCGCGCGCGGCGAGAGTATGTAGTACATATAGGAGCAACTGGACCATGATTGACGACGTGATGTCTCCCTCTCCCCCTCTCGCCCTCCTCCCTCCCAATCTCTTCCTGCCCTTCCTCCCCGCGCCGCTGTACCTCGCCCCGCCACTTCGAGAGGTAGTAATCCTCCGTGAGCCGAACATTACGCCAGAGGCGCACCACAATCCTCAGGACTCCCTGCACCATTTCAATACGCCGCCTCCTGCTCCCTCGCGTCCCTCTTCATCGTCGCCCTCCCCCGTGTCGCTCCACCTCCTCCTCTCGTAATACCATCTCCACCCGATCCGCTCGAACCACCGGCGTTTCTTCCCTCCTCGAGCAAAGACACGACTAGACTCCGAAGAGTCGTTCTTCGAATCTGGAGGATCGCCCTTTAGGATTTATATATACATATATATACACACACACCTTATAGCTATACGAACGCGGCGAGGCGCACGAGACTCCGGGCGCGCACACGTGTTCCTCCTCGTCTGCGGTGACCTCTCGAAAACGTGTTTTCGACCTGGATCTCTTGCTCTCGGCGCGTTCGCGTAGATATAGATATATGTGTAGGGTAGGAGCGAGGCAGGTATCGCGCTGGCAGTGGCGCATCCTGTCCGCTCTTCGGTCACGATCGCAGCGTTATTACGTACGAGCTTTTCGCGGATATCGGCGCGGAAGTCTTTCGTTGGGCAAATTTTTGGCGGCGATTCGGACGTGATTATTCGTCGATGACGGGGAAGACGGCGCAACGATCGACGGGGTGTGAATTCTGGAGGGCCTGAGAGCTAAAAAATCTCTGATGGAGATATTCGAATGAAATAATATCGTTAACGCAGTAGGGCGATACTGTTTTGTTTGAATATCTCGGTTAGAGATTTTTAGTCGCTTAGGTAGATCTTTTAGAATTTACACACTCTCCGATTGACGTCTTTGCGGGGGTAGAAGTAACCCTGCTTCAGGGCGGGGATGTCTATTACTGAGGTGTGAAAAAGTTCTATATATTTTGTAGGTATATGTTCCATATGTAGATTTGGTCATAAATTAATTATTATATATGATTTCTAGATTAATCATATAAGGACTGTATTTGGATATTCGAACGTTTCTATAATCCGTATAAAGTTAATATAAAGATCATATTATATAATCCATAATTATATGACCAAATCCACATATGGATCATGTACAAAATATATCCAACTTTTTCGCCCGGGGAGCTTCTTTCCTGGCTTAACCTCAAATAATACATGGATTGTACAAAAATGTGCAAGATTCAAAAATGATCCATATATAGTCCATATATTATGGTTTATATAGAAATCATATATAATCCATATAGAACCGAATTCATACATGGACTATATGTGCCCATAATTATGAAAGTGGTCTATAAGTCAAAGTTAAAAAAAAATGAGTATCAGTTATTTCACACCATATTATTTTAAACTAAATTAATAACAGATAAACTCTTTTTTTTTTTAATTTTGACTTAGATCACTTTCATAATTATGGGCACCTATATGGATTATACAAAAATTTAAAAGATTCGAATAATCCGTATAGAACCAAAACCATATAGAACTTTTCCATCCGAATTCAGTCAGCCTCACATCACCGATAACCGTCGACCAAGGTAAACAATCAACCGAAAACGCAATTAACCACCGAGCACCTTCCAAAACCCATCGCGCTCCGTCGTACCGACTCAACGACCCCCCGCGCTCGTTTGCGAAGCGGTCGAAGGATAAATGAAATCGCAAGCGCGAACGTGTGGCGATTCCTCGAGACGAAGTTGAGGCGAAGGTAGGAACGTGTGCCCGCTCCGGGTCAACCAACTCAAACGTATGGTTGAGATGCCCCTCCTACTCGGTTGCGCGTTGTGTGAGCCCCCCTCGAGATCGACGCGAACTCGTGCCATCGAGGTGCTCATACCGAACGCCTCGCGTTCGCCTCGCCTCTCTCGAATTCAGGTTTGCGAGCGGCGCGCGCGCGCGAGCCACCATCCTCTCGCGCGCAAATCCCGCATACACTTCGCCTATACCGGCCTTCTCTAGGGCCTGCCTCTTCGTGGGCGTGACGCGAGTGGTGGGAAGTTTTTTTTTCCTTTCCTTCGTCGCTTTCAGACCATTCGTTTGCCGGTTCGAGTATGTAGCATGGGTGTACGTACATAGAGATGTTAAAGGGAGACTGTGCTCGTCGAGGGAAGAGAGGGATCGAGGAGGTGACGCGCGCGCGTGCGCGCGATAGGGAGCTAAAGACCGCGTCGATTGTGCGCGCGAGTTTATCGTGGGCTAAGAGTCACGAATGACCGTAAGTACGGAGGAGGTTCGTTTCGAGTAATCAGCGGGAGGACTTCCGCGTGACTTTTTTAAAGCGCGATCGAGCTGCGTCGATTCTTCTTCGAGTAGACGTCAATGAAGTGAATCGTGTAGCGATTCGAAGGGGCGATCTCAGGCGGAAAAGTTCTATATATTTTGCATATAATCCATATGTGGTCTTGGTCATATATGGATTATATATTATTTCTATATTAACCGTATAAGGGCTATATGTGGATTATACAAACATTCAAACATTTGTATATACTATACACTGAGAAGAAAAAGATTAAAATTTATTCTGTTAGAAGGATAATCTGAGTACGAAAGGTAAAACAGATCAAAAATTATCCTTCCAGGGTATAAAATTTAACCTTCCTTAGGATAATTTTTGATCTATTTTACCTTTCGTACTCAGATTATCCTTCTAACAGAATAATTTTTAATCTTTTTTTTTCTCAGTGTACAAGGCTAAATTTACTCGCCAGGAAAGAAACTCGAATCACTATTATCTCATTACCTGTGAGCTCTTTGGTTCATATTTGTATAATATACACTGAAAAAAGTATTTAGCTAATCCAGCTATATTTCTGGCTGCCTCAGACACACAACTAGAAATATATTTCTAGCGTAGCGCGCGCGCGCAAGAATTCTTGCTATTGCGAAGAAAATTATCACTGTGTAATTACTATAATTTTCTAGTTGTGGCCAAATTTTTTTGAGTGTAATACTTTTCTGAAGATTACGTTTCAATCTACAATAAAGTCTTATATCGATATAGGTCAAAAATTCATAGATAATGAGATAAGAGCAATTGACGTTTCTTTCCTGGCGAGTAAATTTAGCCTCACGTGATAGAAATCATACATGACTAAAACCACACGTGGATCATATACATAATACATAGAACTATTCCGCCCGGGATATTAAGAGTCGGAATCCTTCCGAGAAAAGGCAGAACCGGGGAGGTAACAGCGCGAGGTGAGGCGGTAAGAGAATTATTAATCGGACGCTGTAAACGTATTAATCGCGTCACGAGAGGCCGCAATTAAGGAAGGCGATCTTCGGTAATTAAGAGGAAGTTCGTATTATTTTCCGATGACAGTGTCGAACCGCCCACTGGATGTTCCCTTCGAAGGAATCGCACCTCCGCGTTATTAACTCCGATTCGATTTCTTTTCTTTTCCCCGGCAAGGAAATTGAATCACCTCTCGCAATCGCACAGATACCCGCTTCGCAGGTACAATCGGACAGGCCTCCCAACTAATTAATCGCCTATCCGTTGCACTCGAATGCCCATTGGCCGGGAACGCGCGGCCCGTACGCATGTACATACACGCACCGCTTTACGAGTTTATAATCACTCGAAGGGTGCGTAATTGGATTCCTTCGCGGCGCACTTATTATCGGCGCATTCGTCGTGTTTTTAGTGCATCCTGCTCCGCGCCGAGAGGGAGATAATTTTCCCTCTACGCGCAACCGCGAGAGTCGCTGCAGTTGAGCAACGGTAAACGGCAGTAGTAAAGTTACAGCTAGGCCGCACAATTTCTGTTCCTTTTTCGATCCCCTCGTTGCTAACATATATGTATACTGTAACGTTATACGATATCTTCGGAGATACGGAAATTTCGTAAGCTTTTCCGCGTATCGAACTCGAAAAAATTTCAGCCACTCGTTATTTCGCGCGCAACTGCTCCTGAAGAAAAGTTTATTGGAATGCGAATCTATTGTTGAAATATTTATTCGAGATGAATAAGGAGTTTATTTGCAATGAGCAAAAAGATGTTTGAAGTAAATAAACGTTCTACGATGTACATAAACATTTGTTTGATTCAAATAAATCTTCGTTCGATACGAAATATAAATTCCTATTTGTGATTGAAAAACTTTATAATACACAGTAAAAAGGTGGTGTTCATTTTTAACACCATTTCACCGGTGTGGATCTGTATGTACCACATCTGGTGTCATTCAGTCTTTTGCCATTGTTATCTAACGCCAAAAGTGGTCTACATACAGGGGTCCACACCGCAGAATTTCGCACAGTGTAGATTTGTACTCGAATCAATTTTTCTCTGATTCTGAGTGTAGCCGTCGCTTTTCGCTCCAAACGCTATCGAACACACGGCGAGATCGGCTTCGGAAAATTCCGTCGTTTCAATTTCTGCGAATAGCGCGCGGGCCCCGTAAAAACTCTGATTGAAATTTTATCCAGCGCCGGCTAATGGGTGCCCGACACCCGGCGAATGATATAAATTGTCGAGCGCGACAGGTATACGGTGGACAGTGGAAAATGTGAAATTTCACGTTTTGCGCCTGCACGTGACTGGTCGAACCGACGTCGACGCGGCTTTTTTTTTCTCTCCGCGACGAAAAGGGTTGATTATTTCGACGGGTCAGCGCGAGTGGTCGTGCCAAGCCTCGCTCCAACCGCCGTTCGCGCGCTTAATTAATTTCCACCTGTAAATCGCGCGAATTCGATATACCGTATATATAAACACATACGTGCACGTATGGGTACGCCGAGTGCTCGCGCTTCGTCGCGATAATTACCGCTTTCGGGGCGCTCGTACGGCATCAGTTACAATTTGCCAGAATCTCCCCCGCGATAATTGGCATTAAACCGCTGCCCCCGTCGCGCCGCCCAAGATTCGATCTGCCTTGGCGTCGTTGCGCGCTTCCGCGTCATGTGCGACGATTCATCAATTTATCGCACGCGGGATATCGCCGTATCTGATGGACTGTCGGTTTAGATCGGGACGATATATGTATATACGCACGTCGCCGGAGCTCTGGTCGAGCTTTTTTGCTTTTCGGGTAAAACATGAATGGGCCGATTGTGCGTTGGGAGAATCGCGTGTTTCCCGAAATAAAAGGAAAGGGGTTCCGCCCTCTCGAAATTCTCGGCACGCAATGCTCCTCCAGGTGCGACGACCGAAACATTTCGGCGTGGTGTTTCCTCGATCGCGACGGTTCTTTTTTTCTGTTTCACGCGTAAACACGATCGACATATTATACGCGTGACGTTTCTGGAATTATCGACAGTTTTGTGACGGTTTTCTCTCGTTACTTTAAAACTGGTCGATGGTAAGTGCATCTATGAAAGTGAGTGGATTCGAAAAGAAATTATTCAATTCGGCAAAATTTTGCGGCCATCGAGTGTCAAGTAAATGTTCGATGGGGTGGAATAATTGACGTAGTTAAAAGATACGAATTGGAAATACACTGAGAGAAATAATTGCTAGTATCGGTGAAATGCAGTATTTCTTGAACGAAGAACATTTTTATGGTCTTAAAAACTTAAAAATACTGATTCTTGGTCGAAGACTATATTCTTGCTCAAGAACACCTTCGTTGGGACGAGAAATTCTGCTCGCGTGAAAAACAATTACTCAAGCCAGTCAAATATTTGTTGCATGAAGAAAACCATGGTTCGATCCTGGAACTATACCATGTTTTTGATCAATGGAAATATTGTTCAGCACTGGCAATTAGTTCTCTCAGTGTAGCGAATCGGAGGAAATGTTGAAATCGATAAAATATCTAATTAATTGAGATGTAATCAATACAAACAAACCCCTCGACATTGTGCCAAAGATCGAAGTCCCTACGAATCGATCGCTCGACCACTCTGTGTCATGTATTTTTTCGCGCTGATTACGAAAAATACGGTAATCAGGTCCAGTATCTCAAAGAAAATATAAAATATCAACGATTTAACGCACGAGAAAAATAATTTTTCATTGAAATCACTGATGCCTCGATGTCCCTCTAAAATCTCGCCCATGAATCATTTATTTCCTGACGCAGCGTGGAAAAGTACATGGGATAGATCGAAAGTTCGATTCCAGAGATTTCGATTTTTGCGAAAAATATCAAGGGGTGCTCTTAGCTTCACCAAAAATCCTGTCAGAATAAACAAAACTCGACAATTTCAGTTTATACCGGCAACTGCACGATTCGATCAACCCAACAAATCACTTCGCCGATTCTCTAAAAATAAGTATCATTCGAGTCATTCGGAGTAGAGTCAACGAACTACATTTTGTTAATCGAACTATATAATCATCGTCGGTCCGAAATCCGCCAACCGAACTCCGTTACGTAGCGCAAATCGAAAGAAAAATCGGAAAACAATCGCACTGCGGTCGACCGTTACACTCGCAACTACGCAGTTGCCGGCGTCATAACGAGCAAATCGCGGAGTGCGGTGCAGCGGCAAAAAAATTCGACGTAAACGCTAACCCCCAGCAGCGACCGCTTACGCCACTGCGCCGACTTATCATTGCCGGTGTAAACACGGAAGCCACTCTACTCTCCGCTCTAATTCTGCCCCTCCACTCCTTACCCCCGTCGCACCACTACACCGCGCTTTAACGACGTCGGTGAAAACTCGCCTACCTGTCGATCCGGCGCGCCGCGGCGGGCTCCTATCCTCGCGAGCGGAGGAACCCGTAGAAACAGCTGATCGCGCGCGCGGTCGACCACGTGGCGCGGGGGAGCGTTTCGTCTTACCAGAAGCTTCAGGGACGCACCCCTCCCCGCCCTGCCCTCACTTTCTCGTGGTCCCGGACCGAAAATAGCCGCGCGCGCGCGCGCGCGGTGGAAAAAACCTCCCTCAACGGAGACGCAGAAGAAGGCGAGGCGGATCGAGCCACTGCCGTTTCTTCGGCCGAGTAAACCGAGCGAGTTTTTGCCATCCAAAGTCTATTTGAAGAGGAGAGGGAGAGACGCGGCCGGGGACGTGTTATCTTGTGTATAATGGAAACCCCTTTTGAAAATGAAGTCGGTCGTTGCACCGTGACAAATGTCCTAACTGGCTGCTATAGCCGCGTCGCCGCGTTTATTTTGTCATCCCGATGGCGTGCGGAGCGATTTCGATTTGTCGACGTCGCCGCACCGTTCGCCACCCCTGGCCGTGCGTCTCGTCGCGTCGGACGAGCGATTCGAAGCGGGCGGCGCGGCGCGGTGCTTACGCGAATACGAGCTGCCGGTGCCGCTGCACCTGTGACGATGTTTAGTCAGCCGTGTGGGTCGTCACCACGGCCTTGCCTTCCGTATTGCTGTCCGCGCGCGGCACTTCGTCGCCGCGGAGCTCTCGCGCTGATTGCGCGACGCGGATTTGAGTAATCGCCTCCTCTTAAGGGCCGAGATTACGGTCGACGGATAACCTCGCGAGGTGTTTAACGTTGTATCCGGCGTGGGTCGCTGATCCGGGGGCTCTGTCAATGTGTTCCCGTGTAATCGCGCCGTTAATTGAGGTGATACACCGGTAATTGTGGTTTATTAAAGGGAGGTGCAGTTCGATTTTAACGTAAAAACTATTCATATTTTTAAATGAAATTTCTAATCCGTATACGTATCGAATGACAAACGAAAAGGGAACGGTCCGAGAAAATAATTATTCGCAGAATTGTAAGTGCGTTTCTCTTTACGAGATCGTGACGTCATTGAAAAACCAGAGTGACAAATTGCGAGGGAGGTAGTTTTACCAGACGATGACGTAGGTAGCTGCATTTCAAAATATCGTTTTCTAACTTAGACAAGGCGGAAAGTAAAAAATGAGAAAATACATGGTTGATAGGTTTACCAAAATTTTTCAAATCTGCAAAACAAAATTAACATTAAAACCGAATCACGAAATTATGAAAATTGCACGGAAAGATTGATACCGGTAAATTTTACTGCATTTGCAATAAAAGAGGTAGACGTAAGGATTATCGGATGCTCCTATTCTACTGGAGAACGATTTTTTCCCAAAAACTAGTAAATTGTAATGTAAACTATCACAATTTCATGTTTTAAAGGAAAAATTACTGTAGGTACAGCACTGTAGAGATACCTATCAGAAAACCCTTATGTGTACCTCTTTCATTATAAATACAGTATTTACTGGTATCAGTCTTTCCTTGCAGCAGGGAGACAATTTCTTCCCCATCCACGTTATGACAGTGGACCCCGCTGTTTAGCTATTGCAATGACATCAAGTCCGACGACTTCCTGGATCCTCCAATCGCTTCAACCCTGACTACAAGGGGTCGCGAGTCTACGAAGAACTCGCAACCCTCCCACTCGCGGAAGCCAAATCGCACGACAACGTCCTCGACCGCGACAGAACTTTCCGCGAGCCTCGCGCGCGACGTGCACCTCGCCCCACCGCGAATTTGACGACACAACCATCATACACGGCCGTGTAACTAGCGCCGTGACGTGCATAGATTTATGAGCGAGCCTGGCAGAGGTCCAAAGCTGAGTTAGCATTTATCCCGAGCTGCTTTTCACGACGTGCAATGGAGTATGTATGGGTTGCGTTGTGGGATCCCATCAGGGCGAGGAGCGCGAGAGGGCGGAAGGGGGGTGCGGAGAGAGGGCCCTATATTACCCTATAGAGCGCTAAATTATGCGCGAGAGCTTTTTACTACCGCGGAAATCGTCGTCCCCGGAATATTCAGCTCCTATCCGGGGAAATACTCGCGCGGGAAAGGGGTACATATCGGGGAAAGAGAGAGGGCGATGCCAGCCCTCTTAGGAGAAATATGCGAAATGTTTTTGGACTCTCGTTAATCGACCGTCCTCTACCGCGCCGAGGCTGTAGCGGTTCTTTTACGAGTGGTACCGCGCGTTGGTGGCTGCTGAAGGAGTCGTGGAAAAGGCGGAGAGAGGAAGAGGGAAGAAAAGACCTGGAAGGGAGAAACTTTTCCACGATCCCTCCTCGGGCCAGAGAGATCGACGATCGATATTTGCTCCCGAGGGACGAACTGCCACTCCGGGGAGAGCCGCCGGTAGCCGACGCAGTGTGTAGTCGTTAAAGCACCGAATCATCGGCAGCCCATAGTCGCCCAATTAAAGGCAGCGGTGAGGCGAGCAATAAGAAAAAGTGAATAAATTAGAAATAATAAAAACGAGACGACCAGACGAGGAAGGGAGAGAGCGAGAGAGAGGGAGAGAGAGAGAAAGAGAAAGAGAGCACGGCTTAAGAATACGGTAGCCAGGTTAAGTTATATTTGATGCGTTGATAATTAGTTTTCGAGGAGAGGCTGGCCTCTCTCCCGGTGGAGCTGTCAAGTCGACCATTTGTTACCCAATACGACGGGCGCGCGAAGACGATTCCACGCGAGGTTTCTCCTTCTCCTCTTCTTCCTTCCTATACGGACGCATTCAGTTCCTTCGGGGCCCGCGTTTCGTACGTTCGCGTGACCCGTTTCTTTATTTAGCCAATTATTATTCGCGCGTCGTTAATTGGTCCCGCGTTCGCGAATGTTTATTCGAACCACCTTCCCGTCGCTGCGTCGCGAGGAGCCTCGTTTCCGAAACTCCCGTCGATATGTCTCCGCTGAGAAAAATAACTTGGTTAAAATGATAAAACGCATCCGGTTAAACGAGTTTAGTTATTCTAACTGAAATACTAATAAGTCGAACAAAGGATTTACGTATTCTAACTACACGCTTAGTTATTCGATCTATATGTCTACACAGAGAGAAATAATTAGTTGGATCTATTGAAAATTACTTCCGGGGTCGCAAGTAATTATTTATAATTATTTATTTATATCTCAATGAAATCGTTTAATGCGTCAATTAGATATCTCTTCCTTACAGTCATGTGGAATAGCATGTGATTGGAAGGAGGAAATATCTCATTAATATGAAAAAGATCAAATTGATGTAAATAAATAATTACTTGCGACCCCGCGAGTAATTATTAATGGATCCAATCAATTCTTTTTCTTCGTGTAGTTATTCTAACCATTAAATTATCAGTTTTACTAAACAAATAGAAAATCCGTACCGAGAAAACAGTTTCTTTGTAGTTAATAAATGTTTGTTTGAGTAGGGCAAAATGAACATTTTATCAAACAAAATAAATATTCGTTAACTATTGAAATATTTATTTGGAACGATTAAATCCTTCGAGGCAACCCAATCAAAAACATTTCAATGATTAACATATACATATTCTCTAGTCCCAACGAAATATTTATTTCGCAGGGTATTTGAAATTACATTTATTAACTACAAGTAAACTATTTTCTCGGTGTATATTTCACCAAAGGGTTTAGTTACGCACGGATAAGACTAATTTTGTCTCAGTAACAACATCGAAAATCTATTATTACAGCAGCATTTCTCGTTACGGTACCTAACAAAAATAGTTTGTCATTGGGACGAAAATATTTATCAAGTTTTCTCGGTTACAATAAAATCATAGCTTTTCTTTTTTTTTCGTTACCATAATAAATCGATTTGTTATGATAACAAATCGATCTGTTATCACTGTTTTAACTCGAATACTCGTTACAGTAACTTGAATAACGTTATACCAACAAATTAATTTTCTTCGTGTGGTCTCCAGGATTTTGGTTAAATCGACCAGGTCATTTTTTTCAGTGTCGAAACGCATCCTCGCGCAGCGGAGAATTTACGAAAGGCCCGGTTATAAAATAAATATAGAAGCTGACGTCCGCCTCCCCCGCGCGCGACGGAGAGCACCGCACGAGGAAGTCTTGTTGGGTAAGGAACCCGGATCTCGGACTTATCTCGACTCGCGTCCAGCGATTGTCCGCGTGAAGAGTTATCTCCCGAGCCACGGGGAAGAGAGGGAAAGAGGAGGAGGAGGGAGGGACGGAGCTACGTCGAAACGGGATACCGGCGCGTCTTCCCGACGCGCCCGGAGAGACGACGTCGACTTCCTCTGGGACGCGGCGTATAAAGCCGCGCGCGTCGAGAGAAGAGGCGCGATGCATATTGCATTCGTCGCCTTTCTTCGTCGACTGCTTCTCCTCCTCCTCCTCCTCCTGCTGAGTTTTCGAGCCGATTCGTGCAAGTGGCGATGCGAGGTCTTTAACTTATCTCGTTGCGCTTAACGATTATCTACGGAGGATGGCCCCTCTTTCCCCACCGGATCGCAGGTCCGGTTGGAGGACGTACCCACACATCGCCCCTGGGCACGACGAGGATCGACCCTCGCGACCCTTTTCTCTCTCGACTCGACCTGACCGACGACGACGAGAGGACTCGTCGCGTTCGGAGGGTGAGAGCCTGTCTCCTCTTTCCTATCTCTCGAGCAATTACCTCTGCCTCTCCTTTCCGTCTCGTTTCATTATCTCTCGAGAAGAATCGCCACTGCCCCTTTTTTCGTCCCCGAGTTAGGCTGGAGTGGGAGGAACCGAAGATATTTTCGGAAAAGTAACGAGACACCTGCTGTGTGTTTTTAGTTCAGAAAAAAACGATACAACGCGAAACGATTTTCACTGTACTGAGAGACAAAATTTGGTTCAAAAATTTAGTCGATTTCAATTAGTCGAAACAACGATATTAGTCACACAAAAAAATACTTGGCGGACTAAATATGTAAAGTTTTAAGAACTAAATATCTACTTATACAGTGATTAAATATATGTTAGTTGTGAATGAACGAGTATTGAATTCGGTTTTAGAATTCTCTTTTTTATTGCAGATTCGAAAAATTTGGAGGAAATTGTCAACTCTGTATTTCTTCATTTTTCATTTTCCGCCTTATCAAAGCTGGAAGACGATATTTCAAAATGCAGCTGCCTCGCACTCGTTGCTTGACGTAAATGCGTCTCTCTGCCTTTTCGATAACGTCACAATCTTGCAGAGAGAAACGCACTAATGACTCTCCGAATAATTATTTTTTCAAACCGTTTCTTTTTCATTTGTTGTTGAATGCATATACGAATTACAAATTAAATTTAATAATGTGAATTTGTTGCTATGTTAAAACCGAATTGAATACAGTTATCTGATTCAAGAAAATATTTGATTGCTCGAAATAATTCAAACCAAATAAATCGATTCAACCAATTTTTTTTCTCAGTGTAATCTAATCCGATACTCGAAATCGTCAAGCACAGATCCACCTCTCCTCACCTCTCTCTCTCTCTCTCTCTCTCTCTTCCCGCTCTTCTCCTTCGTCCTCCTCCCGCATATTATAATCACGGAGAAAAAATCACACCCTCCCGCGCCACAGAGATCGCATTTCGTCCCGATATAGAGCCGATAGTACCGATATGTAAATCGATCTTCGACCCTCGCAACGAATCGGACCCTTCCCCCCTCGAAGACGTCGTCACCGCCTCCCGAAGGCACACGCGCGTCCCTCCGCGTCGAACTCCTCCCACACGCCCGCGTGACCTCGCGCGAAAATCATCCCCGCGTCTCGATCGACTCGATTTTCCAGATCCTCCCCCCTTCCGATCGACTCGCTATAAAAAGAAGTCGTGATCGAGGCGCCTCGTCTTCCTCTAGGCGCTCGACCCGTCCGTTTCGCCTACACATTAATCCAGCCCTGGTCTTTAGGACTCATATGTAAATGCGACGCTATATTTAGACCAGTATCTCGGGTGTATAATACGTTCGGTGGAGAATTCTCTTTTTGGGCCCTGGCTCTCCGCGCGTCCGTGTGCGCGGGTGTGTAATACGTTCGGTCGAAGAGTTCTCTTTTTTTGGCTCGACGCACGGCGTCGCGGTGTGCGTGCGAGCGCGCGCGCACGAACGTATGATACGTTCGGTCGGGACGCTCGTCTTTTTGGGTCGCCCCGTGTCCGTGTGCGTCCGTCCGCGTCTCTATGGGGGTGTATAACGTTCGGTCGAGAGGAGTTCTCCTCTTTTTTTTCTCTCTCGCTCTCTCTCCAAAGCCTGTGCGCGCCCCTCGCGTGTGCGTGAACGCGAGTGAGAGAGCGCGCGTGCAGTGCGTGCGTGCGTGCAACTGCACGGAGCCGGCCAAACCGGTTACCCACGCGGCCGACACCAACACGACGCCCGGCCACGGCGAGAGAGCACCACCGGCTCTCTAACTCCAACACCATCGCAACGACGTCATCGGGACGAGGAGAACACCGAGAAAGGAACACTATCTCCTATCCTCTCTCCTCTGCCCTCCGCTCCCCTCTCCCCCCGCCGCTCCTCCTCCTCCTCCTTCTTCTCTCCTCTCCCGTCGGCCCCTCCACATCCCGCTTCGCTCCTCTCCACTACTCTTCCGCTAGATATGCACGATCATCAAACTACGCTTACTGCCGAGGTCACACCCGCCAACGTGAAGGAGCACCGGAGTCGGCCGTGCTGCGCGCGGGGGAAAAGCGAATCGCTCCGACGATTTTCCGAGAACGGCGTGTACGCGCGGGGAGGAGGGGGCAAAAAAAAAGGAACGGCGCGAGGACACCTTCTCGGCGGAGGAAACGTGCGGTGTATATTCTCGTTATCGCCGTCGCGTGAACGTTTCGCCGCTGCGAAACTGCGCTTTTTCACTCCGGGTTGATTTGCGTATTACCCGAGAGGATTTTCGTGGGGATCGTATCGCGGTTTTCGAAGCGTGACATTTCGGAGGATCGCGACTGAGTGAGATAGAAGGCGGGAAACGCGTTTCGAGTTGAACGAAATTCTTATATTAAAAATGGACTTGAGAAAATTCCCCCTTTCGCGTATCTTTTTCAAAAATTCAATTTCGAAATATCGCGATCTACTCCCCGAATCAATTTCGCTCTGTCGCCGAATTCGAATACACCGTAGCGACGGAGTCCCCCGGCTCTGCTCGCAGCGCGTCGCGGCGAAGGCGTGCATCTCGCTCGAATGACTTTTCCGAGAAGCGTCGAGGGAGAGAAAAACGAAGGAACGGCGCGGGGACAACTAATTTGTCGCGGAGAAAACGATTCGTTCGGAGAAGTCGGCCGTTTCGAAATCGCGCGCTCGCGCGTCTTTGCGGATTTTTTTTCCTCTCCCGTTTTGATACCTCTTGCCGCAGAGAGAGAGAGAGAGAGAGAGAGAGAGAGAGAGGAGGAAGAGAGTAGAGAGAGGGGGGAGGGGACGCCTCGCGCGGGACGTACCGTGGAGTGACCGAACGAAGGAGGCTCCTCGAGACGGTCCCTCTCGCTCCGCTCCTCTCGCAAATGAAACGTTCATTTTCATCCTCCGGGTCGTCGACCCTCTCCGCCGTGCGGGGTCTTAAAAAGGTGAAACTGCTTTCCAGCGCGCGCGCGCGCGCGCGCACGTTACCGCCTCCTCTCTACCTGCAGTAGGTTACGGTTACGGTGGTGGTGCGATCGACTCGGAGTAACCTTGAAACTTTCGTCACCACCGGCCGCGGCGGAACAGCTGCTTAATCTGACATAACCGCGAACTGCTGCGGCAGAAATGTTCTCGGGTGCGTGCACCCACGCACAGCCGGGACGAGTGTGTATAGTGTGTGTCGCGCTGCGTTCGGCGGCCGCGGCACGCACACAACGAATGCCCGCGACGACTCGAGTCACCGACCCAGGCGGAAAAGTTGTGTATGATTTATATATGGTCCGTATGTAGATTTGGTCATATATGAATTATGTATGATTTCTATATTAACCATTATTTGAATTTTTGAATGTTCCCTGGCGAAAAAATTCTATATGATCCATATGTGTGGTTTTAGTCATATATGGATTATATATGATTTCTATATTAACCTTATGCAGACTACATATGGATTATAAATACAATCGTTCAAAAATCTATATACGGTTAATATATAGAAATCATGTATAATCCATATACTTTATGATCAAAACTACGTATGGATCATATATTACAAATTATGTAGAATTTTTCCGTCTGAGTTTGTGCAATCCATATATGGTTAATATAGAAATCGCACGGAGAAAAATCAATTTGAACAGAAGAGCACTGAGATGCTTATATTCTGGCACTCTCAGTACCCAAATTCTGGCGTTTTATGCGATCGACTTTGCGGCACCGGAGTGACAACTTGAATGTTTGCAAAATATTGCCATACGAAATAGTTTTCATTTTCCTCATATGGAAAAATTAATACAATATCGTATATTTTAAAATAATTTGGTATTTTTTTAAATACAGCTAACGGATGTATGGCGAAAAATAAGAAACAGAAACTGAAAAATAAGAAAAATTATATATATTTAACGTGTATATAACGTATTTACTATATACACGTTAGCTGTATTTAGCTGTATTTAGCTGTATTTAGCAAATGCCAAATTATTTCAAAATATACTATATTGTATCAACTTTTGCCATATGAGGGGAATGAAATGCTATTTTGTATGGCAACAATTTGTAAAAATTCGAGTTGTCACTCCAGTACCATACAGTCGATCACATACATAATATATAATCCATGTATGACTAAATCCACATATGGATGCTATACAAAATATATATCTAGAATTTTCGACAGACGACGCGGCTCTTGGCACTTTCGAGGACAGATTTTTCGAACGCCAATCTCGATTAGTACATTTATTATTTTTCGAAAAGAGAAACACGGAAAAAGACTAATTGGGAAATTTTATGAAAATAAAAAATGATTCCCGGTACCAGAAGTCAATTCTAATTCCGTCAATGTGGGTCGACGAAAGGGGGAGGAGGAGGGAGGTAAAAAGGTGGCCACGACGTCAATCCATCGGCTCAAATTTTTCGCTCTTCACGCGTCGGACGAGTCTCTCGTTCCGTCTGCGGAAGACGACGGAGAAGAACCGGAGATAGCGTCAGAAACGCCTCTGCGTTGTCGAAGGCGTGATCGCGTGTCAGTGAGTGACGTCCGCGACGGTGACTCGGCTACACGTGTTACATTATGCACTCGCATGTGGAAACCACGCGCGCGCTGGAACTACTATTATTTACTATTCGTTATACCGCGACGCGAGGCCGCGCCACTTAGCTGAAACTCGGTGAGAAATTGCGAACCGTTTATTTCGATTATCCACGCGCGCTGCACGCGCGCGATTCTTCGCCCGTGTGCGTTGCACATCCGTATACGCGTTGCAATGACGACGCGACCGAGATTTCTCAAATTGAATGTTCCCCTCTGTATTTTACGATGGATTCGATGTACGACTGCTTTTCTTTGATGAAACGGTGCGAAGATAAATTCTATCGTATTATTCGTCAATGAAAACGCGGAGTTTTCAAAATTGACTCCGAAAACGAGTCGAACGAACGCGTGGAATTAAATTTTATCCTCCGTATTTTATGATAAATTCGATACACGACTGTTTCTTCTGTAAAACGATACGGAGATAAATTCTATTGCGCGATTCATCAATGAAAATGCGGAGTTTCCAAAGTTAACTCGAAAATGAATCGAACGAACGCGTAGAATTGAATTTCATCCTCCGTATTTTATGATAAATTCGATACACGACTGTTACAGAGATAAATTCTACCGTACGATTCGTCCGTAAAGAAAAATGAGAAATTTCCAGAATTGACTCCAAAAACGAGTAGAAAGGAGCGCACGGGTCGCATCGAAATTCACGAGCACGCCCCAGCCAAAGACGGGCGCAGCCGGTGGAAATTGAAAATAGAAAAAGGAGGACCGTAAAAACCCGCAGTGGACAAAGGGCACTGGCCGACGACGGTCCGTTGCATCTGATTCCGTCATTATTGTCCGAGTTTACCGCAATAAGTTTCCAGGATAATCTGCGCGTAGATGGCGAAGCTGGGAGTCGGGAGTTCCGAGCACGGATAATGACAGGCCCTGACTCGTTAGGTACCCAAGACCAAGAGCAAAAAGGCCTACGACCGAACGAACCGACGAACGAACGGAGGGATAAAAAGAAAAACCAGGGCGCACCTGTGCCTAGCAGTAACACTTTACTGCCTCGATGATGTAAACGTGAACGTAAATGAGAATAAGTGGCTGGACTTAAGAAAATTGCATAGGAACTTCGACGCGGCGATGAGATCTCACTATTGATAATAATTTCGCGAAGATTATAGCGAGCAGCGCGAGTGGACGATCTCGGATAACGGTTTTTAGCGCGAGGAAAGAAAGGCTCTTACTCCGAGAACTCCGCATTTGTGTAGCTTCTTCTCTCTCTCGACTTTTCTTATTCGATTCGACGCGATCCACTCGCGGCGCGACGCGCGGATGCGAGATAAATTTCTTCGAGGGACGTAGAGATCGAGATGGACGAATTTACGTAAATTGTACAGAAACTTTTAACAGTATTGACTCGCCAAATGCATCAAGTTTGCGCGTTTTATGAGTTATCAATAGGCACGGATATTTGCGACATTAAATTTTTCAAAAATAATACAAATAAAATGCTGAACGTTTATTCAATGTAAATAAAACGATTAATTTGAATCACATTATAATGTAAATTTAATGATTTATTTAAGAATAATTAATTTCTCAAGTTCACGCGTCAAATTAAACGAAGACTTTGGAAGATCAGTTATTGTAATTTGTATTAACGTCATGACGATCGTTCCAGTTTCTCTGGGGAGCCTCGAACGGTCAATCATTGATGAGATTAATTGAAATCGAGGGTGGATAATCGTAGTGCTGCCGTATCGGAAATAAATGGAGCAATGATGCAGATTTTCGGATCGTTACTAATTGTCGACTCGCAATACGGTATACATTCAATCGTGGTTAACGCAAACCAAGTTCGTTTCTCTCGTTAAGTCAGGTTCGCAATTGATTGTTGCATCAATAATTAAATATTGCCGATCTCGACGAGTTTCGATTGCCCGATTACCCGCTGTCTCTCTCCCTGTCAATTCCTCCCCATCTCCGTTCTCCTCTCAGTTTCTCGCGAGGCGCGACTCCGCGCCACTCTCCGCCGCGGGGGGACGATCGGTAATTTTTAATTACTCAATTAAAGTCTGCCCGCAATCGACGGAACGCCACGTCACGCGACTGTCGTTGGTTCGCCTTTCGAAATTAATACGTTCCTTCCCCTCCTCGCCGCGTCACTTAACGTTCCTCCTCGTCTTCGTCTTCGCTTTCCCCCGACTGCAGCAGCTGGTTAAACGATTTATGCGGACGTAAAAATGCACTCGATCGAGTTGCAAAATTATTCCCGTCGAATGAACGTTTTACCCTTGAATGCTAGACCTCAAATTTGAACCACTCGTATGTTCGCGAGCTCGACCTCGCGTAACTTTTATTCTTCGCGATGAAATTTAATGACTCGCTATATCAAATCGGGATAAAAAAGCTGGAGAATACGAAGAAATTAATGGCTTATAAAGAATTAAATTGCATTTCTTCGAAAATGGCCATTTCTGTAGTTTTATTCGTGTAATATCACTTTTTTCCTCAAAACGGTATCAATTTTTCACTAATTGGAATAATCGAATTAATCGAGCGAAAAATTACAAAGGAAAGATGACAGTTCGAGTTAAGAATGAATGACATTTTTGTCAGTGGGTCGAACCAACAATTTTTTAGCTGTATTCGAAGGCATAAAGATTGACTCCACATACAGAAACATACAGCAACATACAGGAATAAAAAAAGTTGCTCTATGTTGCTTTGGTGGATCCGCGCCTTAAGAGACGAAATAAACGCTCCCCATTCGACCGAATCGTTTTCCTCTCCGTAAATGCGTCCTCGATCATCTCGTCTTCCTTTCCCCTCATAATAATCCCGTCTTGCTATCCCCCGCGCTCTCCCAAACAACTCCCCCGCCGTCGCTTAAAATCCAACGAACACTGCGCCTCGCGTCGAACTCCCTAAAATCACACATGTGTATTCGAGAAGAGCGCGCGCGCGCCTACTACACTCGACGTATATACGGGCGTACGTACGAGGCCACGAACACGGGCCATTATATGCACACGTAAAGGCCGTCGCTTCGTGGCGAGGTGAAGTTCATTGCCTCCGTGCAGCGGCGCATCGCCTCGGTGTGGACCTCTCTCTATACGTATATAGAACGCGCGCGCGGCGGGAAACGTCCGTCCACGCGATGCCCGTGCAGCGTGCGTGTGTTAGCCGCGCTGCCGAGTGCATATGTGACGTTTGTAAATATACGAGTCACGTGCTGCCGCGGAGGACGTCAAAATGTGAGGCGCATAGGCTCGGGTCGCCCCGCGTGCGTTGCGCGAGGAGCGCGCGCGAGTCGTGTAAATTCAAACCTCTCACCACGCGCGCGTCCCCTGTAAATCCGCGCAGCGGCGGCGCGCCGAAGTACCGCCACGGACCCTGTTTTCGATCACTTTTCTATTTGAACCCTTGTATTAAATGTGTGTGTGTAGTAAAAATATAGTATTTCATGCAAAGAAGAGAAAGTTAAATTAAACAACTATTCCGAAATCGAAAACAGATTTGTTGTCGTACCTCGTACTTTTTATTTTTTTTTATTTAACTTATTTTATCAAGAATATGAGATAATTAAAAATGCAACATACATCATCGTGCTATAAGTCTATCTCTCTCGCTTGACATGAGTGCATCTCTCTGGCTTTCCGATGACGTCACAATGTCGCGCAGGGAAACACACTTAGGTATAACTCAGCGTATAATTATTTTTTTCGTACGTTCTCTTTTCGCGTGACGTCAAATAGGTACTGTGTTTACGGATTACAAGATAAATTTTAAAATATGAATATTTTTTTACGAAAACTCCGAATCAGCGTCGCGCATCTTGTTTTCGCGATAACGACCACTCTCGTCGCGTGCCGTTGCCCAATAACGCGACAGACGCCGGTGACGAGTGTTCGTCACGTTCGGCTGATCGTGTTACCGAATGGTCCCCGGTGCGTAGGTACTCGTATTTAATTGTCACGGAGCATAATTTCGTGCGCCCCGGACGAGTTTTCTCCACCTTCCTCTCACTTCCACGACTCCATCTCCTCCCTCACACTAATTCTCCACGTGTCGGACGACCGTACGTCCCGGCGGACGCACGCGCGTGTCGTTAGATTCGAATTTACCGCGCGAGGAACGCATTATGTATCTCGTAATATCGAGATGATGATAGCCACACGGGTGAAGAGGCGTCCTCTTCATCTCTGGCGTCCGTATACGACGCACATAGGTGCGCGAGCTAGAAAATGATCTTGGCACGGGCATGTATAAGTAGGTGGATTACGTTTGACTGACTTGACAACGCAACTGCCCCGCTTGCAACAAGTTCTCCTCGGCGAGAGGGAGAGAGAGAGAGAGCGCGCGTTGCGAGTGGGAAACACCGATACGAGGAGAGCGGAGGAGATCGAGAGAAGGCGAGAGAGAGAGGTACTGCGCAGCGCGAGAGTTCGTCAAAGGGAGAGAGAGAGGGAGACTTTGGAAAAAGAGGGGACAGAGAGAGGGACGGAGTACCGTTTCCACCGTTCGTTGAAAAGGGACGAAGAAATTACGTTGTGGCGCAGCTTATGCGCCCTCGGGGCACCATTATATGGTAATCTCTGCATCTCCTTCTCTTTCTCCTACCTCTCTCGCTCACCGCTACCTCCTCCTCCTCCTCCACCGCCTCGTCCGATCGTCGAACGTTCCTTCTCCTTCTTTCCTCCCCGCCTCTCACCACCGCAAGCCTCGCGCGGAGTTTCTACCGTTTCCCCTCACACCGCCGTCCCCTTTCACCTTTTAGTTTGTTTTCCATCGCCAGTGGGTAATTGCGCTCTCTCGCTTTTACCTCTCCAACATTTTCTTCCCTCCCGTAGTCCGCGTATGCCGCGCTCGCGCGCTGCTCTCCTATTCGTTTCCGCGTTTTTTGCCCTCCTCCCTCGACGCGTCATTTTTTTTTTGACGCTGCGCTCGCCCCGCTCTTTTGCCTTTTTTTTTATACCACGTCGCGTAGTTAGCAGGCGTCACTGGCCGCCGGGTCTCTCGCGATGCTCGGGCGTCGGAAGCGCACCAAGTGCACGTTCGCGAGTGCGTGTAGTTATGCCAGAGATATAGGTATACCGATAGAATCCATATTCGTGCGCGGCTATCCGCGGTTATCGCGTCTCCGCGATTTAGCGAAATTTCAAAAGCAAGGGAAACCGGATATCGCGCGCGCGCCGCGAGGAAGGTCGGCAGAGGAGTCGAGCGGGCGAAAGTTTAACGATTCCGGTTTCGGGTGTAAGGCGATACGCGGAGCGAGCGGCCGCGAGGGAGGACCGCGGGCACCGTCGTACGGGGAGAGAGTGGAGCGGTGCGCGGTGGCTGTGAAGCTGCTCTCGACTCCTCTCTTTCTCTCTCTCGCGCGCGCGGTAATTTAAACGAAGTACGCCTGTGGTGCGTGAGTTATGGCGTATCGAAGCTTAGGTGACTTAATAGCCGGACGGTTCGCGTGCACTGCTACACGTGTGTGTACCATTATAGATTTTCTTCAATTACATTGTAAGAGAAATTTTAATTTTATGCAGTTTTTTCCGATACGTGTGATTATGAAAATTTATTGTAAATTTATACTCCCTTGTGAAATTTATATTAAATATTTGTTGAACTTCGTATACAGTTACGTTAAATTGAATGTCAATTTCATGACGGAGTATATTTATGTGTAAGTATATCCTAATACAATTAGGTATATCAAGTTTAATACAAATTCTTTTTACAGCGTAAGAACATTCCGAGACTTTATCAGCGATTCCGAATTTTCTCTCGCGTATCAAAAATCTGATGCGACGGAATACGATGAAATAATCGTGATTAAGAAAATATATTTTTTAAAAACAACACGATCTCGAGGCAAACAACATTCGGCCGACGAGGAGGTCAAAGTTTACGCACCTGTCCGATTAAAAATTCTAACGTCGCTTTTACATTGGAAAAACAATCCAAACCCCACGATCGATCCATCATTCGATCATCGCGCCAATCCGGAGGATCGATGATTACGACGTTGGTTTGTTAAGGCCGTTGCAGCGCGAGGACAGCTGTTAAGCCTAGTTGAGGTTGAATTGGTGGCACAATGTGGCGCGTGCTCCTCAACACAGCGTCACGTACAAATAAACGGCCGCGCCTCTTATTATATTATCCGTTATTATCTACTTATCGGGTTATTGTTCGTATTGACTTCATTGGCTGTGATACCCACCACGCTCGTCTTCTCAGCTGGTGCAACTTATTTCGATCCGGGCCAGCAGAGTGGCCTTAATTTATTCCAAGATCAATTCCGCGAGGGGATCGATTCTACGTGGACTAATAGATACGATTTTCGATGACAGCGGATTTTATATTTCTTATTTCATACACTGAGAAAAATTTTATAAATTGTACGGCAATGGTAAATTTCGGGACAAGGCCAATTTCTTGTTATGATAACTACAATTTTAGTAAAAATTATTGTAAAACTTGTAGAAGTAGTTGCAAGTGTTTGCTGTAATTTTTGCTAAAATTGTATAATAATTATCGTAACAATAAATTGGCCTTGTTCCGTACTTTACCACAAACTTTGTAAATATTACAATTTATATTTTGTCCATGTAGTAGCCCATTAATCTTATAAGAAATTCAATATACCATTTTTTCTCAGTAAGTATAGATATATTACTACTCATATATACTGTCTAGTTAACCTGTCACTTGATAGCCTTTAAGTATAGCTGTCAGAACTATACTAAGTGAGCCGTTCGTTGCAACAACAATTACTTGAGTCGAGTCCAGCTTTTACTACGGATTTATTAATTTCCACGTCCAGCGTCATATCAAATACACGCAGTATAAGTTACAGGATTTCCAATTAATTCTGAAAAGCCTGTAACTTATACTGCATGTAGTTGATGTGACGCTGGACGTAAAAATCGATAAATCCATAACGAAAACTTAACTCGACTTAAGTCGTTGTTGCAGTGAACGGTTCAATTGCCGTGCGACCTAAGCATTTCTCTCGGTATACAATTATACCCATTTCATTCTATGAGACCCAAAAAAACCTCTGATTTCGTATCAAATTTCAATGACGAAGCAAGCTACGAGTATACGCGTCTCGTCCCCGTAACAATTACGCGATCGCGTTATTCCCGTCCGCTTCTAGGGCTGCCGTTGACGAGCACATTATTGCCGAAGAGGATATCTGCCTCTTCCACGGGGCCGCATTAATCCATCGTCTCGTCCCTCCTCGTGTTTCCAAGTTCACGTCCGAGCGGACGCTCGTGGGTATACCCAACGCGAAGAATGTGCGTCCATCGCGACGCCAATAGGGCTTCGGCCACGGCGTAATATGTCGCGCGCAACACGCCGTAACACTGAGCCGTAAACGAAGAGCGCCAGGTTGTCGTAACCCAATAGAAGTCGCGCCGGGCACACTTGTGGCATGCGCCAGCAGCCTCTTTCGCTCCGCGTCTCCTATCCTCGCCCGCTGCACACGCTCGCGTTCGCCCTGCCCCGAAGCGCGCGCGGCTCGAGAGATTTAATCTTCGGGCACGCTCGATCCACTCGATCTTCCGATCGATGATCGATTTGGAGAGGAGAGCTACACGAAGCTTCCGAGTATCGCGCGTGGAGCGTGAAGATCCAAAATTATTCGCCTCTCTCCTCCGTCGACGTAGTCGGACGGAGATCCTTAGTCACGAATCCTGGAAACAATGGGCCTCGCCGCCGACGAGACAGGGGGAAAAGAGAGAAGAAGGACAACGGGCGCGGCCAAGTCGAATGAAATTGTCAGGACCGCGCGCTCACCGGCGTCGCATCGATCCCCGCGCGTCGACTAACGACTAGCGGCTCCGTTGCGTACGATTTTCCCGGCGCGATCCATCGACGTCGAGTTTCAATTCCGGCCAAAAACTCGTCGGACGCCTCCCGCCGTCTAACGAGAATAACGGGGAAGGGCTGACAGTCGAGAGGTGGCGAGCCGTCGTCACGGGGCCCGGGCGCGCGGGCGGCCGAGCGTGAAGATTCGAAATCATTCGTCACACCGCGGGCCGTACGCGCGCGCCCTCGAACCGCGAAGGAGACTTTAAAGTCATGACTCCTGGAAGGCGGTGATGAGGGGGAGGGGGGTGGGGGGGAGAAGCGAGCGCGCGAAGCGGCGTTTCGACGGCGCGGAGGGCCGACGACAACGCGAGGGAGTAGCGCAGGCGGGAGAGACGCGCGTAAAACCCGAAGAACTAATCAAATAAAACCGCGTCCAACCCCGACGAGAGAGCAGTAGCGGCGAGGTGGACGCGTGGCTCGCTTCTTGCAGCACGTGACGAGTGCTAAAGTAAGTGGCTGAGTTAAGTCGAGGCCCGCGAGTCGAGCACAGGTGTGCGAGCGTAATCGCGATGTCACGGGCGAGTCACGCCCCTCTCGCTTCCCCTCCTCTCTCTCTCTCTCTCTCTCGCCCTCCCTCGGTTTCTCTCTCCTCTCCCTCCTCCTCCTCCTCCTCCCCACCCCTCGCAGCGGCCGCGCGCGAACCGAGAGTGCTTTCCAACCGCCGTTGGCTTGCCCTTTTTTACTCCCACCGTAATATCTTGTTTTATCTATGCGCTTTGAAGGTTACTCATTACTTTCTTGTTGACCCGGCGCAGGGGTGTTTCAAGATTCGAACGAGTCCCTCGCCCGTGAGCTCTTCGCGCGACGCGGACGGCGCGCTCATTCGAAGCCAAGTCGGAGAGCGCCGATATGTTGATTTACCAAGGGCCACCGTTATCCATTTATTTCCGTTGTTTGTCATTTTTCGAAAATAATTGTCGAGTGAAAGTTATTTCGTGTCGGGGGGAACGAATAATACGTATAAGTGGTTTTTGACAACACGCGTTATCTGCGTGACATGAAGGTCACCTCTATTTTTTAGCATGGAACTCGACATTTTCGTCTTTACAAAAGTTGTAGAGCCCGTCGAGATGAAGAAAAAAGGTATGAGGTAAAGGGCCCATTCGTTGGATCGTTTGTGAGTTATTGCCGCTCAAAGTAGAACTCAGTCGCGCGCAGTGTGACTTAGGTACTCTTGCAGTTTGAGCGCCAGTTTCACAAACGGTGCAACGAATAGGCCTTTCACTTTATACCTTTCTCGTTCATATCGACAAGCTCTACAATTTTTGTAAGAACGAAAATGTCGAGTACCGTTTAAAAATACAGAGGTAACCTTCATATCCCGTAAATGACGTGTGTTATCAAAAACCAGTTACATTTGTCATACGTCCCACTCGACACCAAATAACTTTTATTCGAAAGGTGTTTCCGTAAAATGACGAGTAACGGAAATAAATGGATGTGGCCCTTGGTAAATTCACACCCTGTATAATTCCATGCGCGGAAGCGTTCGGCAACGCGCACCGACTTCGTGCCGACGGGCGCTTCGCTCCCCGGATAGACGCGGGTAGGTAGACCCGGTTGACCGTGACCGGGAGAAGGGCGATCCTACGATCCATGTGACCAAGCCGTTCGATGATGAAGAGCTGCTCGAAGGCGAGGCAGGAGCAATTTAACGCGTCTCTACCTATCCCGGCGAGTCTCCTCTCCCTTCTTCTTCTTCTTCTTCTTCCCCTTCCGCGCGCGCGCGCGGGGATCAGCGCACTCGAGCGTCCACCGTCGTCCGGACTCGCGCGTACAGCACTGCGTGCTCCCGCGGCACGCGTTTGCCTCTTCCTCTCCTCGCCTTCCCGCAATTTCGCCTAACCCCCGCGTCTGGCTCCCGCGCGGGCCTGGATGTCCCGTCACGTCAAGTCACGTCAGGCCAGACTGCGGGCTGGTAATAATTGCGGAGGGAAGGAGCGCGCGCGCGCGCGGTTGGCTCGAGGTGAGGAAGAGGAAGGAGCGAGGGAGATGCGGTCGGTGAGAAAGAGAGAGAGAAGAGCGAGGTAGGCCTGCAGCCATGTGGCGAACAGTAGTTCCAGCGGAGCTCGCAACACGAGACCACGAGGTAGAGTGGAGTCATCCACCCCTAGGAGAGAGCAGAGTAGCTGCAGCGCGGCGCACCGCCCGCCCCTCTCTCCTCCGCGTAGCGGGAGTACCGCAGCGGGTCGGAGAAACGGAGGGGTTCCCGTGAAGCGCGCGAGGGGGGAGTTGGAAGAGGAGGAAGGAGGGAGCACGCGTGCACGTTCTGGGCGGAGTAGGAGCGATCCGCGAGGGCAGGAGTCACCGAGTGACACACGCACGCCTGCCACGCTTCGTGGTCACGGTCAAAGCACACGCGGAACACAGAAACGCAGGACACGGGACACCGCGGAGAGAGTCATGCTTCGATTCCTCCTGTAAACGACTCGGCGTTGCCCGCGCGGGTGCAGAGGTCATCCACCACGGAAAAGAAATCTTTTGACCTCGCCACGCTGCAGGTGGACGGACGGAGACGCGCGGCAAAGCGATTGTTTTGTCGTCGGGAGAGAGGGGAGGAATGTAGTCTTCCGCGTGGATTTCCAGAATACTTAAACCTTTGTTTTTCTCATCGGTCCGATTACCGACTTTTGAGAATCTGTAAGGTTGCTATCCTCGCGGAGAGGCATTTTCGCGGGAATGAAAATCCCTGGAATTTTTTGAACACTCGACCATATTATTTCATATATTTTATCACACCGATTTTGAAAATAATAGGTTTATTGAAGAAATCTCGAAGAAACATCGAAATATCGATGATTTTTCGTAAAAAAAAGAATTTTTTTTCATACACAAAATCACCGATTTCTTATGTTTTCTTTGAGATATAGATGCAGCTAATAACTGTGCTTCTCATAATCAGCGCGAAAAAATAAATAAGAAGACGATAGAGCGATCGACTCCAGAGATTTCAATTTTCGGCAAAAAGTCAAGGCTCATTAAATATCGCTTCCGATAGACCGTTTCAGATTTGTATCTTCTAGCTGTACAAGTTAGTAAATTTTACCAAACATTTATTTAATAGGCGACGACTGCAGCATTTTGTCGAATCAAATAACTTTTCCAATCGCTCCAACATTTTCATCAGTATATTTAAAATTACCGCACGCGAGCTTCGATGCGTGTATCGTATCGCGATCATTTAAATGAATAAGAAAACACGAGCACTACAAATATAGGTATACTCACGCATATAACAGTCGAGTGCAACGTATCGCATTTGCTGGACATATTAATAACGCGATTGAGTAATATTGATGGTATCCGAGAACGGAGGTGCGAAAGGAATCAACGTTCGGAACGATGATTAATCGTGTCCTCGGCTCGAATTCAGACCGGAACGGGTTGATCGCTTCCACTTAACGGTGCAGTGACCTCGACGCGTGCAGCGCGCGGGGGGAGTTTCGCGAAAAGCGACACTGACCCGAAGATGACGATCTCGTTACCGCGATTGCAATACGATACGGTGGCCCCGAACGACGGCGGATCCCCTCGGCCGTCGTTCGCGTATACGCGGGTGTGCACGCACGTACGCACGATAATGCACCACAGCCACACGGCGTACGCCGAGTCGCGGCTACGTAATGAGTGTTATGAGCGGGAAAGCACGGCTGTCGGTGAGTATGGCATCAACGAAGTAATGTCAGACAATTATACCGTAGAACGGGTGGAGCTCTACGATGTCATCATACAGCTATTAGAGAGAGGAGCACGTATCTTCCTTGCGTTAAATCGCATCGCTATTACCCCGCCGTAAAACTTCAATCACTCTCGCGGTGTATTGCCCCTGGACGATTCGCTTTTAATTACTCGCGTGGATAGCGCGCGACGAGATATAGCGTTGGATCGCGAACGAACTGCCCGGATTGCAGTCGCGGCGCGGACCGGAATTACGAGGCTTTACAACTCTTCGTCGTACACCTTAAATACATTAGCGATGACTCATCTACGATAAGAGAAATTTTATAGATTGTACGATGATGTTAGTAGTTCATTAATATAGAGTTGTAGCGACCTTAGCAATACTTATTTCCATTTTGTCTATACCTACATACATCGAGAGAAAAATATAGTAGATTTGACCGAATCGGCTGTTATGGGTGGGGGAATGCAGATCAAGTTACTTGGACTAATAATTGACTCGAATGAATTACGGCCTGTTTCCTTCAAATACGATGTAAACAATTCTGCGGACCTATGTAGATAATTTTTAATGCTAGATACACAGAGAAAAAGAATTAGTTGGATCTACTAATAATTACTTGCGGGATCAGAAGTAATTACTTATTAACATCAACTAGTTCTTTCTTTATATTAATTTTGATATTTCTTTTTTGCAATCACATACCATTCCATATGATTGTAAGGAGGAGATATCAAATTGGTGTATTAAAGGATTTCATTGATATAAATAAATAATTACTTGCGACCCCGTATGTACATAATGTTCAGTAGATCCAATTAATTCTTTTTCTCTGTACAACAATGGCATAAGACGAAATGATACCAGATGTAGTACACATAGATCCACACCGGTGAAATAGTGTTAAAAATTAACACTATTTTTTACCGGGTAGCTGTTAATCTTTATAACCATATTTATTAGAAAGAGCAAATAATTCTGAATTCCCCCACCCGTATAAGCGCAAATTTAACTGACTATACCATTTTCTCTCTCAGTGTGTAGTTATTTCAGCAATACATAAAGTTATTTCAGCAATACATAGTGCTCTTGTTGCTATTTAGCATCATGCTATATTACCTATACTGTCTCGTTAACCTCACTTAGCCTTAAAGTGTAGCTGCCACAGCTACACCAATTGCTACGCGACCTATAAATTTCTCTCAATGTAGAACGGGTCATCGCGAGCCTCTTAAAATTCTGCAGAGTTATTGAAAAAAACGAATCGTCATTTTTTTTTAATTTCATACGTCAGGTACTTTCTAACGCAAGAGGATTAGCGTCGCGATAAATATTTATACGCGCGGCATTGATATTTAAATTCCCCCCTTATCGTATAATTCACACAGACGGAAAAACGTCGCGACAATCCGGCGCGCAAAATCGTCGTCGGCAGTGTGGCCGGTGTATACCCGCGCGATGCCATTGTGGAGCACCGCACGACGCGGAGAGTATCCCTTCCCTCCCCGAGAGAGAGGCCCTCCTTTCTTTCCCTCGCCGCGAAACGCGCGCGCGCCGCGCGAGAGGCCCGTGTTCCTCGGAAGTTTATGCGACATGTCGCTACACCGCGCGCCGGCCCCCCTCATTAGCAAGGTACTTCGAGAAATCCGGGGTTCGCGTTTCATAATATCATATATACGCGCCCCGGTGCAACGCCCACCCGTCGAATCTGCATAAAGGGCTAAATTATCCAGGAAGCTACCTGGAAGCGTACGCCTCACGCGAAAAGAATGTCTTTCTTCCCGACCACAAAGCAGGCCTAGGCGTATTGCTGTAATTTCGCTCGGAGAACGACGTGGCCCGCCGCAACGTGTAATCAAATGAACCGCGATGGGTCAGCGCCTGATAGTATCGACGTTTTTGCCACGGCGCGCAACCTCGATTGCCGCGCGCGCGGAGCAGCGACGCACGAGTTGTGCTCGCGGAATCCGGTTCGGCGGCCGTCGACCGGCGTAACGCATCTCGACGGCGGATGGGAGCGCGCGGTCGGCGAGTGCGACGTTATACGTCTAGTCGGTCGTTTCGCGCGTTGCTTTTCCGGGCGTGGGGAAGCGTGGTGCGCGCGTGTGTGGAAGATGCTATCGGATGGCCGGAAACGTCTGGTAGTCGTCACCGCGGCTCGATCGGTGGGTAATTATTCGTTGTAGCTTTACAAATTGCGCGAATTTCTGGAAAAGATAATCGCACAGTGGAACTTGACTCACTGCCGCTGATAGTCGAGCGTGATTGCGCCGTTGCGTCTGCATTCCTTAGTTACGCACGTAGAAGTGGATTGAAATATGATGGAACATTCTAAATCCTTCTTTTCCGGTGGTGATTCATACCCAAGTGGAAAGATCTATGTGGATTTTTTGTACATAAATGTATACAAATTTGGGCTCGTTTAATTTATACATCATTTATATATAAACCATATACGAACTATATATGGATTATACAAAAATTCAAATAATACGAACTTGTATTATACAATATTATTAGGTGTACAGCCTTGCTTCTGCCGTTTTCCTACTTATGGCTTTAGCGGAAAACGGCGGAAGCAAAGTAGTACACTTAATATTATACTGCAATTATCTTAATTTTTGTACATCCATATAATATAATACATATGTGGTTTATGTACAAATTATATATAAATTAAATAAGCCCAAATTTATATATATTCTATATACAGCAAATATATAATCCATATAGATCTTTTCCACCTGGGATATCGACCTTATCGTTGCAGGAACGGTTAGCAGCCCCTGCGCCCCATCGTCGATTTTTACAAATAAAGAACCGGCGCACAAATAATGGAGAGTGACACGGAGTAATTAAATATGAAGTTCCGCCAGACGCGACGCAGTCTGGCGCGGCCAGGGCGAGAAATCGGACGGGAGAAGTTTTTTCGCGATAAATAAAACATCGCCGCGAGAGGAAGCATGCACCGGAATTGCCCGTCGCGATGTATTTGACTTTGGAGCGACACCGACGACGACGGCGACGGTGTAAGTTAATTGTAAGAGACGGGAATCGATGCCTGTCATTATTCTACGTCTGGCGCGCGTTCCGGGCGACTCTGTAATTTTCACGAAACAACGTTGGCCACTGAAATATTCAGCGGCCAACGACATCGGCGATCTAGAACTTCGTGGAAATTATGCGCGCGACTGTTTCTTTGCTCTTTCTCTCTCTGTCTTTAATGTAACGTACTGTCGAGGGTTCGACCAATGCAGCATTGTTAAGTTTCCTTAATTTTCAAATGCGAAGATACACACAGAGAAAAAGAACTAGTTGGATCTATTGAAAAGTAGTTGCAGGGGGTCACACAAGTAATTATTTATTTAGATCGATTAGATATTTTTTCTTATTAATTTGAATGATATTTCTTCCTTACAATCACTTACTGTTTAATACAATTGTATGGAAGAGACATGTAATTGATGTATTACAAGATTTCATTGATGTAACTTAATAATTACTTGCGACCCCACAAGTAATTTTCAGTAGATCCAACTAATTATTTTCCTCCGCGTGCACGAATGTACCTACCTCTTTTACAAAATTGTAGGTATTCTTAATTCTAAGCAACGCGTATTTATCTTAATTCCAAGTAATAATTTCTATTGTTCCTTAATTTTAAAGCACAAATTTACAGAAATCCATGATCTACACGACATTTTTCTAACTCCAAGGGAAGATTAGGTATGCGATATTCAAGGCATTTTTTATTTTTGTGTTTGACAAGACCTTCGATGCTTCCCTGAAGTTGAAGATAGAAATGTTTAACATTGATCGATTAGAAATTCACGTTAGAAAAATTGCAATACACAATAGAACAGAGTACCCCTACACAATTTATAAATTCTGCACGAGAATGATTCAGAACCGCTATCGATCTCTCGGAGTTCTCGGCCGTGAAAAGCGATCGGTCACTATCTGCCAACGATACGGAAAATCCCTCTCGATCCGAATTGATACCTCGCCAGCAGCGGTGTCCCGATTGGCGCCCGCGCATGACACATTTATCCCGACCCCAACTGCAGTAACCCTTACCCTCCTGCGCCGCGCACGATATTATTTATATTTACCGCCGTATGCACCCCGCGACCACCGATCGAATTAGCCGCGCGTACCCCCCGCGTAACAGTTGCATTTCATTTTCCGCCCACCATCCCGCGAGGCAATCCTTTCGAACGTATCATTTTGACATCGCTCCTATGCACGGCCACGTGCCGCTCGAATTCCTTCGGAACGGCTGACGCTATTGGACGAGTAAATATAGTGGTCAACGTCATATGGTCTTCTAATGAACACATGACGAAGTAGTCACGAACTGCGTACTTCGAAGCCCGGAAATAATGCGGATCGTTTCGGCGTTCGATGCGCGACGCGATTTCTTCGACTTGGCGGAAAATTTAAGTGCGTAAGTGCGCGAAGCGTCATTTTCGGAACAGATTAACGGCGAATGTAGGTTAATCTGACGTCATCGATGAGGCGGATCGATGTACGACGAATATGATTCACGCGACCACGTGAATAATTGTGGAAAATGTAACGAGTCGTTCCCCCTAAATGAATGCACAATTTTGTGTAATTTGGATTCGTTTTAATATAGAGCTGGATAAAATTAAGCGCGTAAATGAATTTATAGTTACATGGGAAAAAATTAATCGTAGCATTTATAAGGTTTATGATAAATTTGAAAACAAGGCCAATTTATCATTATGATAACATTAATGTTATAATAGTAAAAATTATAGTAAAGCTTATAGAAGTTGCAAGCATTGCTGTAATTTTTACTAAAATTGTGGTTATCGTAACGATAAATTGATCTTGTCCCGAAATGTACCACATACTTTGTAAATGCTACGATATATTCTTTTCCGTAAATGTATAATTTTTCGAAATAATTAATGCCGACAGTTGAATTGTAATGCGATGTGTTTTTTGTGGCTGTCGTAAAGACGAGGGTACGAACGCATTACTCGAATAATTTTCTGAAATTATTATCAGCAGCGGAGCTGTACGCGTTTGCCTTTATTGGTGCGGCTATAACGAGGTGCGAATACAGAGGAATGGACTCGGAAGACCGCATGGGTCACGCGCAGAAAATAGAAGTCGATGCATTGGGGAAAACGGATGTCGGTTCCCGCAATCGTTCAAGAATATTCTTGCGAGACAATTGTTTCGTCGAAAATGGTCTACTTTTCTTCCATTGCACAATTTTACATTATTTTGACTCCTTAAGGAGACAATTTACTACACTGAGAGAAAAAACGATATATTCAATTAAATCTGCGATTATGGGTGGGGGAATGCGGAATTAGTTGCTCCGACTTGTAAATTTGGTTACAAAGATTACACTGAGAAAAAAATTTACTTGATCGAAATAAACGTGCCTGTGGATTGTCCCAAGAGCATATTTATTCGATTTAAATGAATATTGGTTGAGCGCAAATATTAGATTATTGAATTAATTAGATGTTATTTGAATCAAATCGATATTCATTTAAATCAAATAAATACGCCCTTGGGACTATCCAAAGGCACGTTTATTTCGATCAAGTACATTTTTGTCTCAGTGTAGCTATTCGAAGGAAACAGAGACTGTAGTCTATTCGAGTCAATTACTAGTCCAAATAACATGATCTGCATTCCCCCACCCGTAATCGCCGATTTAATCGAATCTACTACACTTTCCTCTCAGTGTACGCTTAAAATGCCAACTCGACTTTCGACGCAGCCTGGTAGCGATTTTCTCCGGAGCCAAAGATAAGAGGATGGAGATAGACGACGTAGATACTAGTCCGGAGAACATCAGCGAGAAAGACACATCTGTATTCTTCGTCGTCGGGATGAAAAGTTGCGGAGAAACGACGAGCACAGCGGATCATACTTAAAACAAAAGCCTTCTCTACTCCGTCCACCAAAAGGACAGGAGTGGGAGGGGCAGGGGGGATTATTCGCCTTACACCGCCCACCCCATGCGGAACACGTCGCGCCCGAGAGCGCGGAGCTCTTAATTTGCATGAGCGCCGTTTGAGATAAATGCACGGCGTAATAAAAGTCCGTAAATCCTTCACTCATCAGCGTCGCCGACGACCGAAAGCGGCGGGCGAGGGGTGAGTGACAAGATTCGAGATATACGCCAGCCGGGGATGAGATAGCACTCCAGCCCCCCACCCCGTTATTTAAATTAGGCCAATAAACTTTGAGGCCCGCCCGATAGCTGGCTGCGATGCCGACCTATAGCTCGGGGCATTTAGCGGAGACGAGATGTCGAAGCGCGATTCGCGAGAAATTGCGTCGCGGCTTTCCGCGAATTATCGTGCTCCGCGAGGCGCGGCTTCGCGCCGCGCACTGCGGTTTAGACGTGGCGAAATATCCGCCGGGGAAAGTGAGAAAAAGCGCGGGCGATGGATATCGACTTTGGTAGAATTGACGATTGTTTACTCCCGTTGGTAGATTAAGCCGTGGGTGGAAATCCGTATCGAATTTTTCGGTCGAAAGGCGAATAGAATCGATCGACTTGGAAGCTGTACCAAAAAAAGTACGATCTCTGTGGGTTTGAAATTAAGGAAGATTGAATTAAAAAATGGATTGTGAGTACAAACGGATAATAAATCACCGCGCCGTTAAACGTCTTTCGCTCTCCTCGCTCGTGAAACGATCAAAGGAGCCTCGATTTTTAACACCAGGTTTACGGGACCCCGTCAATTTGACGGGTGACTTATTCAGAGTGCCATTCAACTTCAATTATCTAGTAACCTGTGAGGTGTTAATCTAAAAATTGGTGGAATAGTTTCTTGTAGATCATATTTCGCTGTACGAAAAAGGTATAGCAGCACTGTAGCAAGTTATAGTAGCATCGACTAAAACTTTTAACGAGATAATCATCCACCAAAATAACCATTTCAGGACATCGCAACCATCCGAAAATTTGGTATTAAGTGAATATTTAAAAAGTAATATATCTTGTCACCAGTGGGGAAACACCGAGGACAAATTTAAACAGCGAAAGAGCCACACTGAAAGAAATGTATAGGTCGGACAGCAATAAGTATAGCTGTGATAGCTATATTTTAACACTACATGAGGTTAATTAGGCAGTATAGGTAATATAACAATACCAAATAGTAACAAGAGCAATACGTGCTGAAATAACTATACGTATAGTTGAAATAACTAGAACTTGTTCTTACATTAATAAACTACTAGCACTACCGCGCGTGCAACCTATAAAATTTCTCTCAATCCACACACACGTGAGAATAATAAATACAAATACGAGTCCCAGATTTTTGCTGGCAATTACACGCGCGGTGGGAACTGCATAAAATCGCGAGCGTCCGGCCGAGCAACCGGCTTCAAATCCCCCATCGCCACGAGTCCGCCAGCCGGCGCGGCGTAAGCCACGTTCGCCAGGCAATGTCTTGGCTCATTGCCTCCTCGTTTTACAGCTCCGGCACGCCGATATAAAAGTGTTTGAATCCACGGCCGAGCCACTAAACGAAACTACGCTCTGTTTAAACTCCCACCCCACCTCCACGCCGTTATCCACGGCGGGTATAGGTAGAGTTGACGCGCTGGAGGGTACTACTTAACTTTACGATCCGTCGTTGCTCACCGTGCGGGCCGATGCTGCTACTGCTGCTGGAGAAAAATTTAAGCAGAACGAGGTCTCACGCAAATTGTCGCTGGTGCGCGACCGCCCTGGGAATCCCCCGTTAAGTAGGAGCCCGCGCATTTTCCCCCCTCCTCTCGGAAGCCTAGTACTTCTTCCTCTCTCGTCTGTAGGTTACTTCCATTGTCCTGCGACGCGGGGGTTGTTCGAGCGCGTACGGAGCTGAGACGGACGCGTTTGCCACGCGGTTCGGGGAATGAGTGATCATTTAGGAATACTTTCCGGGGTGGCTCGCAGATGTCGAGCGAAAGGCGATCGGTTTTCGGTCGCGACGAGAAGAGGGACATGCGAAAGTCTCCCTTCGTTATGTGGCATATATGATTTTTGATTTATTTACGCGCAGGGAAAAAAAATCGTAGTACTTACAAAGTTTGTGATAAATTTCGGGGCAAGGTCCGTCTATTGTTACGATAACAACAATTTTAATAAAAATTGTAGTAAAATTTGTAGAAGTCGCAAGCCTTGCTGTAATTTTTACTAAAATTGTAGTTATTAAAATCGTAACAATAAGTTGGCCTTACCACGAAATTTATAACAAGCTTTGTAAATGTTACGACCTATTTTTTTTCCGTATGGAAATTAGTATCGATATATCATAATTTTTAACGATTCGATCGAAATTTCGTATTATTTTATCCCAAAGAATTCGAATTCAAAAAATCAACATGTAAATCTCGTAACTACAATCGCGTTTAATTCGCCGCTCCAAATTTTCCTACACTTTCGGCCGGGGAATGGCGTTTAAAAAATACCCTTATCGCGTGCATTCGCAGCGATGCATCGTCCAGGTCAGCCCACAGCCCAGCAGCTAGGTCATTTAACGGATCGGCGGCGTGTCGAGCCGGTCGTCTAACTGATGACTGCGATGATCACCACCCCCGCAAACCCGCCCCTGCAGCCGGCGCATTTTCATTATCGCGAGCGCATCCACGAGCGCACACACCGCAGTACAAATGCGCGTACGCGTCTAACAATCCCCAATCTGAGTGATGATGCGGGACGATGACGCTATCATCCCATTTGCATATTTCGCCGAACATGGCCGACGACGACCCGCGGGGCACGGCGGAGTCAACAGATTACCTTGATTAGCTCGAATTAATTTAAATCGCGAGCGATCATTTCCCGAAACGACCGCGCCGATGGCAACGGTTCCGCGTCCGCGTTTTCATCCGTCTGCTCTCCTCCTGCATTATCACGATTGCGGCTTCGCGCCGCGCCGGTTTATCGACGGATTTTATTTTTCTATTTGGTCGACGCGGGGTATTTTCATAAAAACTAGAAATCTATGCAGTGAGAAAAATAATTAGGTTAAAATGAGAAAATGCATCTACCCAGGCGGAAAAATTCGATATATTTTGTATATGATCCATATGTGGTTTTATTTTGGTCTCATATATGGATTATATATAATTTCTATGTTAACCATATAAGAACTGTATATATATTTTTTAGTGATTGCATAATCTATATATAGTGTGTACATGGTTAATATAGAAATTATATATAATCCATATTGTTTTAAGGATAGAAAGGATGAATCCGGATATTCATAGAGAGAGATCGCTGGTATGACATAGGAAGAAACAGAGGCTAGGATGTTGGGGAGAGAAGTAATGTGGTTTGAAAAACGAAAACGAATTATAGGTATATGCTGACCAAAGGGTATATAACAATCGTTCAGAATTGCAGTTCGGAAAAGGGGAACTAATTAGCGGAGCGAAACCTGGGTAATTAAACGCGTTTAGTTATTCAAACTAAAATACTGGTGAGTTTAATGAAACAAAAGGGGCGATCCATATTTCACCAAATGGTTTTCGCACGGAAAAAAAATAAATCGTAGCATTTACAAAGTTTGTGGTAAATTTCGAAACATGGCCAATTTATTGTTACGATAACTACAATTTTAATAAAAATTACAGTCAACGCTAACAACTTCTACAAATTTTTACAAAAATTTTAGTTATCTTAACAATAAATTAACCTTGTCCCGAAATTAATCACGAACTTTGTAGATGCTACGATTGATTTCTTTCCGTTCGGGATTTTGGTTAAATTGACCGAGTTATTTTTCTCGGTGCGGGCATCTCTGGTAATTTCGTTGAATTAAATTAAGCGTAAATAAAATGCTCCACATTCAATGCGAAGATCGAATCGACGAACGCCTCTGCCGCGGCGGCAGCGTCGCATAATTTAAAAAAGAGATTTTACGAAATAACGATCGGAATCGTCCGAATCGCTTTTATTAATGGGAAAAAAGTAATGCGCATCGGAGAATTCGCGTCATCTTTATACGCGCCAATAAACCCGCCGTAAGCAGATCGAGCGGCGCGGTGCAGAGCGTCAAATATCGAGGCGCGAGATAGCGTAAAAAGCAGCGGCCGCGAGTTTCTCATAATTAACCGAGGACCGACGCAGCCGCGGGTGGCTTCCTTCATTTCGCATTCGCACGCGCATCCTCCGTTTTATCGTAAATTCCTTTGGAGAGCCGCGCGCGCATTAACGCCATGTGAGCGATGATCGGCGGTGGCTGCCTAGCATCGATATCGATCGAGACATGTACGCGGAAGTGTAGTAAGGAATAGTAAGTAAAATGGCGCACGATAGGATACAATGGAAGTGCATTAGCAGCGCGGTCACGACGCGAATACGTGCGACGCGCGGTTCAAATGCGACGACGTCCGTCGCGCGGCGAGGGGTCAATTAGAAGTTGAACGAACAGCCGCGATTTCAGCTCGCTATTGTATCTACTCGCAGGATGGACTCGTTCGCGTCGTCCTTGGGTCTTTATAGAGAAGAAAAGAATCAGTTGGATCTACTAAAATTTACTTACGGTGTCGTAAGTAATTACCTATTTATTTACATCGATTTGATCTTTTTTCATATTAATTTGATATGTATTCGTTGCAATCACAGAGGGTAGACCGATGCGAATCGGATCATACCTAGGCGGACAAATTTTCTATGATCCATATGTGGTTTTGGTTATACATATATGGACTATATATGATTTCTACATTAATCATATGAGGAGCACAGTTCCAAAACTCGTTTAGTCCATTCGCAGTTTGTCCTATAATTGCTAATAGTTTAGCGATTATAAGACAAACTGCGAATGGACTAAATGAGTTTTGGAACTGTGCTCCTCATATATAGACTGTATATGGATTATACGATCAATCGAAAATCTACATATAGTCCCTATATGATTAATGTAGAAATCATATATAATCCATATACGTATGACTAAAACCACATATGGATCACATACAAATTGAATAGAATTTTTGTCACTCAGTGTCAAATACTCGGTTTCATGGGCGTCCTCGACGCATGTGAAATCATCTTTCACACACCAATTCGTGAAAAGTTGCGCAGTGCGTGAAATAACCTGCGCAGTGCGTGAAATCGTCAACCTCGTATTTGACACTTAGTGACAAAAAATAGAATTCGTTATTCGGTTGTTTCGCGCCGTTCTAACGAGTGTGATTGCCGTACTCGCTTCGCTCGTGCGGCAAACTTCACACTCGTTAGAAACAGCGCTTCACGCCCTAATAACGAAAATAACTATTTTTCACTCTTGGGATAGATCCATATTTCTTAAATAGTGTTGAATATGAGCATTTCACTCATTCACATTATTTTGTTTCTCTCTAATGCAGTACGTAATACGAATAATCGAAATGTTCATTTTCACTAGGATTTAAGAAATACAGATCTACCTGGTCTCTCTACCCTACTATTCTACATGATTGTGAGAAAGATATATTTAACCGATATATTAAAAAATTGCATTGGCACAAATAAATAAATATTTGCAGCCCTGCGAGTTTAAAATTTAACCATCTTTAGGATAATTTTTGATCTATTTGACCTTTCGTACTCAGATTATCCTTCTAACAGAATAATTTGTTATCTTTCTTTTTTCTCAGTGTAGAGATATCGAAGGGAAAATATATAAAGACTAATAAAATATATTTGCAACATAATTATGCAGCCATAAAAGGATTTAATGAACGAAAATCGAGTCTTGCCAAAGCCATCCATTGATGCCATGAAAATGACGAATTTTATTTCCCGCGGGCACACGAAATTTGAAAAATCGAATCCCCGCTCGCGTCGACGGGTCTCGCGCGGTGCACTCCGCGTGCATGCGAAATCATATCGTGCACCAATCATATTACGAAACGGCCAAATACGTCAACATATCGTGTGTGCTCTGAATAATGCATTGTTGATGCAGTTAATGCACGGTCAGCTACCGTACGCGTACCAACCCCCGTGTAATTGAGGTTCATGTTTGCGAATCAAAGTCATCATCGGCCGTCATCGCGGGGCTGCGCCACCGAAATGACTAGACTGTGATGCAGCGCTTTTCGCTGTACAAACATTACATCGGAGATACGTAGAGTAACGCGGCTCTCGGCTCGTCTCCGCTGCACGGGTTTAAGTTGGCCGCGACGAGAAGCGAGAGGGAGACGTTCGAGTATACGTCTCCTCGCGAAATTCGATCGCGCCGATCCGATGCAACTGCGGCACTGTCTCTCCCGCGCGCGCCTTGGCAATTTGTAGTTTGCCTGCGCGCGCGAAATAGGCTCCGCGTGAATCGCTCGATCGGGAGACGTTCGAGCGACGACTCTCGTTCGTTCGACGCGAAATTGACTTGGTCCCGAATATCGCGATACGTTTTTCTCCTCGAGGGAAAAATAAAAGAAGTAGCGCGTAAGCAATTCGGTCTTAACGTAAAAAAAATCTTGATATTTTTAAATTTAATTTGTAATCCGTATACACATTCAATAAGAAATAAGATAGAAACGGCTCAAAAAAATTATTATTCGCTGAGTTATAAGTGCGTTTATCTCTACGAGATTGTGACGTTATGGGTAAGGCAGAGAGACGCACTTATGCCAAGCATCGAGTGCGAGGGAAATAGTCTTACTGGACTATGACGTAATTGCATTTCAAAATATCGTTTTATAGTTTTGATAAGGCGGAAAATAAAAAATGAAAAAATACGGCGTAGATAATTTTGCTCAAATTTTTCGAATCTGCAATAAAGTAATAATGTTAAAATCGAATGTTCTCTTTTATTAACGAAATATTTATGAGACTTCCTGAATAGACGAGTGTACGTAAATTGCGCAGCAACTTTAGACTGCATTAGCCCATCAATTGCATCCAAATTATGCACTTTATGAGACATCGTTAAAAAAGTATATATTTGTGTCATATGAAATGATTTCAAACTAATACAACTAAACACTTATTCAATATATACGCAATTTTTCGTAAATATGTCGCTATAATAAATACAACGATTAATTTTAATCACATTATAATGTAATTTAACAATTTTTTTTGAACAACTATTATCCTTCTAAACTCGTGCAGCAAAATAAACGTAGACATCAGGAACAATCAATTATTATAATTTGTATGAACGTCGTGACGTCATACAAGTCATTCCGGGTTTCCCCATATTTTGAATAAAAGCATCCACCGAATCTCGGAAAAGGAGAATTCTCGATAAGCTTTTTCATACCTGCAGCCAGTGTATCACCTGGTCAAATAACACGTTTCTCCTGAATAGAATCTCCCACGAAGTACGTACACCTAAGCTCTACATGCACGCGTCTCATACCCATCCCGATGAAATCCTTATCTTATCCCCGTTGCGAGGATAAAACTCCGAGATCCCCGTCGACGGAAACGCGACGCGAAGATTCTTCGCTTCCTTCTCCCGCGCGCGTCACGCCCCGGACGGACGAACGTACGTCAGCCCGAGACACGGGGGGGCTACACGCGCGTGGCACCTAACATAAGTCCGCTTTATGGGACGTACACGACACGGTAATGGCGAATGACACCGATGGCCGCGCGCTCACACGAAAGCCAATAAACGGACGGAGAATTTAGTGAAGACGGAATTACATTCCGGAATATATCCGCGCTCGCGTGTGTCCACTCCGAGGCTGAGTGGAGTCGGCGCTCCGTCGAGTATTTCAGACGGAGTCCCGCGGAAGAATGCACTAATGAGGATTCTGCCGGAAAAATGTAACGATCGGGACGCTTTCACGGTTTTCGCGCGCGCCGTCAGGAAATTTATCCCGTCGTCCGGGAAACGCGGGTCGCAGCGGACGCGGGATATCTAATCGAGGAGAAGACGGTGGATATAATTCGTCGCGGAGAGTCCTCGGCGCGCGAGCTCGGATTTCTCTGGCGCCTACGCCAATGGGACGCGTAGCCCGGTAGCCGGTCCCCATCCCACACCTGCAGGTCAGCCCCTGCCTCTCATTATCCCAACCTGATCTTTCAAAAGATATACCCGGATTTTCATTATTTATGAAGAGGTCAACGATCAGAATTTCTAAAAACATTTCGAAACGAGTCTCTCGCGGACCTCCGCGCGTATGTGTCGACTCCTCTCGCGGTGGGATGTGCGTGTGGGTGTTTTTCTTTTTAAAGAGAGGTACGAGGTATTTCGAGCGAATTCGTCTCGAACCTGCTGGCCTACTGGAGGAGACGGGACTCGGAAGTCCTTGAGGCTGGGACCGTACCTATACCGAGAACGCAATTTATTTGTCATTACTAATTAGTGTTTCTTTGAACATGGCGAAATAAATATTGTATTGGATCAAATAAATATTTAGTTGGTGCAATTAAGTCCTTCGGGGTAACCGTTTGAATGAAATAAAGATTTTTAATGATTAATATATATTTTCTTGTCCCAACAAAATATTTATTTCTCCGTATTCGAAGTTACATTTATTAACTATTAATAAACTATGCTCTCGGTATAACGCTTGACTGTCGTTGATTTCGAAATCATTTTCGAAAATTTGCATTTTTCGAACCTACGATTCTCGTCGTAGTCGCGATGATTTATAATTATTGCGACGGTGAAACGCGGAAAGAGCGCTGAGAAAAATCATAGTTTACATTTTTTCTGCTGTTTTTTTACTAAATAATAATAAAACGGATTACCATACCTGAAGTTAATTTTTATCTGCAATACGCGATATTTTCTCGCGTCTAGATGCAAGAATAAAAGCGTAGACTCTCTCTCTCTCCGCGACTACGTTTAGAGAACTCACTCTTTTTTTCATTAGTTCCTCCCCCACCAGCCCGTCGACGCGAGCGTCTACGAGGGTTCTCTCGCGACGACGACGACGACTAGAGCGATATAGCCGAGCAACGCAACGGCGCGGGCGGGTAAAATCTGAACGCTCTCTCTCTCTCTTTTTCCCTCCCGTCGTCCACGCTTTTCGACCCGTGGACCAGGAGGGAATTCATTTTATTCGGCGGCCCGCGCGGAGGAAGATCGACCGCGCGGGAAGAGCGAGGAGCGTAGTAACCTTGCTGACTTACGGCGACACCTTTCAGACTAAACCCACATGCCCGATAATAAACTGTTACACCGCGTAACACACTGTAAACTCGCGTGGCGTAACGCGCCGAACTCGCTCCCCTCCCGCGCGCGCGCGTTTCCAGCCGGAGGAGCGAGGAGGGGAAAAAAGAGGAGCGGGAAGAAACAAAAGTACGAAAACCCCTCGGAAACCGGTCGACGCGCGCGGCGTCTGACGTTTCTCGTCGACAGCGGCGTCCGTGGACCGTTTGGACGCGATAGGTAGGAAGCTGTATACGGATTTGACGCGAGAGAGGATGCGAACAGACGAACATAATGAAATATTTATTTCGCCGTATTTGAAATTACATTTATTAACTATCAATAAACTGTCTTCTCGGTGTAGCGAATCCTTGGCGAAACGGATTCTCGGATTACGTTAACCCTGAAAAAAATTAAAGACGCCTGTAACTTTTGAACTGGAATACCATACGACGGGATTTCAGAAACAGATCGGCTTTTCGCAATGAGTTAACAAGCATTTTTTGCACTAGCAATAAAGTATTTCGTATAATCGATAATTAATCGGTTTTTTTTTCATAGACTCATCGAAGGAAGGTTAATGAATATTAACGCGGAGTATTTTGGTCTATTTTGTTTCTTTTTTTTTTGGCGACGATCAACCAAGCTAATTTTGGAGATTCCGCCGCAGTGATTCGCGACGCGGCGAAGGAGCGGAGCGAGAGGCATGCGCCGCGCAAAACCGAAACTTATCAAACATATGCTCGCTTTTTTTCCCCGAGACACCCTCGACTCCGGAATCATAATAGCTCGTAATCCGTCTAGTCAGGGTAGCGTTGTATAATTGGGGTTGGGGTCGAACGCTTCTGAGCTCACCTACGGGGGGTGCACGGGACCCCGCGAGCGCATTGTACGTGTATACATATACGGCGGTCGTGAAATAGAAAACACCATATGGCGTTGCAGGTGCACCGGGGCCGATTAGGAACTACTGGCATGAATTTACATTAACGCGCCCGAAATTTACATCGTTCGCCGGATTTATCGCCTCGTCCATGATTCGTCCTTCCGCTCCGAGGTTCGGCGAAGGAGAAGCGCGCGCATAATACCGACCACCCTCCGAGCGGCGTTTTCAAAAATACATTTTTCTCGTTACTTTTCCGCTCTTCATCTCCGCTCGACTTATATTCATCATCGGAATGGTGGAAAAGGAGAACGTTTCCGCTGCTGATATCGTAAATCAGCATAAAAATAAACTATTTGTGCCGTGCTGCTTTGGGATAAAATACAACGGCACGAGATGATGTCAATGTAAATCGAACTCATTCCGCGAGGAAAAAAAATACTCGAACAACATTTTTCCCCCTCATCCTGCGGTGTTTGCGCTTAATAAATTATTCAAGCATCCTCGATAAACCGTCAAGTGTAAAGACAAAAAACTGACGTTCAATCTCATTTCGCCAATCGTGAACACGGCTGAGGCCGTTGGAAGAGATTCGAGTTCCGGTTGAACCGCGGACGGCGAAATCCCCACTTTTTACCCGCGAATTCTTCGATCCAATTTGTCCGATCGAGAGAGTGAGAGAGAGAGGAGCGAGAGACGCGGGAACGCGGAACGCTCGCGCGATCCTCACCAGTGTGACGTCACTGGTTCGCAAAGGAGAGCACGCACGCGACGCCCACCTGTGTGTGTTGTGCGATCGAATTTTTATTCCGATCGGCGGTCAGATTGCGCCGATTAGGACTCCGGGATGTATCACGTTAACGATTGGCATTAGCATAGATCCAGCGTGGATTTCGCTCTTTCGACGTGGGGGAAGGGCCACGGCCGCGTGAGTAACCGCGAGGGCGAACATGTGGTCGAATTTCTGGAAAGGCGCCGCGACGCCCGCGCGTATATGTATATTTATTCCAGCGCAGGTATAGAGTACCTGTCCAACAGATGGGCCGCCGTACGGTCCTCAGAATGTTAAGTGGAATACGATTAAGGTAGATTTCACTTTCGATCGGGCACCGTCTTCCGTGCCGGGTGTGCGTGTACATATGTACATCTGGGGTCGAGGACTGAAATATATTATAGAAACGTTTCTACACCGAGAAAAGACAGTTTATTAATAGTTATAATAAATGTAACTTCAAATACGGCGAAATAAATGTTTCTTCAGATCCAGAAAATATACGACGAGGCTAAGCTTACTTACCGGGAAAGAAACTTCAATCGCTATTATCTCATTACTGACGAACTTTTGGCAGAGATCGATATAAAGCTTTGTTATAGATGAAAATGTGATCTTCAAAAAAGTATTATATGAATATGAGCCGAAAGCTTATAGATAGTGAGATAACAGTGATCGAAGTTTTTTCCTGGCGAGTAAGTTTAGCCTCATATGATATGCATGTTAATTATGAATATGTTTAATTCATTAGAATGGTTGCCTCAAAAGTTTAATTATGCCAGATAAATGTCTTGATAGTTAAGAAATATTTACTTTATCCGGTAAAATGTTTATTTTGCTATATTTAAACAAATATTTATTAACTACAAAAATTAACTGTTTTCCCGGTGTATCTGATTCACAGAAGCGTTAATTTTAACTCTGATTAACTCACGCAAAGTCCACTCCGCTTTCGATAAACATTGATCGGTGACGCAATTGTGTCTAAAATGCGCATGAATCGTTAGCTCCGAAAAATAATGATCTCGTTAATTCCACGAATTTATATGGTTGCATCGTTAATTGAAATATTGTTGCCATAGATTCAAATATTTCCATATTTGTTCAGTCTGACGTACGAAAATTAAAAATTTGGGACACACTATTCTATTTTTTATCTAAGCACACGTATGACCAGGTACGATATCCATCTACCGATATCGAACCGAAATGCGTAAATCGATATTTGTACCCGACCTTGGACCGTCCGCGAAATCACTCGTCGAAATTGGATCGATCGCGGATGATATCAGCGCGATTATCGCAATCTTCGCGTGGATTACGATGGCGCGTGTTTGGGCGATGCGAATTCTCTCGCTTCCGCTTCGCTCGCGCGCATGCCTTTGTGACTTCGGGCTCCCGAGGGGGCGAGCTACATTTCTTCGCGCTGAATCACAGATCGGATCACCGCGGATGCATCGCGGAACGGGCACGCAATCGTCGAGTTACGCGCGTGCCCGTTTCTAGGCGTGTCGCGCAAATGTTGCCCCGCCGGACGAATAATATCGCGATGACTCGACGGGTGCATCGAACCTCGCGTCGTTTTTCGAATCTCTGCAGGAGTTTTGCCTTCGGATAGATCGGGATTTCGAAACACGGCTATATCATTCTACGGTTAGTGGTTATCCCGTGACGGAAGAAAAGAAAACAGCAATTTTTACAGCTTCATCCAGTTGCGCTGAGATTCGAGCTCATTTTCAAGAATTTGTGCAGACGAGTTGTTTCTACTTATTATTAACAAATATGTGCACGGAGAAAAAGAATTGCACGAATTACAGTTTGACTAGCACACCGATTATTAATAGTTGATACATGTAATTTTAAATACGGTGAAATAATTATTTTATTGGGACAAGAAAATGTATGTTGTGATTATATATATATATATATATTAAAACCTTTATTTCATTCGAACAGTTACCCTAAAAGATTTAATTGTGCCAATTAGATGTCGCAATAGTTCACGAATATTTACTTGGTCCATTGAAATGCTTATTTCGCCATATTAAAACAAACTTTATTAACTACAAATAAACTGTTTTCTCGATGCATGAGCTACGATTCTACAGATAGACATTCTTATGCAGACAGTAATATCTGTAGAGTGGATCGAGGCAAACAAATCGTATCATAGATCCATATTTTTTGAAAATGAGAATTTTGATCATCTATCGATCATCTCGTATTACTTCGTTGAAGAGGAATGAAATATTACAAACCATCGAAGTGCTCATTCTCATCACGATTTAAGAGATATAGATCTATAATCCGATTCGCCCTATGATCCGATCTGCCTCGGTCTAAACTGCTCATTTCCTTTTTCCCGCGCTGCTTATTCGAATAGCGACGAGTAATTAAATATGCATTATTAAACATATATAATTATCGGTACACATAAAAGAGCGACATCGATATAATTCATCCGACAAAATAAACATTCGATACACAATATCTGCTCGATCTCTACCCGCTTTACAATACAAATTTCATAGTCACTCGCGACGGTTTGTTCAATGGCACGTGCCGAGTGAAACGGAAATGACTTGAAAACTGTGCGGAGAGACTAAAATTGTCGAGTATCTGGGCAAGGGGTGCAAAGCGGACCCCGTGCACGCCCGATAGCGCCGGATAATTAATCAGAAAATTATTAATAACCAGCTTCGCCTCGGAGAACGAAATTGTTGATTCAACTTTATCCAATTTTCGGAAGCGCCGTAACGCACCAATGTAATCTGTATACGTATTTCCTGCGCTATTATGGAAATACATCATTTCCCTGCCCGCCGGTCAGGTGCCGTCAGCCTGTCATCGTGTTTACTCGCGCTGCAATTATTTCCAAGGGAAAGTGAGGTACACGACCTGCGGTCGACGAACGGAATCCATCCCCGACGCGTGTGTGTGTATGCATTTATATGAATCATCTCTCGCGCCCACAAAAGACACACGACGAGGTCTGCGCGCCGTTACGTTTGAAAAAAAAAAATCGGTCTCGCTCGGCTCTCGTCCGCGTAACGTAGCCGCGGTGTGTAACGGGAAGAAATGAGTCTCCTGAATTTATCGGCGAGCTCTCCTTCGCTCCGCGACGTGCGAGGAGGTGGAAAGGTACCTGTGACTCACGCGTTACTTTCACCCTGGTACTCGTCCTGTCCTTCCCTTGAGATCGACAGTCGATGAGTAATCAGCTGATTGCCGAAATAAAAGTCACCAAACGACAGCGCCTCTCGCAAATTCGAGTTTTGAAAAAATACATTCGTTTCTCTGCAGGTCAGAAATGAGTCATTTCAATTAGTCAACCGACTCTTGCTCCGCGACGTGCAGACATACATACGTAAGTGGACAGGAAGATAAATAGGAGTGTTAATAAAGAGTGAATTTTATTTACCATAAATAAACTCTTCCCGACGCACAAGTGTAGTTAAACGGACACCCGTTTACCCGTAGTCCTGTCAGCCAGTTGGTACCCCGGAGATTCCCCCCTCGCTCCACTTTTCCCGTAATACCCGGACAGTCGTCGCGTAATCGTCGAACAACCGACGTATGGAACCCGACAATGCGAAGCCCTCGAGAGTCCGTCGTTTCATCGGCGGAGAGAAGGCTCCCGATGGCTTACAGGCACTTTTCACCTGTCAGGTAGCTTTATACGTGATAAACAAAGTCATTAGGGGAGGGAAAAACGCGAGCATAAGGCGGGCAAACGTGGTGCATTGAGTCAGAAAAATCAAAGCAGATTATGAAGGGTCCGTCATAAACGCTGCTATTATCCACGCTAGCATGATATAATCACTGATCGTGCCAGAAACCCGCGTGCGTTGCGAACCGCGTCGTTTCCTCGACGCAACCGCTGCGCGCGAGTCATCGAGGCGTACGTGCGCGGGCAACTGGTTACAGTTACCTGCGCGGGGTGAGCCTCTCTGCTTTGTCGATCACTCCGCGCAACTCCTGACGAGTAATGAAGCCTCGAAAATCTCGAATGGGATAAGATAGCACTTTTCGGCAGTTTGTTATTAGTTTTATTTTAAACACCTGCAATCTCAGGAGTAATATCGACGAAAGGAGTCGCGTGACGTAATTACGTACCACGTACGTTCTCCACCTCGAGTTCGTTAAAAATTCTCGTCGCGCGGAGACGTCGACGACGACCGCGTCTTTTCGAGCGCGAGCGCGCTGACGAGCGTATGTCGTGCGGCTTGATCGCGTCGGCACGGTCAATCGCATCGACGCAATTTCGTGAGATCATCGTCCTTGATAAATATTATATGCACCGCGCGCGACACACCTCTCCTTCCGTTCTCCCGCGTTTATCTTACAGCGAATCGATAAGAGGGCGGGGGAATCGCACGATGCAGCGTCGCGCTAAAAATACATATAGTCCGATTGTACGTTTATTTATTGAACGAGAAGTCAATGTTGTATAAAGTTGATGATTGACTGACAGGCCGAGAAAAAAAAACCGGACAAATTCGATTGTTTATAAATTATACCGAATAAAATTTGAGAAAACTTATCAATTCCTATTCTTTTTGCATTCTGAAATAGCGATAGTCCGATGATCAATCTTCAAATCCGAAAAATTAATTTTCCTTCCAAATTTTGCTGTTTGGCAAAAATTGCGATCCCTTTATCTACACGGCTTGCACTGAGAGATATAATTGCTGGTGCTAAAAAGACGTTTCCTTCAATCAAAAATACGATATAATTCCATGATCAAGCCATGGCTTTCTGCGCGCAGGAAAATATTTGATAGGCTCGAGTAATTGTTTTTTTCGCGCGGAAAGAATTTCTCGTCCCACACTGAAAACAAAAATTTCCAAGCCACAACTAAATATACAATTATCTCAACAAATATGTAGTTTGAGTAACTACAATATAGTCGAGGTAACTAGATACTTAGCTGCTTCAGCTAAATATTTGTTCAAGTAACTATAATATTTAGTTGGACGTCTGTAACTCCAAAATGTAGTTGAATCAAACAATTTTGTTCTTACTATAGTTAACACAATACTTCCATCGTTCGTCTGACCAAAAATGTTATTGAAACAAACCAACTCAGATTGATTTATGTAACACAGCAGTGGAAGTTGAATTGATTTCGATCTACCGACAAAACGAATTTTATCGAATGAAACGACGAAAATGTAATTATTCCAACTATATACATACAGTCCAACCAAACACACAATGGTTAGTTTGACGAAATTTAACCTTAACCCCGAACAATTCGATTAGATCAACTGAAGTTTTTTCTAAGCGCAACGAAGGTATCTATTCCTCAATCAAGGACATGTATTCTTTGACCAAGAATCTGTGTTCTTAAAAATGTATTCTTGATTCAAGACGTTGATATTTTTTTCACACTAGCAATTATTTCCCTCGGTGTACGAGCTACGAACGCGGTAATCAATTTGAAGCGATAGCCGTGACGAAGCAAGGGGGAGATTCGAAGGAAGGGTTCGCGTCCAATCTGGGAGCCGGATCGGAGAACAAATTCGAGAGCGTAGGAGGGTCAACTGTCACCGGCTGACGAGCCCGGGGCCGCGCGCTCGTCGTCGACCGGGGGTCGATGGTTACAGGGAACGGGGAACTCCCGACATCTCGACGCCAGAGAGCCGAGTCGGTGCGCGCGGGCGAGAGAAGGGAGACGCGCGGGGTTTTATGTCCCGTAACTCCCCCGAGGACCCCACGTTTATGTTCTACCCTGTCATCATGATGTCCACCTACCGCCGGACAAAACAAAACACTATCTGCTCCCGTAATAGGAATTCGTCCGGCGCGGAAATGCCGTGCATTCTGGCGAGGAAGCGTGTATAGGTGCGTGTGGTGTGGTGAGACGTGCGTCGCCGCGAACGCTCGCGCGTATTTGGTCCCCTCGTATTTGCCAGCAGACCCGACGAGCTGCTTTCGCGATATTCACGTTTCGAGTCCATCTCGTGGACCAGACGGGAGGCTGCGCGATGCAAGATACACCATTTCTGGCCTTTTATTTTTTCTCGCACAGAAAATTAATAAACCTCACCCGTTTCCCCTCGTGTCCACAAGCTTATCAGCTCTCTGGCAAATGTGGGAAGTTCTGTAAAAATTCGACGTAGAGGTTCCTCGAAAAAGGAAATGGAGAGTGAAAAAGTGTTTCCCATCTTGGGAGCGTTGCAATTATTAACGCAAAACAGTCGTGATGCGACAACATTGCGTCTACGTCAGATAACAGCAATATACTGGTCTACTTGCCAACGCGGCTTTCGTTTCTCAATATTCCGCCCGAAATTGTCGTGTGCACGGTGCAGCGGATGCAGCTCAGGGGAAATAAAGAGCGCGACGAGACGAGTCGGATGACGAGCTCCACGCTACGTTATTGCAAGTGAGTGCGGACCCGAAGTCAGAGAGAGAGCGCTGCGAACTATACTCCCACCCCGTGAAACTTTCTAACCGATTTTGCCGTCGCCTTGACCTTCTCTTCGACGGTGACTAAACGTCCACCGGCATTATCATCGAACTGTTAAGACACTCGAGATATCATTGACTCATCCACGCGGACTGAGCAGAATCACGCCGTCTGAAATTTCATCATTTTTTCCGGAGTCGCCTCGCGGATTAGCATTTCGCTCTGCCGTGCGCGGCAGAAGCGAATCGGACACCGCCCGAGCGAGGAGGGGCGATCCCGGAGGAAGGGGAATCCTCTCTTCGTGGAAGGCACGCTTCCAATTGAGGTTTTCGCTGTCGCCGAAGGGACGGCGACGAGGGAAGGGGGGGGAGCCATGTATTGTAAACCGCCCTAGAGAGAGAGAAAGAGAGTGAGAGAGGGAGAACAGGGAGAGGAAGAGGGAGAGGGAGAGGAAGAGAGAGGGAGAGAGAGAGAGAGAGCGCGCGGTCGAGAGTGTCCCTCCGACACGAATCCCTCGCCCAGAGGGGATGCGCGCGCGCCCGCGGTGCGGATGATGGTGCGCGTTGCACAATGCCACCGCACGGAGCGAGCGAGAGCGGCTCGGTGAGTCACGGTGTCAGGCGGAGCGCGAAAAAAGTGGATACACGAACGAATCGGAATCTCGTTGCTTTAATTATCGCCCGGTCACACCGGCGCTGCTTCGTACGCGGACCGCGAAGCGCTTTTTAATTGCGACGCTTTCGAGCGAGACGTTCTTTTAATCTGTCCTGCAGATTTCGCGGCACAAAGAGACACGGCTCCGCGCCGGGAATCGAAAGTCCCTTTCTACGCGCGCGGGGAAGGGCGACGCCGTGTATCAAAGCCCGTTCCATCTTCTTTCTCTCGTTTTCGTATTCGCCCTCGCTTCATCGCGCTCCGGGAAGGAGACGCGAGATAAGTATAGAGGCGTCGCCTCGCGTCTCCATTCGATCGAGACGTCTGTTTATCGTTCTTACTTCGCACTGAAAATAAAGTTTCCGCAGCAGACCAAAATGTGTCTACAAATATTTCGCAGTGATTGAAGTTTTTTTTCCTGGCGAGTAAGCTTAGTCTCACATGGTATATGAATTATCTATTATTTCTATATTAACCATGTAAAGGCTATATTTAGATTTTCAAATGTTTGTATAATCCACATATAATCCGTATATGGTTAATATAAAAATCATTTGTAATCCATATATGTCCAAATTCACATATGGATCATATATAAAATAGGTACACATTATAGAACTTTTCCGCCTGAGAACCTGACGATGGTTCTGCAGTCACTTGAGACTACATCACCGCTCCAGTAGCCAGAGGACTGCCAATCAGAGCTAATCTGTTTTTTTCAGCGCGTTTCCGATATCCGCATCGATGCGGCTACCACCCGGCCACGGCTTCTATGCCCGTCCGACGGACAGCGATCCGAGCGTTAGCTGTAATTTATTTCCTATTAAGCTCGTCCTTCGTATTGTACCTTGTGCATACATCGAACTACCGTTCGATCGTGACTCCGATGCGATGCACACGGCGGGGATGTGGAGATTCGTTTTACGGTCGGGAGGTATCCGCGCGGGCCGTCGGATAATAAAAGTCGGAGTGTCATCAGAACATCATTTGACGACAATGGGCATCAAGCCCGGGGGCCCGAATAAAATATGTACGAGGCCATTCGGGGGCTCGAGGATCGTCTGTACACACTTTCGATGTATGTACCTACTTAAGCTACCTTTCGTATCGGTGTTCGTGCACGGGAAACGCGTATAGGTACCGCGTGCGTGCGCTCGACCCGCATCGGTATACGTACGGATACAGGACTGGATCCTGGGTGTAACGTTACACGCCGTGTAAAGCCGCGCGCGATATCGCACACACCTGTGTTCGTTGGTGCGTGACGCCCTAAAATCCGTAACAGTCAACGCCGCTGAGCTCGCGCGCTCGTCGTAAAATTGATGAGTTATCGGATCGAACCTCTCGGGCGGGCGACGATCGACATCCGAGGGACGCGAGAATCGGTTCGGGTGAAGGGGGTGGTTTTTTTCGGACGCTCCGGGAAAAACGTCATTTCGAATCGATATAGTACCTCGATATCGAGCAAATAGTATATAGGACACGGTGAGACGAGATTACTGTGCTCCGAAATTAGAAAAAGCTTCGGGGGGAGAGTATTATGGATTTTTTCTACGTTCTTGTGATCCCGATAGATAACAAGAAAATACGAGATGTCTTACTGCGCTCCGATTTGTTTTTACCGAGGATCGTCGCGTTCACCCAAGGATACGCGTCGATATGAGCGATCGATACCGCCGATAGCCGACAAAGGATAAACGTTCTTTGGTAATTCCTCACTTAAACGTCATTACAACGCAAATTTACGTTAGAGGCGAGATTAGTCACCTGGTCTCCTCGGTCCAATCACCTTCCCGACGTCACGGCGTGAGTCACCTGTGACGTTAGGCGCGCACCTATCGTTAAGAACGTTTTACGTTCTAAGCAGTTACCATCGCGGCTTGTCGTGAGCTCCGTCGCTATTGGCGCACGTTGTCCCGTTTGTATTTACGTACCAATAAGCGCAAAATTGATAGGACTGCTCGAGAGGATGGAGGGAAAGAGAGAGAGAGAAAGGGAAAGAGACAACGACCGAGCGCGCGGAGCCAGGCAATCGCGCGTAATTGAATTCACCTTTGCATAAGAGGGTGGAACGGTATGAATATTCAATTCCTCAATTTGCCTCGCACGAGCATACACGTTCAATTTGCGAGGAGTATACCGTCGCGAGAATTCAACGATTGCGGGAGTCATCCCGCGGAGGTCGTCGCAATTGCACATGGAAAATTGCCCGTGGATCGTTGACATCGATCAGCAGCAGCAGCAGCTGCTGCTCTACTGGTCGCGAAATAAGGGTCAATTTTCTTGCTGTATAAATGCGAACAAAAAGGGACAGTGAAAATCTGTATAGATATGATTAATAGGGATGGTTTTTTTAGTGGTCACCGATGTCTCGGTTATTGTTATCAAACCATCGATATCTCGGTATTGCATTGAGATTTTCTGAATGAATCCGTCATTTTCGGAATCAGTGCGAAAAAACACATAAGCTAAGGTGGTCGAAAGCTGAATGTCAAAGGTTTCGATTTGTATGAAAAATTGAAAAACTATTACCCCTTGACATTTAGTCAAAAATCGAAATCTCTGGAATCGATCGTTCGACTATACTTTCTTACATATTTTTTCACGCTAATTACGAAAAGCATAATTATTAAATCTATATCTTAAAGAAGATATAAGATATCGGTGATTTTGTGCATGGAAAAATGATTTTTTCACAAAAAATTATCGATATTTCAATGTTTCTTTAAGATTCCCCCAACGGATCTATTATATTTTAAATCAGCACAAAAAAATACATCGGATAGTATGGGATGTCAACGACTTTATGCACGACATCCACATATTTATCATCCAGTATCCATGGATCCGCACGGAAAAAAATAAATCGTAGCATTTACAAAGTGTGTGGTAAATTTTTGGATAAGATCAATTTATTATTATGATAATTACAATTTTAATGAAAATTACAGCAACGCTTGTAACTTCTACAAGTCTTACTATGATTTTAACTAAAATTGTAGTTATCGTAACAATAAATTAGCCTTGTCCTGAAATTTACCACGAACTTTGTAAATGCTACGGTTTATATTTTCAGTACGAAGTACATAGATTTATAACCACGACTTCGATTATGAAATACGCCTTTGTTTAAATATACCTATCATTCTTTCGCGAAATGCCATACGAACCCATTCGAACCCATCGAAGTATATCGTTTGCATCGTGGACACGTGTCCGATGAATCGGCACACCTCTTTTGACTCTCTCTTTCTCTTTCTCTCCGAACTCTTAACCGACTTTACAGCAGAATTTAGATAGCGCCAGTGCATTCGGCCCGGCGTTACTTACACTCGATGATTACAATCAACAGCCATTCAACGAAAGCACCCTTCGCTGTCTATACTCTCGCCGTTTTACTTTCCGTTTGAGCAACGCGAGCCACGTGACCGCAATCACCGTCCTGTTTGTGCATACTTACGCAACTGTTTAACAAATACGAGGGGTCCCGCGCGCCACCAATGAAAAGCAACTCCGTCCAATTTTCCTCGGCCGTTCCTATTGCCAGCGCGTCGTCGCGAGCGTCCACGCGCGCGCGCGCGCGACCTGGAAGAAAGGGAAATAACGGAACCGCAGCGCCGAGAGATCTTCCAGTCGTCGGATTAAGCGTCTAATAATAAGTGGCGCCGTCCGTCGTCGGATATCGCTCTTTTCTTACGGCCACTTTCTCTTCCTCTTCACCTCCACTCGTTCGTCTCGCCGTCGCTATCGTCATCGTACTTCGCCCGTTTTTTCACGTCCTCGAGAAATTCTACGGATCTCCAGGCGGAAAAGTTCTATATAAATATTTTGTACGGTATATGTATAAGCCATATGTGTGTGGTTTTGGTCATGTATGGATTACATCTGATTTCTATATTAACCATATGAAGACGATATACAGATTTTTGAATGTTTGTCTAATTCTTACATAGTCCTTAAAATATATGGTTAATATAGACATCACATATAATCCACATATGACCAAAGCCACATGTGGATTCCTTAAAAAAATATATCGAATTTTTCCACCGGGATCTTCAATTCGGTCTTTGAACAAAAAAAAAATATTCATAATTTTAAATTAAATTTGAAGTCAGCATACATATTCAATATCACGCGGAAAAAAAATGTTCGAAGAAATAATTATTCGCAGAGAGTTACAAGTGCGTTTTTCTCTACGACATTATAACGTCATCGAAACGGCAGAACAATTACGTATAACTGCATTTCAAAATGCCCTTTTCCAGCTAGAACAAGGCCGAAAAAGAAAAATGAAAAAACACAGGGTAAATAATTTTACCCAAATGTTTTGAATCTGCGATAAGCAGAATTTGTTGAAAAGCCGAATTTTCGATTCTCTGCGGAGACCGACGGGAAGGATTCGCGCAACGACTGCAAAAATAAACGCGTCCGTGTTTCCTCGCGATGGGATCTGCGGGGCCACTTTTATCGCGTGAATATAAACGCGTGTGAAGTGTGCATTTTTGTTTAGAAAGGATTTACACGTTAGGTTGGATCGCGCCAATTCGCGATGAGTCGCTCCTCTCCTTCGCGTGGAGATCATCGGACCTCTTCGCGGGCCGCTATCTAAATCTGCGGACGTACAAGAGTCATTACCACCCTAAACGCCGGATTTGCATACGGACGCCATTAGACGGAGCGCATTACATTTTGTTCCGCGCTTAATTTCGGCAGTTTTCGCCGCTCACTAACAAGCGTGGCTGCGTGGCGCCCGCGCCCGCGAGTAATTAACAGCACTAATTTTAATTGCCGCGCAACAAAGAGCGGATGAACGCGAATTCCCACGGGGTACGAGTGCGGCGGCTCGGTGATTTTGACGATGATAATTCCGGGAGATTGTGCGGTTTTCCTCTTTTTTTTTTACCCGCTCGTTCCGCTCGTTCTCTTCGCGATGTCTTTCTCGGCGCTGCAGTAGACGTGGCGTTTTCGATTCTCGCTCGCCGCGCTTGCATTTCCGGTCGCGGAGCGGAAGATGTTGCAGGAGAGTTGTACATACCGATCACATGAAAAAAAGTAAATAAACCATGTGCCATTTACAAAGTTTGTGATAAATTTCAGAACAAGGCGAATCCATTGTTACGATAATTGCAATTTTAGTAAAAATTACGGTAAAATTTGTACACTCTGAGACAAATATGTACTTGATCGAAATAAACGTACCTTTGGATAGTCCCAAGAGCGTATTTATTCGATTTAAATGAATATCGATTTGATTCAAATAACATCTAATTAATTCAATAGTCTAATATTTGCGTCCAACCAATATTCACTTAAATCGAATAAATATGCTCTTGGGACTATCCAAAGGCACGTTTATTTCGATCAAGTAAATTTTTATCTCAGTGTAGAAGTTGTAAGCGTTGCTGTAATTTTTACTAAAATAATTGTAGTCATCGTAACAATAAATTGGTCTTGCCCCGAAATTTACGACAAGCTTTGTAAATGCTACGATTTATTTTTTTCCGTGCGAAAACCATTTGGTGAAATATGATTCGCCCCTTTTGTTTCATTAAACTCACCAGTATTTTAGTTTGAATAACTAAACGCGTTTAACTACCCAGGTGGACTAACGGTCACGCGGTACAGACGTTGCGCTTACCAAATAACCTTTTAAATGCTACGATTTATTTATTTTTGCCAAGAGCGTCACAGTCTGCCAACGATATAATTCGTCATTTCGACTATATTTCCAATTGACTTATGAAAAAAATTAATTTTTGACATTACACCGATCGACTGGATATAACAATTACAATTTTATTGGTAAGTCGAAGCAACGAACGATTCGTAAACTCGACTCGTTAAAAAAGAAATTAATAAAGAATGCGGTAATTATTATAGCGTCAAACAATTGTTTCGTATCTCGTTCACGTCGACAACGAACGCCGCGCGGGGTCCCATTTTATTTACTCATTCATCGTACATCCTCGTCTTTCGGCGCAGTCGAGGTATTTTCGATTCTTCCGTCGCACTCGCACGCTTCCGGTCGCCGCCAAGCGGGAAACGGCATACGAGAGCGATTCCCCCGCCCGGTGATGAGATGATTGACAGCTGAACAGGTGAGCGGCGAGTGATGAAAGTCCCATCGACGATGTCGGTATGAATAAAAAATATATCGGCCTATCGGGGGCATCTGGTTGACCAGACACCGGACATTAGGGTTGATATCGAGAAACACTCTGCGAGATTGTTATTCCGCCCCTCGGCGCTCGGCTCGGCCTACCCTTCCAATACGGATGGGGATCGATTACCGGGAACGTGTCCTTTTTTCCTGTCAAATATCGGCCGCGCCGGTCGTTCGTCACGTGCTAACGAAAAACGGCCACCGAAAAAGCGGGGACCGGTTGGATGCGGGAAAATGAGGAGGAGGAGGAGGAGGTGGAGGAGGATGGGGAGAAGTGGAAAGCGGAAGAGGAAGAGCTCGCGAGAAAAAGGGAAAAAGAATGGTGAATCGCACCCACACTGAGAGAAATAATTGTTAGTGTCGAAAAAATGTCTTGAATCAAGAACATATGATGTCTTCCAAATTTCGAGGAATACAGATTCTTGGCCAGAGAATATATATTCTTGATTCTTAAAGAATAGGTATTGTCTTCATTCAAGAGTAACTTCGTTGGAACAAGAAATTCTTCCTAGGCGAAAAAAAAAACAATTAATAACCCCTATCAAATATTTTCTCGCATGAAGAAAATCGCAGCTTGATCCTGGAATTATATAATTTTTTTGATTGAAAAAGAAAACATTTTTTTTGGCACCAGCAATTATTTTTCTCAGTGCAAATTGGACTGGTCGGAGAACCTTGATAAAATCACGTTCACGTCACTGTTATTCGCTAATCGACTTTATTAGAAAAAAAAACGTGAGTCAACGTCATTGTCAATTTTTAAAGCATTTATATGTATACAGCGAACCTTCGAATTGGCTGGTAATTATTTTGGAGTACAAATTTACGCAGATGAACTCGTTGCTGTATTCGTGTTGTAAAGTACGATTTATTTGCGAGGAATAATAGAGAAACGACTGCGGTGCGTCTTTTCAGCATTACGGCATTCGAGAAAGAGGGCGCAGACTTTCTCCGACGACTTCCGCGCGGCCTGGAAGATCGATGCAACGCGACGCTCGGCAAGGTTTAACCGAAACAAATGATCCGCCGACGGATAATCGTATTATCCCTGCCGACTCTGTCGAAAGTTTTTTCTTTCCGCGGGATTTTAATCTCGTAATGTCAAAGCCGTGCTTGTATATTGGGGATCATTACTCAAGCTGTCATAGCGATATTAATAGTCCGCGAGTATCAAAGTATGCACTCTATGGAAATGCATTTCATTTATTCTCCGGCCGCCCGGGTGACATTGTTGAATGACTTCGACCTCATCCCGAAGCGTCTTTGAGAAATTTGTCCCGTTAAAGCCAATGCTCCGCGATCTCTTCCTCATCGCTATGATGGAGATACGGTTCCCGCCGAAGATACGAGATATCTGGAGCATTATAGGCTTTGGCGAATGACCTTCGAAAGTAAATGGGATTAATGAGGTTCTATCGAGAATAGAATGAGCAGAACGATTTTGATCAAATTTGGTAAATCGATTGATATAAACGTTAGGATCCTTCGATTAAATTTTTGTGATGATTTACCATCTTGTATAAAAAATATTAAATAAATATATAGATAGGAGAGAAATCGTCAAAAAATTTAACCGAAGAGATCTAATATTTGAGGGGGTCAGTGGAAAAGTGGTACAAGTGACAATTTGGATTATTTGAGTTAACTGCAAAAATGCATAGTTAAAGTAAATATCTGTTTCGAGAAAAAATGGCATAAGTGTACAATGGTATGGTTTCCACTTATACCACTTTTTTTTCTAAACAGATATTTACTTTAACTATGCATTTTTGCAGTTAACTCAAATAATTCAAAATTGTGACTTGTACCACTTTTCCACTGACCCCCTCATTTATGCATCTACCGATTCATAAATAAAATCGATCAATTCTATATTAAATTCGTATTGGCTTATTTAGTTGATATTTCTTATACGAAGTGAATTATTTAAAAAAAAATTAATGGAAGAGAATTAACACTCATATCTATCGATTTACCGAACTTCTTCAAAATCGATCAGTTAATTCTATTATCGAAAGAACCTCCGCCAAACTCGAAACGAAACTGCGCGTTTAAACGTCCGTTTCTAAAATTGTGAGGAAACGAAAGAGTTGTCTCGCCCAACCACGGCGATAAGTCGCAGGGACAAGAAAGAAACGACCAGCTGCAGCGCCCAGGGACGGGCCTCGGTGTACGCAGAAAAACAGGGGAAAGCGGGGTAAAATGGCATACTTAACTCGGTCTCCGTTCTCTCCATTGGCAATAGCCGTAATCGGGGGTTAAGTCGAGCAACCCGTCTTACTCAGCTCCCTTTCCTACAGAGCAGCACTTCATTCTCCGCGTATAGCAAGTTTTAAATACAATATCGCATATTTTCATATAATTTACAAGGCTGCATCGCAAAGAATGCCAATGGTTATATTCTAAAAACTGGAATATAGCGATATTATGAAAAATTCTATTAAAAAAGATACTGTAGAAAATGCCACAAGGGCTGCATTGCAAAATGTCAAATTATTCTAAAATATACAATATTAGATTAACGGTTGTTATAAGCAGTGAATGAAATGCTATTATGTATGGCCATACATATTTTTCATAATTTTGAGTTGTCACTGCAGTGCCGTACAAGGCGTACGTAATGCCATATAAAGGACATATCGCACGTTTGCTGCAATAGTGTCATAACTCAAAATTAGAATTGTCCAAAGCGACGACTTTCAAAGTTGAATTATTATATTATACGAGCGTAGACCATTTGCTGCCAAATTATGATAATTATCATGAAAATTCTATGATAATTATCATAATCTGGCAGCAAATGGTCAACGCTCGTATAATATAATAATTCAACTTTTAAAGTCGTTGCTGGGGACAATTCTAATTTTGAGTATAGTGACAGAATTCGAGCAGTCAATATCCGATATTTCAACTTCATTTTTCTCCGTGCACATATACCTCGAAATCGGTGAATACTTGGATTTATCCCCTCGAGAAGAGGTCCACGACCTGCCCAATGTTGAATACGAAACCAGAACCGAAAGTGCGAGGGAGCGCGAGAAGGGCCGGTTTTTCTTTACAAACTACGTAACCGCGTGGCATTTTCACCGCATGGCGCGGAATATAACGCACACGAAATAATTAGCATCTAGGTGCAAGGTGTACGCCAGGTCTAACGAGGTTAGCTAGTCTGGGCCCTACGCGAGAGGGGGCACCCCGTGGATCTCGCCCGTCCCTTCGTACCTACGCGAGGTCCGATGAGTCACTCGAGGGCCCCGTGGTGGTGGGTTGCCGACGCGCGTTGTGCGGTGGGTTCCCTCTTCTCTCTTCGGAAGCCACCCCCTTCGCCGCTCTTCCGACTCCCTCTGACCTGCTCCTCTTAGTCATCGAGACTCCTATTTGCCTTCGTTCCTTTTTCCTTCGCCTGACCCTCTGAGTTTCGTGATGCGCATAATACCTACGCATTCGCGTTAGGTGCAGCGAGTGCACCTTGCTGCGTGCGCGGACGCAGCTGCCTAGCTTTCACGAAGTGGTCGAATGCGATGCAACAGGGTCAGTAGGTTGACTGATTTTTGTTATTAGTCATTCCAAACTTTGGACGAAATTATTTACTCCGTATTTTTTCATTTCGAACTTCGGCCGCATTTAAACCGGAAAACGATATTTATAAACGCAGCATACGCCATCGTTCAGTAAGTCTATCTCTCTCGCACTCGTTGCTCGTCGTAAATGGTTCTTCGGTGACGTCATAACTCAACAGAGAGAAACGCACTCATAACTCTACGAATAATCATTTTTTTCGGGCATTTTCTTTTTCACGCGATATTGAATATGTATAAGTAGGTAAGCCAGGCCGGTTCTGGCTCACCCACGTGACCAAAAATGGCGGGAAATTTGAATTCGCGCCGCGGAGCTCCGCCATTGGTTCTTGATTTTTGCAATTTTTTATATTTTCCTTGCTTCAGTGCAAAGCAGATAAACGGCGATAATCATTTAAGGTATACAATTGAAGATTAAAACTCCTAAATATTTGCCAAGTAAAATTGAAGAAAAAAATTTGAAAACCCCTTATCTAATGGTCAAACTTGTCACCAATCCGATCAGATAATCATACAGGCAAAACTTTCGAAGATCCCGGTTACCGATAAGGCGAAGTTAATCGCATTCACATGCCGATGCTTCGCGCAGTCGCAATCTAAACGTCATTGGCCACACGTCTCCTTTCCGGACATCCTCCGCGCGAGGGAGCGTCGCCCCCGTTAATAAGCGAGTACCCTCGAAGCGCTCCCACGATTATGCAGATTGCCCCCCCCCCCCTCCTCGGTTTCGCCGGTCAGCGCATCACGAGTTCCAAATCTCCGCCACCTACTTTCGCGCGAGAATCCGTTCGACGAATTCGACTCGCGCCGGTCGAGATCTTCGCGGAACAGATTTAGGAATCGCGCCAAACCCTTCGGCGCAGGTCCTCCCTTCCCCTTTTCGTCCCGCTCTTCGCCGCGCGTCGCGACACCGTCGGCGCTTCGCCGCCGATAAATATATCCGTGTAAAAACTGCAGACGACGAACAATCGGGTAATCGCACTCGAGAACTCTGCTCTTCTACGCGTCGCCCCGGCCTAGCGTCTCTCCGTCGCGGAGCCTCGAAACGGTCCAGTTTCTCCGAATTCTCGCGGGGGCTGAATTATTAATGTCGTTAGCGGCGTAAGAGCGCGCGCGATTCAGAAGTCTGCCGCCGATGTGCCGCACTCATCGCTCTCCGCCTCCTCTACTCTCCTCTCGAGTGCGTATACGCGTCTCTATTGCGGACGACTCTCGGGCGCGTTCCACCCCCGCTACCGCTTACGCTCGACATCGCAACCATCGCCACTCCGCTTCCTCCTTTTTTCGTCGCAAAAAACACTTATACGACTCTCTTACGACGCTCGGGCGATCAGACGTTGCCCTCGCCTGATGGTTTCGCAATGCGACGCCCGTAAACGAGAAGAATCTCGCGGGTCGTCGACGGTGACGTTTCGCGAAGCGAATTAGACGCGGGCGACAAGTGATATTCTTCATACTCGTTTCGATTGCGACCGCGCAATTGAAAGATCTTTATCGGCTTTCATCGTTCGTCTTCATTGCGGAGGAGGAAGGAGCGAGATTCGTCGGAATACGCGAGTTGGCCTCCGATTACCGCGATCGTCCACGGAGAAAAAACGGGGGCTAAATTAAATAACTCATTTTTATCCCGTTCTCCGCACTCGGAATTTTTCTAAAGCGGCCCGGTTCGGTTTGAACAGTTGCTTCTAATCATTTGCGGATAACGTTTACGGAGTGAACAAAAGCGCGGAGCCTTTAAGCTCGAGAGCAAATAGTCGCAGTGAAAGTTTTCCACGCCCGGGAAAGTAGATTTTTCGGCGAGGCTCGACTACGGAGGGGGGGAGATAACGATCGCGGTCTCCTTCGCAAAAGAAGTACCGTTAAGTAGGTGTGCACATAGAAGGAGATTTATTTACGACCCTTAAAACAAACGTAATAATTTTAAGGTCTCAGCCCTCCGAAGATAATTTCAAGAAACTGACCGGTCGATGACGATTCGTAACAGAGTAGTATTTTTTCAAAGTCTTCGGATATTCTTTAATCAGCAGGGGAGAATGACGCAATTCTTCATTTGGAGTAATCGCCTCGCAAATTTGAAAACTATATACGATGCACTGGTTTAGCCGTAATTAGTCTCAACAAAATATGAGAAATTTCTTATTATCTCCGACTATCGCTTCCACACGACGAGACTACTTATCGAGGGGCTCTTAACCATTTCAATTTGTCCGACGATAACGCAGAATCGACCTACCGATTTTATTGCTTCAAAACGGTCCGCAATAAAAATGCAAAATTATAACGGAGTGTCTTTACGTAGGTGTGCTTTAAATGGCAAGAAACATCGCCTCGGGGACAACCCGCGAACCCCTCATTTGGACCAATGAAATCTCCCCCGAAACTTAAAGACCAGAGCCGTGCCGTATCCCCTGCCGCTACTCGCTACCACAGCGCGCACGGTTAGCTCGAAATTTCGCACATTGTTTTATTGCACCACGAAAGCTATTATACGCGCGAGAGAGGGCGCGGAGAGCCGTTTCCTCATTACCGACGGCAGCATCGCCGCGGTGCTAAGCGAGTTAGAACAATTTATCATTATTTTTGGCTTCCCATAATCTCCGTTACGCCCACCGATTATGTGCACGTTGACCGCTGCGGGCGATTTCCCATACGGCAACACCGCGTGGGCCCGAGGTGGGGTCCGCTGCTCGCGTTTATTAAAATGCACCGTGGAAGCCCTCACCCTTGAGTCACGTCGATGGCTCCCATGATGAAATTACTGTGATTAGCCGAGGTAGACCCTCCTACGCTAACCACTGTACCGGGATGGCCTAATTCTCTATCGCGCCGGTCTTTCTCTCTTACGCGCGTCGCGACGGCTTTTTGCTCGCGCGAATCGGTTCGACCCGTGCAGCGTCTCGGTGGACGCGGGTCGAGGCAATTTCGACCGCGAGGAGAAAGGAAGGGATCCAGTGCGAGAGCCGAAGCAGGATCTCCGGTGAATCGATTTTCCACACGCGCAGTGCCAAGGTCGAACTCGAATTTTGGACGCGCGGTCGGATCTCGTGACGATCCGAGAGACCGGATCGGTTCTCTCGCGATAATTTGAGCTGCTGGTCCGAAATGGGCTTTTTTTCGTTACTTCACGGAAAAACACGATTTTGCAGTCTCGGCAAAACTCTTTGTCGTCATGAGAAAAATGTTATCTGTCGCAACGAAAGATATTTATGTCTAATAGTAAAAATATTTACGGAAATAGCAAATATTTGTACCGACAAAAAATTTCACTGCGACTACAATTAATTTGCTATCATTGGATATACATTTGGCTTTCACAAATAAGACTTTTGTCGTGGTAGCAAAAAGTTCTCAGCAAAACTTAATTTGGCTAAGACTGCAAAATCCTTCTCCTTCGTGTTGGTCCTTAAGTTAACGTTGATTTAACCCTTCGCGTGTAACGTCGGGTCACTCGTGCCCTGGCGAAAGTGACTGTCCCCTGTAGCTCGAAGGGTGGGGGAGGGGGAGGGGGGGGGGAATAAACTATACTGCAAAAATTGTATACTACAAAGCTACTCGCTCCCCAAGCGCCGACGGTCTAGTACGTAAACAGCCGTTTTGAGAGTCAGACGAAATTTTGAAAGTGCACGAGTGACCCGACGTTACAAGTTACGTTGATTAAAAATAGCAGGTGAGTAAAATGTTTATTTTAATTTGGATGTTTTTTTACTAAAAATTCATGTTCTTTCATTGGAAATTGATAGATTAATTTTAGTTATCTATAAATATCAATCTATTAATCTATCTTAGAGTTTCCTATTACTGTAATTTTTTCGTATTTTTGTACTTTTTTATAATTTTTTAATAAATAATTGTGATTGATTACATTTTCATGAATAAAATTGATTAAAAATGAATAAAATGTGGATTTTACTGTAATTTGTACCTATATTTACATACTTTCTCGAAAAACGTGATTTTGATGCTCAAAACTTAAGCATCCCATTAATTTATACATACTTCTAATATTTTTTTCTTTAAAGTACTATTCTTAAACTTCAATTTCCCGTTCGAATTTTTAAATTATATTAATTTTTGCCAAAGTTACGATTTTTTGAAAAACATGGTCCATTCTTCACGTTTTTATGTCTTTATATAAAAATATTGTTTAAACAAATGAAAAAATCGGCAATATAGCGATTGATCCATAAAGTAGGATAGTTAATAAGGTGACATGAATTTTTTCAGATTTTTTAAAAACACTAAAATATTTTTTAGGCGTCGGACACGAGTGACCCGACGTTACCAGTTACGGGTGCCGAAAAAGACGTTACACGCGCGAAGGGTTAAATATGTTTCCTATAATATTTTCCGCTGTGCGTAACGACTGGAAAAACGAGGAAAGCCAAGAGTAAACTTCGAACTTCTCAGTGATCGATCCGTTCTCGACGCTCGACGATATATCGAGGAAAATAATTAAGTTAAAATGGCAAAATGCATCTAGTTAAACACGTTTACTTATTCTAAACAAAATACTGGTCAGGTGAACCAGATGCCAAGTTATTTCAACCAAACGTTTATTCGTTCTAACCAAAAACTGGTCAGCTCAATCAAACACAGATGGAGAGGATCCATATTTTACCAAACGGCTTGGTCAACGTCTCTAGGATTTTGGTTCGATTCACCAAGTTATTTTTCTCAGTGCACGTATAGAGGATTCGCGTCCAGAAAGTCCTTTCGGGCGGATCGAACTGGTCTCCGTCGTCCAGTTCCGTACAATTTTTGTTTCTCTCCTCTCCCCGGTCGCGCCAGCAATACGACACGTTCGTGTGCGCCGCACCGCTCTCGTCCCCGTACCTGCCGAAGGAGTCCTTTTGTGTTGAGATATAAACCTTATAAGGCCTCGCACGGCCGGGTCCCGTTCCGGGTAAGGGGACCGAAACTCTGAGAAAACCCCGGCAAATTCCGAGAACCCCGGGTCCGGACCCCTCTTTGTCCGCGTCTACGGGAGATCCCATAAAGATACACACCCGGGACCAGTTTTTGGCCCCGTCACCCGGTTGCTGTTTATTATGGTGGTGCTGCAGCCGAGGCTGCGCGGCGGCTGCAGGGGCGCGCGCGAGCACGGCTCTTTTCACGAAATCCCAAAAGAGCCCAAAGCCGCGACGCGAGGACGAGACGTCGTTCGGGATACTGAGATCGGTCGGCGGGGAGGGAAGCACCCCTCGCTTTGCCTTTGTGACTTTGGAGAGGTTGATGCTTCTCATCTCTCTTGTTCTCCATCTCTCTTCGTCTCTCCGTCTCTCGTTCTACGCCCGCCCGATCCGCGGCAACGCGTACGAGTCTCGTCTTTCGTAGGTACAGGTCAGTTTTAGGTCTCAGCTCAGGTTTACACAAGTGTTTCGCCCGGCGTGGCGAACGAGAGGAAAACTCCTACGGTTGAGGGGCGTGTCCGAAAAGTGGCGACTGACCGATGGCGCAGTTGAGTTTACGGGGGGAAGATTTCGCCCAAGGTCACGGCGAACGGATGGTGCGCAAAAAATGGGGACAGGTTTTTCATCCGCCCAACGGAACTTATTTAACAGTCGAATAGCTCTATTCGCAGTGAAGTAAATAAATGTGCGTTTACCCTAGTACCTGTTACATTCTTACTTGGTACAATCAATGTCGAATCTTCGTAAACAAACATTTATTCGACCCGTAAAACGAAGTGAAGATGACGGCTGAGAAAATCCGAAATATTTAAATTAATCGCTCGAAAATACCATTACCTAGTATAGCCGAAAAATAATACCGAGTCGAATCAAATAAATAGTTTCAATTATGAATGTTTCTTCGAACCAAATCAAAGTTTCTTCCTCATCGCAAGAAAACATTTTTCACGATCTACTTACGCCGATATAAACCCCCCTAAAAATCCTTCCCCACTCGCGATCTCTCAACCCAAAAAGGAGATAATAAATTACTTATCGTCGTCAATAGACGGAAAATGTCAGTAGGGTGCACCTATTCGCACATCCCGACCATACGGTTCCCATCGATTTGCTCACCTGCGCCAACAATTCGTCGAGCACTCCCGCCGGCTTCCACCGGGTTTTTGGAAAAGTAATGGGTGTCGTGAAAATAGAATCTCGGGTCTCTCTCGGGTCCAGGGGGTCCGGGCCCGGACGGACCTGCCGAGACCTGTTCCGACTCGCTGCAGGTGCATCGCCTGCTAGGTCTCGGCGGTCCAGGCTCGTGGAGGAAAATAATACACGGGGGCGACCAAAAAAGGACGAAGAAAGGCGGATACGCGTCTTTTGTGCCGTTGAAAATTAGTTTGCCGAATCCGAGACGCGCTCGCGCGGCTCTTCGACGGGCGGGCCAACTCGGCCGGCCAGGTTCTATGGTGCGCGCACAATGCAACCTATAAAGGCACTATTATACCGTTTACCTTCGCGACCCAAAATTTTGCGCACTACGCAGATTTCGTCGTCCCCGCATTTCCGCCTTACCCGCTTACGGCAACCCTTGAGGTTGAGTTTTTTACTTCCATCCATGGGAAAGACCCATCGATTCCATCCGATGACTTTGCAGAAAATCGATTGCGTATAGATCCTCGATACCGTTATTTTTCTTTTCTCTGCGAATTTGTTAATAAAATCGATGTACACTTAGAGAAATGATTGCTGGTGGCCAAAAAAATGTTTTCTTCGATCAAAAATATGATATAATTTCAGGATCAAATCACGGTTTTCTTCGTGTAAGAAAATATTTGAGAGGCTGGAGTCATTGTTTTTCTTTTACGCCGAAAGAATATCTTGTTTCCACAACGGTATTCTTGGATCAAGAATATGTATTCTTCGATCAAGAATCTGTATTCTTAAAAATTTGTAAGCTCATACACGCAAAAGAAGAAACCAATTGTTACTGCTTCATCCAGTGACGCTGAGATTCGAGCTTATTTTCAAGAATTTGTATTGAGGACATATTTCTATTTACTGTTTACGATGTTACCAGATACTAGTTTTTAACTAGATATAATATCTGTTTGCACGGGGATTTCTATTAGTTTCCCAGTAAAAACACCTAGTTACCGTGTAATTCCGTAAAGCTTCCTGGGCGGAATTGTAGTTTAATGCTAGTCAATTCGTGATGCTCGTGCAAGTAACATTTTTTGATGCTAGCAATTATTTCTCTCAGCGTAAAGTCGTATTTCTGAAAAGTCAAAGAGTTTCGTTTCGAATTTGTTCACCAATCCCGACGACGACAGCACGCCCTATACGGACCCTTCTCAAAAATAAAACAATATCACCAGCGCTCGAAAGGCGGCAGGAATATGGTCGGCTGAAGAAGGTGAAAAAAAAAGACTCTCACCGTCCGCCAGGCGTCCGTCTGTCTGGCGACTGTCTGTCTGTCCGTCGTCGCTCGTCCGTTGCGTCCGTGAAGCACTTCTGCGATCGTAATTAACAGCCTCCGCAGGACTCGAGCCGGCTCTAATCGATGTACTTTTCAAGCTTCTAGACCGGCCCCCTCCGAATCCGACGGAAGAGAGTCCTCTCTTGCGAGATCTGGTCGCGTCGGAGGGGAGACGGACGCGGAGCCAACCTGTCGCGACGCAGGTTCCTTTGACCCAGGCTCGCGCGGCGAGTTTCGGAACGAGTTCGAATTCGGTGTCGGGATCCGAGTCGAATTCAATTGTGACCTTGGTTCTATATAAATATATCTTTCATTGAAACCGAATAATAACCGAAACAAATTAGGAATGCACTGGAATATTAGGTACTCGTTTATTAGAATCAATGTAATCGAGTATGTATTTGGAATAGGAAGGAGACATTTAAGAAAAACGATTAACCAAATATGCCAACGCGAAGTGAATAAATATTCAGTAGAAAAGAGCTTTTTTAATTGAGGGGGTTAGTGGAAAAGTGGTACAAGTAACAATTTGGATTATTTGAGTTAACAGTAAAAATGCATAGTTAAAGTAAATATCTGTTTAGAAAAAAAGTGGTAAAGTGGCAACCATACCATTATACACTTATACCATTTTTTCTTCGAAACAGATATTTACTTTAACTATGCATTTTTGCAGTTAACTCAAATAATCCAAATTGTGACTTGTACCACTTTTCCACTGACCCCCTCAATTCTTATTAACGTGGTTCAGCGTAAAAGTGTAGTTAAAAGTGCTTTACTTCAAACGCGCTACTAAAAACGGCCTGTCACACGGAAAAAAATAATTTGTTGGTATAACTTTATTTAAGTTACCATAAAAAACATTCGATTTAAAATAGTGACCACAGATCGATTTGTTGTCACGATAACAGAGAAACAGGGTAACGAAGAGAAAGATAGAAAAGCATTTACCGAGCCAATCAAATCGCTTTTTCGGACCTAACAATAACTGCGAGCAGATATGAACATCTCTTAGCAGTTCCGCGAGCGCGCACTCGGCATTCGCGCGGCGAATCGCATTTGCGGCACGGAGCCGTAAAGCGGCGCGATGACTTTACAACGTCACTTATTGGAGCAGATTCGCGAGATTGCAAATGGCTTATTAAGACATCACGCACTCGGTCGACTTCCTGCCACGCGCATTTTTGTCTCGCAACCTGCGAGACCGCTCGAGCGATGATTTGGCCGCTGCTAATTGGCTCTCGTCCTCGCTTCCCGTCTTCTCGCGCGCATACAGTGCGCAGCAAGGTACAACGTGTTGCAACACGGGTGCACTTAAACTCCTACGCAGTTAGAGCGATGGTAATATCACCATTCTCTCCCGTCCTTTCCTTCGAAAATAAGAAAAACCCTACCGCGCCTCCCTGCCGAGTAACAGACGAGGACTTTGTTCGGATGACTGCGCTGCGGAGTGTCCGAATGATTAGCCGAAGGAAGAAGTAACCGTTATTATTATCACTCGTCGTCGTTGAACGCGAGTAGGTAGTATAGAATCTGAAAAATGGACAAAACTCATCCGCGAGCAGCGATCGCTTCGTACGATTTCATATTATATAAAGGGAAGGACGTCGCGGAAAAATAGCGTAGTTTGGAGAAAGACTCAATCCGCTCGCTCCCGGTCGTTTTCTTCCCTCTCCCTCCGTCCCCGCCCCCTAAACCCTCTTCCACAGAGACGCGCAGGTACGCGACCCGCGACCAGGTACCCGCGATATACCCACCCATAAACCGCACTGACACGCTCCAGCCTCGCTTGCTTACGCCGCCAAGGACAACACCGATGTTCTCTCTCCTCTCCCCGTTTCTTCTAAAATAGAAGAAGCGTCTAGCGGCGGCACAGGGGAGGACTTTGTTCGGGAGACTCGCCGTCGAGAGTGTCTAAGTGATTAAGCGAAGAAAAAAAGAGCTATTATCCCGCTACCGTGTAGAACGTAGAACGCGGCCGACGGAGGCGGTAATATAGGGGCGACGCGCCGCGCGATACGCACCGGCAGAGAGAGAGTGAGTGCACCGGCGTTTAAAATAGAGATAATAACCAGCGCCGATGTAACCGCCTTCCTCGCGCGGAGATTCGAAGAGAGCCTCGATCGAGAGGCGAGTGGCGATGGACTTTGCTCGGGAGATTTCGAGCGACTCGACGAGAGGGGAGGAAAGGAGCAGAGTGCCATTTTCCGCGCGCGCATTATTGTACGATATGCGGTAAGAGAGTCGCGCGCACTCGTCTATTCGTTTCTTCGGCTCGCCGTGAGTCTGCCAGTTCGTTTGCTTGGGAATCGATATACCGGCTTCGCCTGAACTCCTGCGCGGAAGCGCGCGGCGCTTCCACGTGCGTCAAAGTCATCGAAAACGGGACTCGCCCCCTCGAAAGATCCGAACCTGTTCTTTCGGTAAAAAGCCTCGCGCGTGACTCATCCGATTTCTGACTAATCGATCCTATTTTTACGGAATCGCTCTGCGCCGCAGGTGACGAATCGATAGAGAACTCGTTCGAGATAGCGATCGGCCGCGAAGCGCGATCGGATCGTCTGTACTAACAATAAGTCGTTGTTATTGTCTCTTTCGCCTTTCTTTCTCCGTTGCGAGAGAATCCCAGACGGAAAAGTTTTATATGATGGTTTGTATAGATATAGTCCATATATGGATTATATGTGATTTTCATATGAACCATACACGAACTATACCTATATGGATTATTTGGATCTTTAAAATTTCTAGGGGTATAATATATAATCCATATACATAATATAATCCATTAGGTTTTCGCTTGCGTCTTTATCCGCGTAGATATCAAAATAAATAGAAATTTCCATACAAATTTTCATCCCCTATTTTACCCCCTTGAGGGATAAATTTCCAAAAATCCTGAAACACGTCTTTCTTAATTTTTAACCGTAAGGCCAAATACCAATTTTCATGGATCAGACTTGAAAAATAACGGATTTTCATATAAACTTACATCCCTTATTTTACAATCTCAGGGGAAGAATTTCATAAAATCCCTTTTTTTTAATGAGTACTTACGTCACAAAAGAAACCTACTGTTCAAATTTCGTGTAATTAGCTTTAGCGGTCTCGGCTCGGCGTTGATAAATGAGTCAGTCACGACATGTTCTATTATACATATAGGTGATTTACATAGAAATCACATACGCAGTAAAGAAAATGGTGTTAATTCTTCACACCATTTCACCGGTGTGGACCTATATGTACCACATCTGGTGTCGTTCAGTTTTATGCCATTGTTATCTAACACCAAAAGTGGTCTATACAGGTTCACACCGCAGAATTCTTTACTGTGTATAATCTGTGTATAAGATGAAATCCATATATCATATGAGGCTAAAATTCTTCGCCAGGAAAGATACTTCAATCACTATTATTTCAATATCTATGAGCTTTTGGCTCATATTTATATAATACCTTTTTATAGATAATATTGTTATCCATAACAAAGTCTTATATCGATGTTTATAGATAATGGGAAACGTTTATAAATAATGAGATAACAGCGATTGAAGTTTCTTCCTTGGCGAATAAGTTTAACCTCATATGGTATGAACTAGGTACATATCGTCAGTGTCATGACAACATGTCGTATCTCCGAATTTGCTCAAAATGACATTCGCGCGCTGTGACTAATAGATTATCTCGCTGCGCATTGGTTAACTAGCAAATTTCCTTCGAACGTGCACGACAAATCACGAACACCAACGTTCAACAATTTAACGTAGGTAGTACAATTCATACGGTTTTTTTTGTCTTTCATGAAAAGTGACAGTTTTCGACATACGACTTTTCACAGTTTGCGACATATATAACTTTTCCGCCTGGGATAATACTACGCGGGGAACGTGCAACTATAGGTACTGAGTCCGAGCTGCCGCAACTCATCACGCGCCGCGTCTATAGACTATAGTCGTCGTCGGGTGCACCTACTGCCGACGACGCGCGAACGTTCATCTCCCCGCGTCGATTTGAAGTTTTTTCACGTGCGAAGTCAAGGCCTCAGAGGCGCTCGTACATGCACACGGAACACGGATACTTTGGTTTCCACCCGACTCGCCGCGGACGAGCTATTGATCGGAATGACGATGAAGAAGGGACTCGACGAGGACACGGGACCGAATCCCTGATGTTGTAGCTACACGTGTTTTCGACTCGAGTTTTTTCCACGGGTAAAAGTACATCGGAGCTGAGAAATGCATGGATCGCAATGTTCGATCTCAGTGATGCAAGTCGACCGACGAGAGCTCGTCTCAACGACCGCGTGCGCGCGGCTCCAGAAATATCCGCATTCGTCGTCGGCCTCTCTCGCTGACCTACTTATGTCGCCACCCCCTTCCGCCAGCCCCGTTTCGATTATTCATCATGAAACCCGCGAATGACAACCCCTGCTCGCACGTCTCGTCGAAACCGAGGAGACGTCGCGATCTCGGCGACTAAACGCGAGGAAACGCGATATCGGTCGGCGATAAAAATAAACGAAAGTCGCGCGCGCGACGCGTTGACCGCACTACTGCGCGTGACGTAGTGACTCACTCCCGCCGTCGTCGAACGAAAGTCTCGAGAGCGGCCAATGAGAGACGAGGGCGCCCGCGGGACCGGCCACCCATTGGTCCCGCGACCTGGCGTGGTCCCGGCTGGTCCCACGTCATTGGCCGGCCGTGATTGCGCACGTGCCTCGACTTGCATCAGATTCTTTTACGAGCCCTCCGAGTGCACAACACGCCTCGACAAGCGGGTCTACCGCGATAAGCGCGTGTGTGAATTTGTTTCAGTTGGTCTACAGGAAAGCTGTCTTTCTACGTTTTACTCGAAGGATGAGAAAAAAAAGTAGCGTGATTTACCTAATAGACGGACATCTTCAGTGAGTTAGTTAGAAATAGCCTTATTTATATCTACCGAGCTTTGTCGTCTGCTTAGAAGTTCATCTATTGGGTAGGTCTAATTATTCGACTCGTCATGCGGCGTTGCGCGAAGCAAAAGTGTAGCGCGCGCGCGCGCGAAAGGAATGGTTCGCAGATGCGACGGGCATTTGGGTTATTCGTGTCCGCATGAGTTTGTTTTACTCTCTACTCTTTACTACGTGGCGCGCCGTTTAGCGTAAGTGTGCAAGGCTCCGTACGAAAGTGTGCGTCGGTGCACTTAATCGGCTGATGCGTAGTTGTCCGCTTCGTATAGATAACGTGCTCGCTGTCGTTCGCACGTAAAACTTTCGACGGTCGTTAGGGTATTTATAGGCACGCGACAATAATGTTCAGTCAAAGTGCTTCTGTAACATGGAATCAATCGATTTCGTGTTGATTTCGTTCCTTTATGCCGCCGATCGAGCTGGCCGTGGAACCTGCAAAGATTGCATGAAAATTGTAATTGTTTTATCTTACGGAACATTTTTTCGGATGAATTTAGATCAAGTTAAGGAGGAAAATCTAGATCAATAAACCATATTGCGTGAATTTTGTAAATTGCTCCTTCATTTTTTAATTTATTTGCAGTATTCTTATATTTTATGATTCGACTGTCTGAGGTCGTTGGCCGAGTCAAGGTTGCATCGAAGTGACGTTGTCCTTCACTCTTCGAGAATCTTCTCTAGACGCATCTGCGCTCTTTCCTTTTTCTCGGAGTTGACTGTTGTAATGAAAAGACGTAATGACTGAATGAGACATAATTTTTATTTGTACAGTATCAGCTTTGCTCGTGGCGAAGGTTTGATATTGCAAATTAATGAGTCTAGACTTTTTTTTATTAACGTATAATTTTAATTCTTCTCAAAATTCATAATAAATTAGAAATCACGATATGCGCTGTCATGCGACAGGTTATGAGACACACTTGGAAATTTTGATATATTATCGAGGTTTTGCTACCAACAAGAAAGTTAGATAATGCGCATTTCTTAAAATCATAAAAGACAGCGCTAGACAGAAAATACGATAGATGCCAAATTTGTGATATCTACACTCTGTGGTTGATATATTTTTCTCTATTTATATCAATAAAACTATTCAAAATGAAGTGATGTGGATCGTTAAATTGTATTTGAAATAAAAATTAAGTATCGATCATTCTCTTAAATACATTGAAACCATTCGCAGTTATTCGTGTGACTATATATTTTTTTATCTCTTAAAGTGACAAGGTCATCCGCAGCCGGAGGCTACTTATTTTCGAAATAGTATCTCATGTCATTAGGCGGAAATCCAAGGTTTTTTCAGACTGTGTTTAATTAGGTCGTAGCACGAGGAATAATGGGAGGACAAGGTTCGCCTTCGGCGACCTGAACACAATCTTAAAAATCCGAGGATTTCAGTCAAATGACATTATACTATTTTTTCTCACGAATGCCCATTTCTCAAAACAAAACAAATAGAAGTATACACGGCTCATTTCACGTTGCGTTTATCAGCGTGGAAAGAGGGCCCACTTCGGATTAAGCAATCTTTTAACAGCCTGCGGACTCCCGGACGGTGTCACGAGGGAAAAACGCCATCTTACGGTCTAAAAATAGGTTGGAAAAGGCCTCGAAATGGGCATGAGTGAGGAAAAAACCAATACCGATCTTCTCGCGTCTTTCCGTTCCATGCGCCACCATCGACGCTTATCGCCCGGTGAAACAAAAGTGATTATATTTTGGCACCGCGACCTACTTACACGCGAACTGTTGGGGTAGTCTCTCGCGGCGCATGACGCCTGTGCCCCGAGGGCTGCATGAGTAAGCCCGCGTGTTTCCGAGAAACGCGCATTGCATCGAGCCCGGAGGCTAAATTAGTCGGTATTGAGGATATCTGAAAAATCGGGACTTTTGCGAATCCCTTACGTACGTGACACTTCCGACGTGCGCGCGTGTCGTGACTATTTTTGCCGTCTTATCGCCCCTTATCGTTCGGGTGAGAGGAGGCAGCTTCTTCGTCATTTCGATGCTCCTGTTACTCGCGGCGAGGAAGGATAGAAACCGGGGAAAGCGTTTGTCTTCTTCTTCTCTGCCTGAATGAAAAGTTGATAGAAATAACTCTTCGCAATTATACAATCCTCGTTAATTACTTATTTCGATTAATTATATGGTGAAGCAATTAAGAAATCCTCTACTAATAATCGTTATTTCGTACTGGAAGAATATCTGCTATTCCTACTTTTCTTGTAATACTTCTAAATTATCCTAATCGAGGGCAGTAAAAATATCACGTAGGTATCAATTTCTGATATTAATAACTCACAATAACAATTCTGCTGGAAAATTGATCGAAATAGTGAATTGAAAAATGTCCTGTAAATAATATTTTTCTCGAAACTTTATTTCCATCACGATCGCCGGCCAATGAAAACACCCCCAAAATCTCACAGTCGCCCAGTTTCCCATCGATCGCCCACGGCGATAAAAATTCGCCCTCATTTTTCGGCGTATCGTTTGCCGCCAACTGCTTCTGTACACCGTCCACGTTGCGCGGCGGAGGTCGTTCGATGAAGTCGATCGCAAGACATTGTTTTCGCCTGTTTTCGCCGTACTCCTCCCATCTCCTCGGAAGGTCTCCATCCTCGATAAGAGGAGGAACGAGGTGGACTCCTTTCCTTGAGAAACTGCATCGACATTCATTTGTTGCCCCGGTGCTACAACGATAAGGAACCACGTTCCTACTTTCCTGATAGCGACGAGGAACCGCGCGATTGTAACTCTTCCGAATGTTTCGCCCTGGAGGATTGTGGTACTCCTCGTCGCACTGATTTTTAACGTCGATGTTGCCGCAGCAACATTCGTCCGCGCTCTTCGGCGCGAAAGCCTCTTTATTGCGTCGTACGCTTTACGAGTTTGGATGTATATATATACATAACTCTGCGACGACAATCGCGTGACGTAACAGCCTCGGGGAGCGCGTCCAAACTTGTTTGAGTCGAACACACGCCTCTTGACCGATAAGAGTCGTGTGGGTCGCGCGGCATACGATGAAGCCGTCGCGTCGTCATATCGTCTGGCAACTTTGCGACGTACAATAAAAGCTTTTTTGTCTCAACATTGTTTTAAATTTACCTTAACGTGAGTCGCTGTTACAATGAAACCATGACGCGAAAGTAGAGGCACTTGTATATCCTTTCTAATGGATATTAGGATGTTAATTAGTGGTTAGTAGTAATAATGAGAATGTTGAATTTAAATGCATGGGGAAGTACGTGTTTCCCTGTAGTATACGTTATCTGTTTTAGCAATCTCTACTGAATGTTCCATATTACTCATCATTTATATGTATTCCATGGCGTCCCGAACAAATTTTATCATTTTGTATAATACAAATTTCTCATTTTTCCATTTTTTCTTTCAATCTTTATTACCACGAGTCGAAAGGAAATTGAACGAAATCGTGAAGATTTTCGTAAATTTGAAGAGGCATTGCTATACCGAGAAAAAAATTTACTTGACTCAATTAAACGTGTTTTTGAATAGTCTTTGAAGCACATTTATTCGATCAGAATGAATATCAATCGGACGTATATAAATATTATCGATTTAATTGAACAATATTTGGATTTAAAATCGATATTCATTCGAATCGAATAAATGCACTCTTAGGACTGTCCAAAAATACGTATATTTCGATGAAGCAAATTTTTGTCTCAGTGTAGCCGGCAGCGAACCTCGATGAGTTCCAAATGAACTAACGTATCTGGACCAGTGACCAGCATCCACCCACGCAATGCCGTCGAGTTCTAAATATATCCCGCGGTCTACGTGGTACTACCGGTTTTAAATCTTGTTATTACGGGGCAAAACGTAACCTTGCGAGGCGAGAAGGAGAGACGAGAGCGAGTCGACGACATTTCCACCTTGTTCACGTGCCAGGAGCGACGACCCTGTCGCACCCGTGCGAAACAGTTGGGTTCTAAAGAGATTCGAACTTGGGTTTACAATTCGGAATGTTGACCACTACATCACGCGACTACTTGACGTTCAACGGTTGAGAATGGTGAATTTTTATTTATATATTGACTGATGTATGGATATGATAACTTGTGTGATTTCTGAAAACTATTATTAAAATAGACTAAGATTTTCTTATCGCTATTTTATATGTATTGGTAATACCTGCACGAGGAAACGTACGCGTGTCGATGTACGTACAAAGGACATGTGAGACTGTACTAAGCGTAGATGAAATGTGTCTTCAACGGTGGAAAAAAATATTTTTGCATTCGTCACAATGCGTCAGCGTTTATCCTATACACCGACTGCGTTAATTTCGATTTTTGTCAAAAATTTGAAATATTATTTTGGCTTCGCGGATGTCATGATGTAGTACAAATTTTCTATCACTTTAATAGAAAAATTAGAAATTTAATATTTTTAATTATTGGAATAACGGCTGTTCTTTCAACGTTCACTGTAATCCAATGAATCATGTCTCAACGCGTTGTATGCTCACACGGTAGATCGCAATCGCTAGGATTTACGCGAAAGTGGAAGTGGCACACTTCCCTTCACGAGTTTATAAGTATAGATATGACGTTCTATGGTACCCAGCTAGCAATTTAAACCTCTTCTTTTCAGTTCAATAGACTCCATCTTTTTTCAATTCTTCATTATTCAATTCTTATAGAGACGAGAGAGTGCGGGGCAAAATCCACACGATACGACTTTTTGCAAAACTGCATACATACATTTATTAAACAAATTTGAAACAACTAATATACTAAAATAAATGTCGAAGCGTACAAAATTAATTTTAGAGTATAAGTACCTAGTATAAAAAAATACGTAGTAAAGGATCGTTTTACAATATCAGTAATTGCAAGCAAATGCATTTCATTAAACCCAGTAGCGTCTATCGGTCCGTACATCGGACATCGCAAGCAACTCCCGCTTATCTCCCGCGCAGTAGATATAGATATCCCGTTTCTCCGTGAGTACCTACAGAACTGCTTCCTCCGCATGTACACGCCTGTACACACGTATAAACAGATGGTAATGCCATCCCTCTGTAACGTCAATCCGCGACCTATGTAGTACGCGTTGACGTACACCTGCTACGCACCGCTGCAAGCACCATTCCGCGATATCCAGTGACATTGTCTTCACCCGTACCGATCCTACGGTCAATTTACCGCCAGCAGTCCTCCGCCAAGGATCGTCAAGACGCATTAGCCTCGGACCACCCTCGACATCGATTCCCCGTCCCACGCGGACGTCTGTATCGCTGCATCGCCACTAGACCTTTCTTCATTTTCATCAAAACTGATGATCCCGCGCGAGAACATCAAACGCGCACGTTATACAGTCGCGCGTGCGATTCGCCGGGAAATAAAAAGGCATGCGCTCTGGATTTCTGTTTCCATTTCTTATTTTTCTCTATAGATCCGCTGGCTGTATCGCAAAAAATACCAAATTACTTTAAAATATGCGATATTGTATTAATTTTTGCCATACGAGGGAAATGAAATATTATTTTGTATGGCAATATTTTGCAAAAATTCGGATCGTGTCACTCTAGTGCCACACAGTCGATCACATAACGCTGGAATCTGGATACACTCTGTGCTAGAATCTCGGTACTCAGTGCTCTTCATTTCAAATCGATTTTTCTCCATGTAGTTTCTAATATCAATATTAGTTGATATATTGATACTATAATAAATACATTTATTTGAGAACAATTCATTACTATTCCTACAGTCTCGCAGCTGTACTAGAATTCAGTGTGAACAGCATATCATACAGCGACGTACTGTTGGATGATGGACGTCGTATGTCGGATCCAGTGTGACTCCAGCCCCGTTGCAAATCGTGAGCCGCGCTTGTATCGCATAGATACGCTCGGAGTCGAACGTATGACAGCAGCCGCGGTGTACTGCAGCAGCCAACGCACGCCCGTCGTTAGTAGCCAGTAAACGCGTCAGTGTCGTGTCATTCGCGCTTCAACAAATGTACACGTACGTACGGAGAGCGCGTATACGCGCACGCACGTGTGTTTCCCCCTCCCTTCCTTTTCTCCGTGTCTCTCGCGAAGCCGGGCGCGGGTGGGTGGCGCGCGTTTTCACGCGTTTGTGTGCATCTCTGCGCGCTGCGCAAGGCGAGGAGAGGGGGTCCGCGGCGGGGTGAGAAGAGAGGAAGAAGCAGTGCATTACAACCCCATGAACGCCGTTCGGCACAAACTACGCAGTTAGAGTCGAACGTGGCCGCAGCCCGGCGGTGGTGGCGGCGGTGGCGGCGGCGGTGGTGGTGGTGGTGGTTCGCTGGCCGATGGTTGGCGGTGAACGCGTTCCGCGTCATACGCTCCTCCAACAGACATAGGTACTTGCACTCTCAGCGCCCCTCTGTGTGCGCCCTCACGCACGTGTGCAGCGCGTACGAAGCGCGTGTACCCTCCCTCTGTCTTTATTCCTCTCTCGTCCCTTCTTTGTCGCGACGCTGGCCCCGAGACCATAGGTAATGGTGGCGGCGGGTGACCGTTTTCGTACGTGTGCGCGCGGCTCCGCGGGATACCGCACCACTACGCGCACGGCGACGCACTCCTCGTCGCCGCGTCGTGCGCGCGCATTCCCCCACTCCGCGGCGCGCGGCGCGCTCGGTCGGAGTGGAGGGGTAGCTAAGCTGGAATATGCAAGCCAACCCGAAAGCTAGAACCATTACCTTACCAGACCTCGAGGAGTATAGTCGTGTTTTTCATTCGCTAAGCTCAGTCGAGATCTCGTGCTCCCTCTCACTGCCTTGGCGCACGTATGCGAGTCCCGTTCGTCTCGCACCGTACACCGGACTCTCGTTGAGTCGCCAGGACTCGTTTTCGCGCTTCGTCGACGCCTGCCGAGTTTTTCTCTCGAGTTCGCGCGGATTTTCGTCGGGAAGTTCTAAAGTCGCGCTGCGCCGTACCGAGTCGAGCCGTACGCGAGAGTAAACGTTTCCAGCGACGATCAGTGATTCCAACGCCGAGGGAAGAGTCGTCGGAAGAAGTTCGCCAAAGCGGAGGAACCCAACTTCCTTGGGAGGGAGAGGCAAGACGAACAGAGTGGAGCTTCGCGAGCCCGGAGTTCGGCAACCTGTGGAGCTCATGTGTCGGAGTTTCGTCGAGGCTGCTGCCACCGTCACTGTCGCGTCAACGGGATAACCGACTCGGCCCCATCGAGGAAGCTCGACCTCAGCACCTATGGAAATACATCCATTCGGGGATCCACCTTACGGACGTTCTCCCTCCTCGAGAGCCGGTGCGACGCTCAGCGCTGAATCGCGTCCACGTGCGACGGAGATATCGTCGCTGGATGTGACGATCGCGAGACGATAAAAGACCGTCCGATCGAGAGCGTCGATCGCGCGCGCATCTCCGCGATTTACTCGTCGAGCGAAATTGATCGTCGCTCTTCGAATCTTATTGACGTAGAACTCTGGACTGGTTTTTTTTTTTTTCAAAGGGAAACAGTGTTAGTGCTGTCGACGAACAGAGAGCGAGCGAGAGAGAAAGAGTTCTAGTTGCAGTGTTAGCCGAGTAAACTTTTGCCAATTTTTGCGAATCGCCCGCCAGCTTCGCCTACGCGAACGCCACTCGAGATGGCCATACCGTGGCACACACCGTCCGAGGACGAGGCCGAGGCCCAGCCCGAGGGCCAGGCCGTCGCGCAGGAGCAGCAGCTCGAGGAACTCATGCTCGACCTGTACGCCGCACTGCAACAGGTCCTTCGGAGGAGGAGCGCCCAGCAGCGCGCACGAAATCGTGAGTACAGTTTTCACGCATCCGATCGCCGCGCCGTCCCCCGCGTTCCCCCGACGTCGCCGGCCGACGCGATCAGCGGCCGACGAAGCGAGTCCCCCGACGACGAGAGGCGAGATGCGAAACGACTCGACGGCAGGCCGACGGAGCTAGGAATCGCACGGGGAGACGAGGGATGCGTCGCTCCCTGCCTGTTTGCGCTTTTTCCTTACTACTCGCTCTTCTCGTGCTCGGAGCAAAAGCAGGATTGCTACTACTTTGCGTTCGTCGTGGTGTTCCTGATAGTCGAGCTTCTTGCGTGCTTCTCGTGGCTTAGAAATAGAAACTTCTGAATTTTGTATCAACTTTAGAATTAAATCTCGAGAAACTCGAGTTGCAGGGCCCTGTTGACATTTCGTTCATTGTGATATTATTATAGCGTTCTCTCGACCGGATCGTCGCGTTTGCCATTTCTCGCATTTTTGCGGTGCTAGAGCGTTCGAATTCTGTGAATTCGGGAAATTGATTGGGAATGCCGCGGAAACCCGGATAAACCTGTATGATCATCATGACGTTCATACAAACTACAATAATTGATTTTTCCAAAGTTTACGTTTATTTTGCCGGATGAGTTTAGAAAAATGATCGTTCTTCAAAAAATTCTTTTGATTTACATTATGATTCAAATTAATCGTATTTATTGCAGCAACATACATATTTACAAAATATTGAATAAATGTTTAGCCTTTTATTTGTAATAATTTGAATCATTTAATGATACAAATACGCTTGCTTGATGATGACTCATAAAGCGCTCAATTTTGATGCATCAGATGAGCTAATACTACCTAAAGTTGCTGTATAATTTATGTATATTTGTCTATCCGGGAAATTGTTTGCCGGTTGTAGATGTGTATTGATACTTATTAGACGATTGCCTGCGGGCTGTCGTATCTTTTTTTTTATTTATTTCGCTTTGATAGGACTTTCGAACTGTATATGGATTTAGGAAATAGTTTAGGAAATTTAGGCTAGGCGATCTTGCTGTCACCGATTGTCAAATTTTGATGTAGTGTTAATCTCGCGGATAACTGTCAAAGTTTTTTTTCACTGAATAAATACGAAGAAGTGTGAGGAATCATCTGTCTTTTTTTTTTTCGTCAATTTCGGAGTGCTCTGTTTGTAATTACTCTGAATTTTAATGCTTTGGTGGTGGTGCTCAGCTTCCTTCGCTCGATTACGCGTTTATGGTGTGCGATGAGACAAATTTTGGCGTGACACCTTGCGTGTCGATGTCGTAAGATGGGTCAGATTTGAGTTGAATCGCAAAATGCAGAAAAAGTAACAGCGGTTATCCATCAAATTTGAAATTCTGAAACGAGTGACGTTTTTTTTTTGAGTATTGCGTCATCGGTCTCTTGACACCTGGTTGACTATACGCGATTTAACACGCATCGCACGTGTAGAGAAACAAAATTGAAATCGATAAATACACTCGAACGCGAAGATCGTCTTACGAAATTGGTCCGAAAATTGAAAAAAAAAATGTTGCAAAATCTGTCGTCGTGACGAGAATTGACGACGCGTGCGACTCTACGAAACGGTCGTTTCCAAAAAAAAAAGTCGCTCGACGACCTCGTACATCGACCGGAGAGGGATTTCGGAGCAAACGCTTGGCGCGCGCCACGTGTGCCACGTGAAGACGAGCACGTGGCCGTCCGACGTTACGTTCCAACGATACGTCGAAATTGAGCGATTCCAGGGATCTTTTAGAAAATCATCACGATGGGAAATAAATTAATTTCGATAGAAACTACAATCGATCAATTCAGTTTTACGGCTGTTGATTACAATAAAAATGGATTTGTTTCTTATCGACTCCAAAATTAAGACAATTAATTTCGTACATAATTTCACACGATTTCTGGTCGAATTATCCTCGATACAACGAGAGCTTTCCCTCGAATCTGCTCTCGCGCTCCGTTGCTAACTGAAAATCTCAGCGGCGCTGAAAAATCCCTCTGCAACTAACTGATTCAGGCCGAGAGTAACGGTAAAATTCATTTTTTCGTGGGAGCAATATTTTGCAAGATCTTCTCAACGTGAATGACGAACGGTCCAAGGTGATCGTCGCGCGAAGATTGCACAATATTGGGCGGACGACCGAATATCGTGTAAATAAGTCGAACTATGCGGGGGGGTCGTTGCCCCCCGTGAGTCACGCGAGGAATTTCAGCGAATTTTTTCGAAACGATCGAATGTTTATCGAGGAAGGTTCAGGGAACGGGCGTCCTCGGTTTTACAGTCGCACCTTAAACAGGTGTCTGGGAATTCCCCTCTAAGCATATCCAATCTTCCTCGTATTCTCGAGCAGTATGAACGTCCAAAAAAAATGGGCTAAATATCCGTTCCGCATGATCTGGTGTTCAGAGTAGAACAAAATAACTCGCCCACTTTTAAAAGATATACGTAAAGGTACCTATCGTAAAATTATCATAATCATTCAAAATTCGTCAAAATCTGGTTCCAAAGAGTCGAAATCCCTAAATAAATAATTTTCCGAATTTCCTGAATATTTTCCTCGGCATCATTTTCATATTACTTAATGTTTCTTTCCGACGCATGCATAGAGAAAAAGAATTAATTGGATCCACTAAAAATTACTTGCGGGGTCGCAAGTAATTATTTATTTACATCAACGAAATCCGTTAGGACACATTAATTAGATATCTCTTCCTTACAATCATGTGAAATAGTATATGATTGCAAGAAAGAAGTAAATACTTCTTTTATATCGATTAAATAATTACTTGCGACCCCGCAAGTAATTATCAGTAGATCCACAACTAATTATTTTCCTCTGTGTAACTTTTAGCGAAAAGTCTCGAATATCGGAGCAGAGTAGCCCAGTTTTACGGCGAGTAGAAAGCCGTCTCGGCCGAAACGAACGTCACACACACACGCGGTACGGTCCGTCGCATCGACGCGTTTGACTCTCGAGGTAAATACCCAATTAGCGTCACGAAGGTGCAAAGTCAAGAGCTCGCCGCAAAGAGTAGAGTCGCGCGGTCGAGTCTCTCGATCGGACGCAATCGTCGTCGAGTTGCGAAAGCCCTGGAAATTCAGGATCCATCCGTTCGCGACACCCGGATACCCGGCGAACAGCGCCGTAAATTGAATTTACGCGAAGATACGCAAGGGGGAATAGCCAGCGAGGCCCCGGCGTTATTCCGGGAAAGAGATTCGTCGCGCGCACTTACCGATCCTCTCTCGGATGCCGCCTCCTCTCCGCGCCGGACGCGAGGGGCGAAAAAAGAATCACGAAAATCATTTTTATACACGCGTTCCTCGGAACCAGCTCCGCTGATGCGGTCGCGCGAATCCCGGCCCAGTTTCCAACCCCGAATAAAAAGGGGAAAAAGTGCGCGCGGTATATACAACGATTTCTCGGAATCCGTCGCCGCGCCGAGTAAAAAAGGCGGAGCCCGCTCGAGTTAATTCCAGATTCGTGCAGGTAGGAGAGATCGATTCGCTCGATTTTCTGTTTTCGTCCGACACTGCGAGTCGGTGGCCGCGCTGAAAGAAATATTTTTGTCAATTTAACCAAAATCCGGGAGATGATGACCTAACTGTTTTGTGGAATATGAATTTTCCATCTGATTGACCACTTTTTACCCAGGTGAAAAAGTTCTGTATGGTTTATATTATATAATATACTAACATGGATTTATAGTCCATTTATATGGATTTGGTCCTATGTGGATTATATACATGATTTCTATATAAACCATATATGGACTATATATGGGTTATTTAAATCGTTAAAATTGTTATATAATCCATATATAGTCCATATAGAACTTTTCCGCCTGGGTGGTTAGAGTAACTAAATGATTGGTTATTCTAAGCAAATTGGTTAGAATAACTAAACGTATTTAACTGGATGCGTTTTGTTATTTCAATCTAATTTTTTTTCTCAGTACGATTTTGTGACGTAGCATCCTTCCCTCTATCTCCCTCTTTTCACAATTTTAATTATTCACCGGATCTCATTCGATTCCACATATTCCGCTTCCTCTTCTCGCACTTTTCCATCCGCTAGTTTCGATGCCTCGTACCTATACTTACGCTGCAGGTGAATGCTCCCACGTGGCGGCGTTCTAGAGCATACCTAATGGTCCTCATGTTTCCTTGATGTTCCGAGAAATCGTTCGTATCTTACTCGGGGAAGTTGTTCCACATCCGCGGGTCAAAGAGGCTCCCGAGACTCCGGGCTCGCGGAAGAGCCTTCGTAAATCGATTCCTCCCTCCTTCCCTCTTCCAGACGTTCTCGTCTTCGCTGCAGGTACGGATTACGTCCGCCTATAATGCGCATTGATAGTTACTATAGAGCCGTACCGACTCGCGACATGTAGATGCGCGCCGCCGCGACGCACACTCGATGCCGCGCGCGCTCTCCGCGCCGTCCGATTCGCGCGAGAGACGTAAAGTACGATAATTTATATTCGTCGCATAATAAAATGTAGCTTTACGAGAGTGCACAGCAAAGGGCATACATAACAGATGTGTAGTGTGGGTGTAGAGAGGCGAGAGAGTACGGCAGACGATGTCCGGCCGTGACCCTGCCGCTTGCGCCTGGTCGAGCCTCCTTCGGAGAAAGAGAGAGAGAGGAGAGAGGAGAGAGAGAGGAGAGAGAGAGAGATGACCAACGATCAGTGCGGCGCTGCAGTAAAACGCACTATAAAACACGAGAGGCAACGGTGCCTACTGCGACGTACCGGAATCGTCGTTTCACTCTCGCTTCTCATCCGTCGGTCGCTCGCTCCTATCTCGCTTTACGTTGTTCTCGCGACGGCGGGCGATCGCGGTCCGCGCGCGCGACGGACAGTCCCTCTCCTCTTCTCTCTCCCCTCTCCGCGCTATGTAGAAAGATCCGCGATACCCGACGGCCGCCGCTGAGAGTGACTCGACCGACTGACTGGATTGTCCAGTTCCGCGTGGCACAAAGACTTTCCTTCCAGGAACTTTTACCGAGCGCGGGCGCTCGGCCCGTTGCATATGCACGGATCTCTCGCCCGGATTTTGATTCGGTTCCGGATCGAGGAACGAATTGCTTGTGTGATTTGCTCGGGTTGTGCTTGGAAGCGGGGGTATTGGCTTATGTATGGCGTATAGGTATGCGGAAGTTCTTCTTAATGAACGCGATATCGTAAATGCGGAGTGATAAAAAAATTGGATTGCTGAAGGAAAAATTATTTTACTCGATAAAGGGGTGCTGCGGTCATCGGTTCTCAAATAACACTGGTCAACAAAATTACATTTTTTTTCTGTTACACGAACCAGACCAGGTGATTCTTATAGATTTATGTGCGCTAAAAGCGAATCTGACTCTCAAATTTGCGTATCACGTCAGGATTTTGAAATAGTTGAGGTTAAATATACGAAAACGGGCGATTTTGGCCATATTCACGGGTTTATTACAATGAAACTAAAAAATTGTTCTTAATTGCACTTACAGCATTTGAAAGTGTCGTTTTTGAAATTTTCAATACATTACTTGATTGTTCCTAAACGATTTTACAAAGCCAAATTTCAGTACGACAAGTCGATCATGTAGGTCCACCGCGCCACGCGCCTAACTGTATCAGGCGCGTGGTGCGGTGGACCTACATGATCGACTTGTCGTACTGAAATTTGGCTTTGTAAAATCGTTTAGGAACAATAAAGTAATGTATTGAAAAGTTTAAAAACGACACTTTCAAATGCAGTAAGTGCAATTAAGAACAATTTTTTAGTTTCATTGTAATAAACCCGTGAATATGGCCAAAATCGCCCGTTTTCGTATATTTAACCTCAACTATTTCAAAATCCTGACGTGATACGCAAATTTGAGAGTCAGATTCGCTTTTAGCGCACATAAATCTATAAGAATCACCTGGTCTGGTTCGTGTAACAAAATCACCGTTGACCAGTGTAAATGTTTTGTAGAGTGAAGCAATTGATGAAGTTAAAAGATCGAAATCGAGACCATTGATATTTCATTAATAAGCCCGTGATTTTCGGAATCATCGTACAAAAATTCACTGAATAAGGTGGTCGGGAGTTTAATTCCAGAGATTTCGATTTCTGCCTCCCTTCATTTTGCCAAAAACCGAAGTCTCTGAAATCGACCGTTCGAACATCCCAGCTTATCTATTTTTTAAGCTGATTATGAAAATCATGATTATTAAGTCGATATCTCAAAAGAAATATGATATCGGTGATATATGTATTTTTTAACAAAAAATTATTAGACATCTCTATACCCCTTTAAAGTTTTCTCACGCATTGCTTTAATTTTTACCAAAATTGTGATTATCGTGACGATGACTTCGGCCTTGTCTCAAAATTTACCACATTCTTCGTAAATAATACGATAAATTTTTTTCCGTGTATGTCAGACTTAAATAAATATGTTCTTGGCATTATACATCTCGACGGTCCCAGGCGGCAAAATTCTATATATTTTTTATATAATCCATATGTAGTTTTGGCCATATGTGGATTATATACGATTTTTAAATTAGCCATATAAAAAACTATCGGTTAAATGATCATAAAAAAATATGTATATAATCCTTACATGCTTAATATAGAAATCATATATTATATAATTCATGTATGACCAAAACCACGTACGGATTATGCAGAACTTTTCCGCCTGGGATTACTTGGATCGGCAAATTATTTTTCTCAGCGCAGTTAGACTATCGCGGGAAGGTTTCTCGCGCACCCGTCGTCCCCGTCGTCGTCGTCGCAGTCGTAGTCGTCGGATTGCGCCAAACGAAAATAGTATCAACTCCGCGGAGCGCGCGAGGGTCAATAGCCAAACTTGCCGGATTTGCGAGGATTCAGAATTGCAGCGCGAGTACGCGAACGTGCCCGCGCGCGTATACACGGCCCCGTTGCATCAGATCGGGGGTAGGTATTTATAGGAGCAGCTGTGCGCAGCCACCCCGCGAGAGAGCCTCTCGTAACACTTGTAGAAAGAGGCTCGTTCCCTCCCACCCGAAACCCCTCTCCTCCTCCACCAATTCTCTCCTTTTTCTTCTTCCGCGCGCACTTCTCCCCCGCGCCGCGGTATACGCGCAAACGCGAAACCCGAGAATTGCGACGCTGGGCGATCGCGCGCGCCGACGATAGTGTCGATTCTCTTCACGGAAGCGCGTCGAAAATCCTCTAGGCGCGCGGGCAAAGCCGAGGATCGATTACGCGCCCGATGCGCGCCCGTGTACCGAGAAGGAAACCGAGGACGGATCGCGTTTGGCCTTTCTCGAAATCCCGAGGGCCGGACTTCTCCACCCTCGGTTCTTGTTCTCGCTGGGGTTAAGGGAGGATCGAACGCGGCGTTTCTCGAAATGAGAGGATTCGAAGGGATGCGCGCGACTGCATCGCACGGTCGCCCTCTCCTCTTCTGGTTCCTTCCGTCGGGAGGGCGGAGAAAGGGTTGCTCCCTCCGACTTTGCTTCTCTGATTATCCGGATTCCTCTTTGTTTCGCTCCTCCGCATCGCTGGGTCGCCTTCCGCGATTTTGTCTCTTCGATTCTTGGCAGAGTGCGTCGGTTTACATCGCCTTGATACGGGAGACCGATTTATTGCTTCGCATTGAGAGAAATAATTGCTGGTGTCAAACAATTTGTTTCTTCAATCAAAAAGATAACATGATTTCAGGATCAAGCTGTAGTTTTCTTCGCGCGAGAAAATATTTGATAGGCTCGAGTAATCATTTTTTTTTCACATTAGAAGAAATTCTCGTCTCAACGAAGGTATTCTTAGGTCAAGAATGTAGTAAAAAAGCGGTGTTAATTTTTAACATAATTTTACCCGTGTGGATCTACACACACACACACACACACACACACAAAAGCTATATAGGTCCATACCGCAGAATGTTTTACAGTGTAGATTTTTCAACCAAAATTTGTATTCTTAAAAATTGTCAAGATCACATGTTCTTGGTTCAAGAAGTACTTTTTCAATCTAGCAATTATTTTCCTCAGTGCGCCTTTTTCTTTTCGGAGTTCTCGAGAAAATCGATCGATCGATCGATCCATCGAGGAAAGATATCTTTGAGCACACGAAAAAATGTAATTTTATATTAAATTCTCTATAACGGATAACTTCCCTCGTTTTCCTCATTTTCCAACTACATAGCATTTCTCCTACGAGTATATCTCTCTACCCTATATTTCCTCTCAAACGCGTCGCTCGCCGTAACCATTCCGCACATGTAAAAACTTTTAAATCGACCCTGTATCGACGCGCGAGAAGTACGCGCGACGTATAGGTATCTATACTCATAACTGTACGACGTGTCAGGCGGTCGAATAAAGGTATCAACGCCGCAATCCCTCCTTCGTATTCACCGCTGGAATACGAGGAACGAGCCATGGAATATGTAGGGCTCGCGAAGTATCGAGGGTATATTCATCATTCCACCGATTGTGCAATTGCAGAGTTGTCGAGCGCGAGTCACGGGCAATCCCTCGAAAGGGGGTGACGGAGTGGGAGAAGTGGGAAGGCAGACGAGGAGAGCGAGTATGGAAAGAGAGGAAAAAATGAAGAGCGAGAGAAAGAGATAGAGAGAGGGAGAGACAAACCATAAAAGATGTATTTATTTCGATGCCATAAGACGCGACAGGTCACCCCGTCGATTCGTTATCGCCGCGCGCAGGCAGCGCGAGCCTCTCCTTATCCGACGCGGAGACAAGATACAGTCCCTCTTTTCTCTTTTTTATCGGCGCTCGTATTTGTCCAACTTCTTCCGACCTTTTAGGGATTTTTTTTTCTCCCGATCCCTCCCTCCACTCCCCGCGGACGACGACGGACGAGTTTCATGAGACGCGCGAGCGGAGCCCGTCTCGTTCCTGCGCGCTCTCTTCTTTTTCTCGAGTTTTTACTCGTTTTTTCCTCTCCTTCCGCGGTTCGCGTCTCCCGCGAAAGAAACGCTCGCGACGGCGCGCGCGTCGCATAGCGAGTCGATTTTATTATCGCGCCGCGATTATTATCTCTCGGTCACCGGCCGTCGCGTCTCCGCACCTGCCGCGCACTCGGCGTCGAGACGAAATTTTCTCATCGCGGGGCTTCGCACTGCCGAATATCTGACTTCTACACGGGGAAAAAGGAACTACACGAGTTTTATATAATTTGACTAGCATAAACTGCACAGAGAAAAAGAGAATTAGTTGAATCTACTGAAAATTACTTGCGGGGTCGCAAGTAATTATTTATTTATACCAATGAAATCTTTTAATACATCAATTTGACATCTCTTCCTTACAATCTTGTGGAATAGTAGATATGTGATTGCAAGGAAGAAATATCAAATTAATATGAAAAAAGAACAAATTGATGTAAATAAATAATTAAGATCCCGCAACTAATTATTAGTAAATCCAACTAATTCTTTTTCTCTGTGTACGATTCAACCAGTAGACATTCCTGTGCAAACAGAATTATATTTGGTTAAGCTATCTGCGCAGTTGTAAACAGTATAAATAGAAATGTCTCCTCTCTGTACAAATTCTTGAAAATGAGCTCGAGTCTCAGCGCTACTGGACGAAACGGTAAAAAAATTGCTGGTTTCTTTTTTTCCGTTTATATCTCCACGAAGCTCCGGTGCAGCGCGTCGAAGAATGGAATTTCGTATACGTTATCGCCGCGCGGCGTACGGATATACACGCGCCGTCCTTGGCGCCGCTTATAAAATCGTTATACATAGTTGCGCGCGTGTACGCGCCCGGCGCGTTCCCGTGAATCGAAACGTCCGAGCGCCACCGGGCCTACTATACCAACGGCTGCCCGCGCGGGTCCGACGAATACGGCGCGCGAACGGACGCGGGCATGCCTGGAACGAATTCCCGCATTCCTACGAGTCTCGACTCGACAATTTATCGGATAGCCGGGAATTAGCCCCGATTCTTTGACCGTTAGTGCGCGCGAGAGCCCCACGTTATCTTGCGGTGAAAATCTTCGGTTTAAAAAAAACGCGGTAATGGTGTTGGATCTATACATCCGGGAAAAAGGTCTAGTTGAATACGAACATAATAGAACAATTTATTTGAGATGAATAGGAATTTATTTACATCGACTAAATTTCTATTTGAATGAAATGAATATTCTACTAGGTTCGTAGCCCATTAAAACGATGTGCAAAATATTTATTTAATTGAAATAGACTTTTGTTCGACGTGAATAAATTCCTATTTACCTCAAATAAATTTGTCTGTTAGGTTCGTATTCAGCTAGACCTTTTTCCTTGAATGTACGGAGGTATTTCGACATTCCGTCTTTTATTTGTAATGCCAGCAAGACAATTTGAATAGAAATTGCGCGATGAAATGTTTCAGAAGTCAAATTAAACGTAAATTAAATTCTTTTCGTACTTCAAATAAAAAATAGGACCGCAATAACTATAGAGTTCGTTACGCGTTTGAAGAAATCAATCGATCGATAACCGATCCATTCGAATATTCTCTCGATTTAAACGTTACACTCCATTTCTACCGGTAAACAAGTTGCCGGCGCGATTTCGAGCTCCGATTGTAGAGAGAAAGAGAGAGAGAGAGAGAACCGGAATCCGCTTTGCGTAAATCCTTTTTACGCCTACACGCATTCCCCCACCCCGACGATACGTACCTGCCCACGACAAAAACCGAGCGGGGCACGCGCCTCCAGCGGCTCATGAAATTCGGCCGATTTTATCTGGCGGCGCCGCCGGTCGCTGGGGCGCGCCCCTCCTTCGAGTTTACCGAGACCGTTGCTCGTATACAATTTGCCGCGGTTGCATCGTTCGCGGATCTTTACGGTATCGCGCACGCCTTGAGGCGGCTCGCATATCGCTCCGTGTCCGGAAAAGTGATATGCATAACTGAAATGGCAATCGGGCGCGAAGCGACATTCCGCGACTCCAGGCCATTTCTCTGCACTGAGAAAAAGAACCTGGTCAGTTTAATCAAAATCCTGGAGACCATGCACCGAGAAAGTGGTTTATTAATAGATAGTTAATAAATGTAATTTCAAATACGGTGAAAGAAATATTTCGTTAGAACGAACAAATTTATATTAATTATTAAAATCCTTACTTCTCATTCAAATGGTTGTCTCAAAAGATCGAAACGTGCTAAATAAATGTCGTAATAGTTAACGAATATTTACGTCATCCAAGAAAATGTTTATTTCACCATGTTTCGCTCTTTCGCGCAGAAAAACGAAAGGGGCTCGCCCGCGTAAATGTATACGCAGACCCGACGTTAATTAATCAATTTAGCATTTTCGAATTACGCTGCATTATTCTACACAATTATCTCATTAACCGACCGCGCTAACGTCGCCGACGCCGGGCCCTCGCACCGTGCCACGGTAATCGCGCGTATGTAGAGCACGGAGTCGCACGCGCGCACACGGTCTCAACTGCGGCGGCGCATCGCGCGCGCGCGCGCGCTCGTTGCGGCTCTTACTCTCGCGCGCGGCCTTGAGAGAGGTTCTTTGTGCAGTTCAGCGCTCGCTGTTGCAGCGCGCGCGCGCGCGCGCGCTCATACGAGCGTGTGCGTGTGTATGCGAGGAGATATAGATTTGCAGCAGCAGTTCGCCTCCCATAGAGCGGCCGTGTTACATATACTGTAACAAGTTGCATTACGTCTATGTACAGCGGGTGTTCCACGTGACTCATGTGCGCGCATATGTTACCGGCCCTGGACCGTTGTACATATCTACGCTGATGTACATACGCGGTATATAAAGCGCATAAACTCCAAGTGCATGCGGGTGTTGGCCACGTGCACGCTGCACTTTTTGCCCGGCCGGCCTTTTATTGCATCGCGCACACGGTTGCACTTTACTGTTCCGTCGGTAAAGCTGATCGTCGCCCCTCCAATCGCGCCTCTCCCACTTTGGGACTCAGGTTCGGCTTGTTTTTCCGATGACCAACGGCGCGTGGACCGGTGGCACCGCGGCCCAACCGCCGCTGCTCCGCTCGCGAGGATTACGGGTATCTTTGATGTGTTATTTGAACGGGGGACTCCCCGCGCGCCGATTGGTCGGATAGGTGGTATCGCGGGACTCGGGCGTTTCAAGAACTGGAAGATAGGCGCTGGGTCGTGTCTTTTAGTTCTCTCTGTTTGTTCTGGGAGGGAAATTTTGAGGATTTGGAGATTTTTGTGAATAGATACTCTGTGGATTTTGTTGGGAGATGATTTAGTATTCGAGTTTACGAGGCAGGATATTCAAGGCCGATTCAGTCAACGAATTAAGTTTAGAATCAGGTGCACTGAGAAAAGAGCTTATTTCGTTGGCCAAGTAAATATATATTAATAATTGTTAGAATGTCTGTCATTCGAATAGAAGTATAGTAATAGTTAATGAATATTAACTTGGCTCAAGGAAGTATTTCTTTCGCCATAATCAAGTATACGTATGTTAACTATAAATAAACTGTTTTCTCAGTGTGATTACATAACTTCGGACTGATTTCGTAGAGTGCGTGAAGTAATAGTAATTTGCGTCCGATTTTTAGACTTCTGGTTAAAATTGACCAGCGACTTATCTAGAAGTTTAATTTTAACCAGAGGTGAAGAACTCGGAGGGCGCAGGCAACGATATCGGTGCATCGTGCACGCCGCGCCAGAAGAAAAGCGTTCTGGACATATCCCAGATGCCGTTTCGCGATACAGCGCCGTTAATCGAAGTAGGTGACGATGTGGCAAACCTTATTGCACAAGTGAAAGAGCACTCGTAGCTGAAAATGTCAAGGATGCAACTGCTCGCATCGAACAATGGCGTCGCGGTGCATGGAAGCGCGGCGGAATCGCTGTTTTGTCTCGCGTGCTGCAGGGGAGAAAAAATGACGTAAACGTTGCCACACACGGCCCTTAGGACAAGATCGGTACTAGAGGTGCTTTGGCGAGGTTGACTCTCATCCACCGCTTGACCGCGCTGCAGCCCGAGTGCGCGCCTGCAAACCGGTAACGCGGTTGCCTATCGGGCGGGGTACCGATCGCCAACCGATTTCCCGCAATACATCAATAAAATTCATCCCTTTTCACCCGCAATTTCACTCTTTAACTTCTACCGCACCACGAAGATGCCACAAGAAAAAATCGGTTGACGATCGGCGCTCCTTTTAACGCGCAACCGCATTCCAGCCCTGAAGTGTTTACTCGGGCTGTATGCTCATTCTATATCGCGCGGCCCATTGCTCGCAATCGCGCGCATCCCCGTCGATAATCCCCCTCGACGCGATATCTCGAAATATTACGCGAAGCGATATTTCACGAAGGCGAAGCTCGTCGTCGTGGAATTCGGGAGCCCCGACGACGGACTTATCGCTGAGTACACTTCTTGCAGCTCGGTGTGCGTTAGATAAAAAAAGAATACGTGTAACAGTGGTAGAGAGCCCGAGACACGCAGTCTACCGGGGTACCCGAGATAGCACACGTTTCCCAAACAGCTGTATCGGTCGAGTGGGTATTTGTCGAAGTTGTCTCGAATCGAGCGAACTCCGTCGTCGGCCCATCGAGTCGCGCGTCGCACTTGTTACGCTCGAAACGATTAATTTATTTAAAGGTGGAATACGTCGCGTTGCGACTGTATGGTGATGATAGAGGAGGCGGTGCGAACGAGGGCTATCACGACGTGTGGCCCCTGGCTATAATTTACTCTGTAGCCCGGCTTGCACCGCTTTCTTTACACAGTATTTTCTGATAAATCGAAATGGAGTAAGAAGGAGATTCTATGTTCCATTACAGAGAGGACTCGGAGAAATTCGAAAATCCGCTGCCTGATAGACGCGATAAGGAAGTTCGGTTCTTAGCCGGCCGTTAGCCGCGAAGGAAATTCGAAAGTCCTCCCTGAGAATGAAGGTAGAGTCAAAGCGATTGGAGGAAGGGATGGAAGTTGATGTGAAAAATTGATCGATGTTTCGCTTTGCATTTCGTTCTTTTTTGTAAGCAAGACATTTGAACTAAGGTTAATAATATGTATATAAATCGATTTTGAGTATGTTAAAGTATGAGTGTGTTAAAATTATTGCTGTAAATAACACGATAATTAGATAAATTTATATTTTTTTTTTAGAGCATGCACTATATTTTCTAGTTATCGTATTTTTTATTTGTTGAATATTCTTATTTGGTATCAATTTCATTATAGTTACTCTATATACAATATACCTATTCATTAATCGCTGAATGTACAATATATCACTGGAGAACTCGATATTCCATATTTATAAGGCCCGATATTCGAGTCTTATTTCCATATTTCAATCCCTTCCTCTACAATACGATTACTCGATGTCTAGTGTCGTCCGATCATATTTGTGAAGTGTTCGATCATCCCTATGCTCGATCATCAGGCCTGACTCGAATTTACCGAGGATTTATGCATCTTTCCATTCATCGCTTTGCAATTTCCCGAGAGAAAATATCGGTCGAATCTGGCAACGATCTAAATAATTAGTGACTTCGAGTAAACTTCCATCAGTGAAATCAAAGATCGCTCGTCTTTACCTAGTTTCTTTCGATTCAAGAGAACGAAAAGTTTAAGTAAATAAATATTTATACTTCGCCGCCCATGACGGCGCGATCTACACGATCGTACCGTATTTTCTCTCGGATTAATTTTGTATATCCGATCGCGTGTCGGTCGAAGAATATAAAGTTCCACAATGGCCGCTCTGTCGAGTACCCTCAACATTCGATCGCCAAGCAGGCGCTGCGCTCTGTGATTCATGGAGACTCCGACAACGCTGCCGTTTCAAACTTTATTTTACGCTCGCGTATAATCTCTATATTCCGCGTCGAGCCTCCCCGGTGCCCGTAATAGCGGTCGTCGCGTCGAACTTTCCGCAGGAAATTCCGGTACTTGACAGGTCTGTTATTCTGAAACTTCAGCGCGTCACGTGCAACGCATTACCGTAACCACTTCTCGCTGCACGTTTAGTCGGTGTGTAACGTCGATCGATGCCGCTCTCGCACGGCGTATAGCGTGGTCACTGGAAGTTCGCATCGCGAGTGCCACTTGGCTGTCGGTGGATTCAAAGTTTATCGCATCGCGATCGTGTACACTGTACAAAAAGTTATACTTTCAACATACTTTTATATAAACCTTTTTTCCAATACGCGATTATGGAAATTAATATATTTTCTTATGAACTTTCCCTTATAAATTTCATAACGGAGTGTATTCATAATCATGTATTGGATAAAAGCTTTATATACAATTATATTAAATATAATACATTTTTTTACAGTGTAGTTTTTTAGTATCAAAAAAATCAATTAATTTTTTAATTTGTTTTTTTCCTTCGAAATTTTCTGAAGATTAGCTTCGGTAAAGTTTTCCAATGGTTGACCAATTTCCACAGACGGATCGTGATTTCGACGATCCCTGATCCTTGATTAGTCTTTAAATGAATTTCTAACGGAGGCTCATTGAACGGGTCGTAAATCTTTGTTAGAAAAAATGTATCCGCCGGGAATACTTCGCTAACTGCACCGAGAAAAATTATTTGGTCAATTTAACCAAAATCTTGGAGACGATGACCAAATTCTATCGCAAAATATGAATTTTTCATTTGGTTGGTTAAACTGACAAGTTTTTTGTTAGAGTAACTTAATATATGGTTCAGTCGACCAATATTTTGATTAGAACAACTAAACGCATTTAACAAGACGCGTTTTGTCATTTGAACCTAATCATTCCAATCATTTCGCTGTCCGAGAGCATCGCGCATAATAAATCCCCAACGCGTTAGGCGCATGTGCATGTGCAACGGTCAAAAGCATCCCCCGTCCCGAAAAGAGATCCATTATTTTCGTCGCTTAGAAGTTATTTTATACGAATGCTCGATATAACGTTCCGCTTCGCAAATGTAAAAAAAAACGACCAAGAAAGTTAACGAACAATGCCCCGCCCCTTTTTGTCCTCAGATCGCTTGCCTCGCCGCCACGGCGACAACCCGGGACCGCGGCCACAACCGATCATCCTCATGGACTCACCGCTGCCCGACGTGGTCATCTCGGCCGTCGAACAACTGGCCCCGGCCACGCCGCTGGTGACCGTCTCGGCGCCGAGCAGCCCCTCCAGGGACGTCACCTTCCAGTTCCCCGAGTGCAGCACGCCGGTGCCCAGTCCCAGACCGCGACCGCGAAGACGCCGGTTGACGTCTGAGAGCTCGGCCCTCGAGAAGGAACGGCTCGACAGCAGTTCGGCGAGCTGCACGTCTCTCAACGCCGCGATCAGCGAGAGAGACTGGGCCAACGTTGGCACCAATCTCAGGAACATCGCCGACGACTTTCACGCGGCCAAGACCAAGGTAAGGGAACGCTGTACTTGTCCCTCGGGACGCTCCTCGTTTTCTACAGGGTGTTCGCGTCCAGGCTTCGAGTGTGTGTGGAGGCTATTTCAAATTTGCCGTATACACAAACCAGTTAGCGATTCGATTAGCCTTCCGTGTTGTGGCTGTGGCCATCTATTCATTGAAGACTCTACTGCATAAATCACTATTGGTTCGCGTGTGCGGAAAATTCGAAAAAGGCTTTACCTGCTTTCGGAGCCTGGGCGTAAACATCCTGTACCATGTAATCGCGCGCAACTAAACTTACTCTCCAGGAAAGAAACTTCAATCACTATTATCTCATTACCTATGAGCTTTTGGCTGATATTTGTATAATGCTTTTTTGAAGATTACGTTTCAATCTATAATAAAGTCTTATATTGATATAGGCCAAAAATTCATAAATAATGAGAATAATGATCGTAGTTTCTTTCCTGACCTGCATTTAATTCAGTGAAGCGATTTCACCTTCGCCCGTGCATACCGAGAAAACAATTTATTTGTAGTTAATAAATGTTTGTTCGAATATGGCGAAATAAATATCTTATTGAATCAAGTAAATATTCGTTAACCATTACGATATTTATTTGGCACAATTAGATCCTCAGATCTAATTGTGCCGTTTGAATAAGATTAACATTTTAATAATTAACATATATCTTCTTGCCCTAACGAAATATTTATTTCACCGTATTTAAAATTACATTTATTAACTGTTGATAAACCGTTCTCTCTGTGCAGCTAAGCACCGATATCATCGCGCGTGTCCCTCCTTATACCGCAAACCCCAGCGCGCGAGCGGAGGGCGAGGGGCGGACTGCGAACGGACACGCCGGGGGCGCGAACTCCGGGCCATAAACACGAATTTAGTTATCACCCCTGATCCCCGGGGCGCAATAAATATCAGCCCCGGCTCATCCCGCAAGACGTCTAGTACGGCCTTGGCGCGCGAGCTCTCGCACTTCATCAAAACTCCTCTTGGACTTGCGCGCGCGGCGGTCGTTCGATCAAATATGTATCGGAGCAATAGCGCGTCTCCTCCTCTCCTCCGCCGACTTCCCTGTCTCGCGTTCAACGCGCGCCCCGGATGGAAAAAGGAGGAACAACGAGTCTTTTACGATTACGTTCTGCTGGCTCTCGAGACACGGCAGATCCGATGCCGAGACGTCTAATTATAATGTTAAGTGCCGGTAATTGAGGGGGAGGACGAAGGAGCCCGTGAAATTGAGGGAATTCCTCGATCGGAAGAAGACGATCGGTTCGGTAGACCGCGGGTGATTCTCATCTCATCTCGATTGCTCCTCCTCCTCCTCTATTCGTTCCTCCGCCCTCCTCGAAACTTTCGGGCGACCCGCCAATTTTTCCCACCCCCTCACCGCGCGCCGGAATGGAATTAGGCACCGCGAAACCGTCATTCCTACCCCGAACGTTTATCGTCCGCTTAAAGAATATTCGTCGTCTTCGTTCCTCTCCTATTTTTTTCATTTCTTTTTTACAATGCCGCCTCTCTTCCGTGTCGCCCTTTCCTCCCTTCGAGTCCGCGATTTCAATCTCCCTTGGTAAATACTTACTCGCTAGAAGTCGAGTCGACTTCGTTGTAAACAATTGCGAACGAGTTCTTTCATTCTTTTCTTTACACTGCAAAGATTGTCAATCCGATCTCGCCTCGTCGCTTTGCAGTGTGGGGAAGTGGCGACGCGATACGCGGTTAAATTAAATCATAGCATCGATCTCTGACACTATACAGAGAAATCGACTCCCCTCATTATCTCTTTATTGGATTCGTTCTCCGGAGAAATACGGTTGTCAATTCGCACGCGAGATCCTTTTTACAAATCCCTAGTTCAACGCGTACACTGAGAGAAATTTATAGGTCGGACAGCAATAAGTATAGCTATGACAGCTATACTTTAAGGCTAAATAAGGTTAACTGGACAGTATAGATAATATAGCAATACCAAATAGTAAGAAGAGTAATACGTATTGCTGAAATAGAAATACGTATTAATAAGGTAACCAGAACTTATTCTTATATTAACAAATTACTATTATGGAAAAAAGAGTATATTAAACACTGTTATATTAGATAATAGATTTGACATTATGGGGAAAGTATTACGTGGGTACATTGCTTTACTGTATATCAACAATTGACATACGTTTAGTGAAATTTAGTGAAGTTAGTACTAGATCTATGTCAATCTGTATTCATGCAGTAAAGCAATGAAAGCGATACTTTCCCCAAAATATTAAATCTATTACCTAGTATAATAGTGATTGATATTACCTCTTATCTCCGTGTAGCATTGCCGTGCAACCTAAAAAATGTCTCTCGGTGTACAAGAATCGTAAGAATGAGTCTTCGCGTCGCGAAGGAATCCCTCTCCATTCGCCACGGAGGGGTTCCTCGTGGAGGTCCTCGAGCCTCCCTCCCCGAGACGGAGGTGGCGAGTTGCACGCCTTCCCGCCCCGCTTTACATATGCATGGGGAGCAAGCGAGCATGTAACGGCTAAGTGGCCACATCCCCGTACGCAAAAGTTAAGTGAGCATAGCAGCACGAGCCGAGAAAATTATCTTCAATTATCCATCTCCGTAGGACAAACTATCGCGTATCGTCTTCTACCCTTTCTTTCGTTTACGGAAAGACTCCCCTTTTTTCCCTGGTACAGCGCGTCGATCGGATTTAAGGTAACTGCCCCAATAGCAGGACGCGTCCTAGTAGCCGGACATATTTGAGTATATGTAATTCAAATTATTGAGTAGGGTAAAAAGGAACGACTAGTGGAAAAATAACCTTCAATAAATTAGGGATATATACAGCGAGTGTGTCACTGGTAAGAGTCCTGAGTAAGATCTGCTGTATGAATTGTTATGGCTGTCCGGATACCGGGCTTAGCCGTCCGACTATTAGGATAGTTACCTTAACCGGGACGCGGAAAATATCCGCGAAAGAGACGCGAAGGCGGAACGGGGATAGGAAGAACCTCTCTTGGCAGCATCCCCAGCGGCTGATTCCTCTCCAGATGCGATTCCCGCGGCGAACGAGATAGCGCATTCGGGATACCTACACCTCCTATTTAGTGTGCCTCTCTCGCCTCATTTTCACCGCTTACACGTTAAACCGCGTGCCCTCGGCTCTCCGCAGCGCGAAGCGCTTTACACGCGCCACTACCACCGCTAAACCAACACATTACCGCCGTTAGACCCTCGCCGTCATTATTGCAGTTACTCATTGTACCGCCGCCACTTATTGTCTCGCAGTTATATTATATATGTATACGTGTATACCTCGGTACGCATCGACCGCAGCTACCGTCGTGCCTCGGGTGTTTTTTCCTTATCTCGCGCCAGTACGCGCGGCTAACTGCTCGGGCGATTCGTTTTTATGCGCGGACAATTACATTGCGCAAACGTCGATTCCAGTGCATTTCTTTTTTTTTTCTCCACCGCGCAGCGACGAGTGCCGCTTCTCTACACCAACGCCTATGGATCTGTGTAACGGGCGCTGTAGTGTGGTGCGACGGAAAAAAGAACGAGCTTCGCTATCTCGGAGCTTACTCGCAAAAAGATGAGACTGCATTTTGTAGCTGCTGGGAGCGCGTGGAGCCTTTTTTATCTTTAAAAGTACCCAGTTGCTACGTAAATATTTTAATGCACCTGCCGTGTATCTGTGCAGGATTGCGTTAACTGGGCACAGTTATTTTCAAGGGCCAATGCGCGAATAGCGTATAGCGGCAATACCATAGGCGTATTTGAACGGAGAAAAAGGATTAGTAATTTTTACAGTGTATTCTAGTAACAGGGATCTTCGAGGTGAAATATTGCATTTTTTACAGTTCGTTGCAGTATAAACATCAGTTTACCCGACATATTAACGAGAGATTGGTTACCATATAAAATAAGGTTTATACTATTACGAACTGTAAAAAGTACGCTGTGGTCTGTTAAGAACTTCAATGTTTCATTTCGAGGAGCCCTGTTATTGGGATAACTAAAAATGCATGGGTTTTTCCATGATTTTTTACTAATCGCTTTTCTGCGTGTGGCGATACTGATCTAGCATCGAAATCATTTACGATCTTTTACATATATCATGTGAGGCCAAACTCACTCGCCAGGAAAGAAACTTCAATCACTGTTATCTCGTTATCTATGAGCTTTTGGCTCATATTTATATAATACTTTATTGAAGATTACATTCTTACCCACAATAAAGTCTTATATCGATGTAGGCCAAAAGTTCATAAATAATGAGATAATAACGATTGAAGTTTCCTTCCTGGCGAGTAAGTTTCATTTGGTTTCTCGCTTCGTATATCATCCCCGAGTCACCCCAAATCGAGGGAAATCAAAGGTGCGCGCAAACGACGATCGTACGGAGATGGACGAAAAGAAAAGCCGAGGGAAATATACAATCAATCGACGGAAGCTCATCCACCCCGAACCAAAACCCAAACCACCCCCGATTCAAGGACCTCGTAATTCTTTCTTAATGTGACGGTTCTCCTTCGATGTATCGCCCGCCCGATAATCTCCTCCCCCCCTCTCGCTCTCTTCACCGCGCGCAGTCATAGACGACCGAATGGTGCGACCGGACCGCATGTTCGTCTGGTTGGGGTGAACTGCGGCAGAGCGGCAGATATTACGGTTGCCCATAAAAGCGCCTACGGAGATTGGGCTTTCTTTCGTTTATTATCCCAAGCGTGGATTAAGATGAAACGAGAACCGGAAGCCGAGAATGGGGTCAAAGATAGCGCGCGCCGCGACGACGAGTGGACGAAACAAAGAAAAGCGACGACCACGAGCGTCGTTAACGCGTATATCTATATATATATGTGAACGCTGCGCGATTATCGCATTGTGTATATATATGTTGAGACGTTCGCGACTCGCAAGGCACCTCGGATGATGCCAATGTGTATTATAAGTGCACTATCTCTGGCAAACTTTGACGAACAAAGGATTCGCGCGGCATCCCTTAAGCTTCTAATATAGAAGTAGATGAGTGAAAGAGAGAGAGAGAAGTTGAAGAAGAGACAAGAAGGTGGAATATATATCTCGCAACCCCGCCGGAATAAGATTCGTCTCATCAGCAACCTTCAACCTACTTCAGCTCCTTAATTCCATCCAATTAGGACATCCCCAATTAGGAACTAGTTACCGCACCACCACTCGACTTCCTACCTCCGCCACCGCGCGCGCGCGCGAGCTGCCACGCGATAACGACACCCACAGAAACACGCGCGCGCGTAACACGCAGTAGAAATGAAACCTACTCGTCCTTGTCAAGTCTTATCGACTGTCACGACGCTGCACAGCTGCAGCGCGCTCTCCACGTGTCGCTGCGCGGAAGAGGGAGGGAGATATTATATACGTATTAAATATATGTACATATGTATATCGCGCCGTGGTGCGGCCTCGTCGTTATAAACCACTTCTTAATACATCGCGATGTTTTCGACCGACGCAGTCGAGTTCTCTCTCCTCAGCTCGTTTAAAAATTTTCGATGAAAATTTCGAACGCTTCGACGAACGAAACTACTTGTACCTACGCGTCTTTTATTTTTATCTGCGTCGTTAGGCGGTGAAAGACGTTCCATTTATAGAGACGTCTACTTCGACGGTGATTATCGAAAATGGTCAAACATCTTTCAGTAATTCGTCAAAGAATCCTACATTATGAGGCAGTAAAAGTCAACACCTCCCATGGATCGAACAGCCCCATCCGACCCTATTTTTCAGCGTCTACCCTACGGCAAAGCACGCGGTACGACTATAATTAACCACCCCTTCTCCGATTTTCATTGTTTCAGGACGCCGAGATTGAAAAATCGAGATTGCCCTTCATCGGTTCCAGCCTCTCGAATCTGTCCTCCGCCGACAACAGTTTCCTCTCGCTCCTGATCCCCGCTCCCCTCCGGGAGACCCTCTGGACGACGGTGGCCCTCTACCTTGGCTGGAGACTCGTCTCGCGCCTGCGATAGAGAATCGACGGGAAGGAGCCGCGGCCAGCGCGCTCTTCGCGCCATCCGGACCGGCCCTGACCAACAGGAGAGAACGAGAGAGAGAAAGGGTCATCCGCCCCCGGGAGGAAATCGTCGCTGTGGAAGTTTGCCGCCCCGAGGATCGATCCTCCACGCGGCCCTGCGAAGCTAAGTTATTTAAGCGCGACTCGACGCCGACCCTGGGGTCTGACGTAACTATCTATCTATCCTGCACCCCCGTCGATCAACGGCGGCGACGGCGGCAGCGGCGGCGGCGGCGGCGGCGGAATCGCAGGGTCGTCAAGTAGGTAATTTCTGGGTATCTCTGACGGCTGACGCGCGCGTAATAAACGGGGGGAAGGCATCGCGCGAACGTCGTTCCCCCACGCGCAGAGGTTAACGAGACGCTCCGCGAACCCACCGCGATGAGGTTTTTTTTTCCATGTGATTTTTACTCGTCATTGAACGAGGGATGAATAATTGTAGGTGAGCGCGGGGGTCTTTTACGCTAGACGAGGACGAAGAACGCCAAGAGAGAGGGAGAGATGAGGTTTTTAGATTAGGGGCTAAGGACGAGATCCAAAGAGGACTAACCGAATAATCAAATGATGATCTCATTAAAGGATAAATAAAGAGAATTAAATAAAATAGTGATTAAAGGGAGTAACGCGTCTTTGACTAGTTAAAGGTTACGATCGATTGTATTTTGTAGATACGCGTCGGCGCGCACGACGTCCGGCGCGGGTTGACAGGCTCACCGAGTCCATTTATACTGTATTTGTACGTTTTTGTCTATATCGCGAGCGCCGCGCGAGAAGGCATAGGCGATTCTGCATCTTTCCGCGTGAGGATCGCGGAATTCGCGGAGGGAACCGAGCGCGTAGGGGTGGTGGGAGAGTTTTTGGCAAACGTCGCTCGATTCTTCGGGGAAATTATCGCGGCGCGTCGCCGGAACGGCCTTTTTTCCCTGCTCGACTCGCGCCCATTTCTTCGAGGAACCGACGATTGTTTCGATCTCACTTCGTAACTTCCGGGTGTATTCTCTCGAGATCGCGCTTTCGCGATTGCGAGGATCGAGTAGATATTCGACGGAGCGCTCGCGCGCGCTGTTTCCTCCGTTTCCGCGGTCTTCCTTTTTCGTCTCGCGCACCGAGGATGGAAAAAAACGGGGATCGCCCCTTTCGCGGCTGGCGCATTCGCGGTTGTGGAATTTGTCTGTATATAAAAAAAGAGGATTGACAAAGGGGAGTCGGAGAGGGTATTCCAAAAATATGCGCGAGGTGAGGTGACGTGAAGAGCAACGTGTATGTATAAAAGATAACTAAAGTAATAAATCAGTAATAAGTTGAGTAAATAATTAAAATAGATAATTGATATAGGTCGAGGATCGCAGCATCTGATTGGCTCGCTGCGAGGCCCGTGGACAGTTTTCAAATGATCTCCGGTAGCTTAGCTCTAGTGGCGCCCTCCAGCGGGACGCTGTAGTACTTTGGACGAGGCGTCTTTTTCTTTCTGTGTTTCTCTATGATTCTTCGAACTTTTCCTCTTCAAACTTCTTCTACTACTTCTATTTCTCCTATCACTACTTCTGTCTCTATCCGTTTTGACCCTGTACTTGTTTCTTCTTGTGTTCTTTTCATCCCCCAGCCCAACCCCACCCTTAGAAACGTTAAGTCTGAATAGTCTCTATATTGTGTGCGAAGGTTTTGGTGGTAGATATGTAATTCTCAGCGCGCTCGTCTTTCACGCGAGACTTTATTCAAACGAAACTAGTGAAACGAGACATTGTACATGTAAAGATGATTCACACGAATGAGAAAAAAAAACTTTTGTGTTCACACGCGACAATCGAGTCTGAATGATATACGCGCAGTCGCGTCAGTAATCGGGTGACACGAGGCGGCGTCTCGTGTCGCTCGGGAAATTCGAACCAATCGCCGCCGTGCGAACATTCGAATTGAAAACAAAGAAAGTATAAGAGGGAGGGACTTGCACACGACTTTTACCGCGCGACAAAGGCTCGTCGGCTCTCTCGTTCCCGTAAGATTTTATAGAAGAGAAAAAAAACGCGCGTCTCTTCGGTAATAAATTGTACAGCCATCAAGAACCAAAACACAAGATATATCGCTCCAGAGAGACGGAACGTGGACGCTCTCTCTGTTTTTTTGATATAAATATTCTCTAGCCTGTCTATAATGAGTATTCCGCGAGTATGTAAATGATATAGTATTTATTTAGGAGATACTTCTTTTTATTTCCGGTCCTGCGTCCGCTATCTCTTAGCGAAGGCCGGGCAGACGCCAGACGATACTGCCATTATTTCGTCCCACTCGAAAAACCCTCGTTAGCCAAATTCCGGGTCGTCGTCGTCGTCGTCGTCGTCGTTGTTTGCAACTAGCAGTCGTCGTCTTTTTCTTCCCCTTTCCCTCGGCTCTGTCGAGGGCGAAAGAGAGCGAAACGCGATAATAATGTACAGCAATGATAATAAGTCACGAGCGAGAGAGGGAGAGAGAGAGAATGGGCTGAGCGAGAGAGAGGAAAAGATGGAACTCTTCGAAATTCGGGATCCTCGCGCCTTTTCCCGGGGGACTAACTTAGAACATCGTCGAGCGATGCGCGGGCCTAGAGGCCGGCGAAGGCTGTTTTATTTTTTTTATTTTTTATCGACGCTGAAAGACTTTGTGAGTATCTTTGTTGATCCGCTACATAGAAAAGCCCGAGAGAGAGAGAGAGAGAGAGAGAGAGAGAGAGAGAGAAAGAGAGGTGCGAAACGATAAAAGCAAAAACCGCATGTACATATGAAATCGCTTTTTGAGACCGTATACATAATAACACGATTTATTAATTAACGATAGAGCAGTAACACAGTATAGAGAGCATTTTAGAGGTAGTCAGCCATACTTGACAATGTAATATTACGGATAACATCGATAAAAGTATATATAATTGATGACATATATATTTTAAACGGTATATTTGAAGATACCTTATATTGTTTCGAACCGATGAAAGGTCGAGGGGAGGAAGGAGTAGGATGAGGCAAACGAGAGTGGGTGGGCGTATAGCCGAGGTGTCGACAGTGGTGAAACAGGTGATGATGCGCGAGGGGAAGATCTTGAAGAAAGGCATTGCGAGCGAGGAGTCGAGGAAGGATGGAAGGAATGAAGGAGAGGGAGGAGGATATAAGCTGTAACTGTGACTTTGTGGATCGTGGGGGGCAGGCTGTGGATTGTTTTTACGTCACTCGCGTCGTACGGCAGTTCGATCGCGAGATCGGCCCGGTCGCGATCTTCACGAATTCGTTTCTCCTCGAGGTCCCGAGAAGAATTCCGCGGCCAGCATCCTCCGCGATTCGCGCGAAGGGGAGAGTTTCCAATGGCCACCCTCTCTCCGTCGGAGGATTGGCGGAAGTCGAATAAAATCGACGGAACTAAAGAAAAACAAAAGACAGCAGCCCGCCCACCCGAGATCCCCGCGCGTCAAAGCGTCACTGTGATCTCGTAATTATTAATAAATATCTAAATATATGATAACGATTAATCATAGTGAATATTGTAATACACCCCCGCAAGACACAATTGGAATCGATCATATTCGCGTTTACCATTGTGTTTCTGAGTTAATTTTTGGCGTATTACGTATTAGTTCGTAATTGTAATATCTTACTTTAATCGACTTTCAAATGATCTCCCGGAGGCACTGATCGATAGGCGAGCGCGTATGCCAATGCCTTCTGGGTCTACGATGGCGGGTGGTCGGGAGGGAGGAGGGCAATCCCGAAGCTCTCCGTTTCCCTCCCAAATTCTCCCATCCCGTATTTCAGCTCCATCCCCCTTCGCTGTCTCACTCCCCGGCTCTCTCGTACGCATCCCTCCCTCTTTGTATTCCCCACTTGCCATCCGCGACGCCAAGGGACGCAGAGGGCATTGGCGGCTCCCCGACAACCTCGCAGAAACATTCATAATTATTGCGTTGATTATGTATAGCTAGACTATTATTATTATTATTTTCTATTACTATTATCATTACAATTATTCATCACTACCGTCGTCGTGTACCATCGCATACGAGAATAAGTTGCAGGTGTTCACTCCGGCTGCATTAAAGAGGTAATCGACTAGTCTTTACCGGACCAAGCATTGAGATTGTTTGTTTTTTTTACGATGGATATTCGCTCTGAGATTGATATCTCTTCTATTTTCTTTCGGCCGACTCTCGCGAAATCGCACGAAAGAGAGGAGCGCACGAGCTTTGACGGTGGAAGCGCGCGACACACGCGTCCCCAAATCGCGAAACGAACGGCCAACGTTGCGCGCCGCTTCCACCCTCAAAACGCCACGATTTCGTTCGACGATTGTTTTGTAAGATTTTTCTACCAGTAATAAATTATTATAGTACGCCATAGAAAATACTTGATCATCTTTTTACCGGTGTCCGCGTCGAGGCCAGTCGGTCTCGGTGTTCCTCATCGGCGGGGAGAATTGGGAGTAGATTGAGTTTTGGAGAGGAAAATTCCGCGACTACGTCCAAGTAACACCGACCGAAAGGCCGCGACATTGGTATACAGCGTTTCTGCGTTACACTCGATACACACCTGATTTCGCGAACTTGCGAAATCGTGACAAACATTGACACGGAAAACACATACACGTGATGTGGAAGGAAGACTAATGACTGTGTTTTCGTTCCTCGCAATGCTTCGTTCGTTTTTGCGAATTTCACTTTTTTTTCAGCCACTCGGTTGTCAGATAATTAAAAATAAACATTTTTTTTCTTTTTATCGAGTTTCAATAATTCGATTATTCGTCGTATCCGGTGTAACAATAACAGTTTTTTTTTCTAGTTCAGAAGCGTTGAACAAAAATTATTTCGTTCTCCTGCTCGGACGAGAAACGAACAGAGCAACACCTACACATGCACACAAACCCAAACAGATGCAGACACTATGCTACAACATATAATCGCCTAAGGATTAACAGTAAATTTTCAGTTGCTCAGGCTATCTAAGTTTGCCATAATTACGTACGTTTTTCCAGTTACACTATCTACTATATTTACTGTACCGTCGATGTAGAGTGCTAGAGTTTCGCGTATCGTGTCGACTGTCCCTCGAGACGGGAGGGGGGGGAGAGGAACCGCGATTGTCGCGCGTTTTCTTCTTTTCTCTCCAATTTATTTCCGATCGATTTTGCCCCGCGTCGAAATAGGTGCCAATTAGCGCGCCCGCGCGGGCGCGCGCCGGGGGTGGCTTTCGAGCGGAACGCTCTCTCCGACGGGAGGACGAGCTTCCTTTTTACAAGGGATGTCGACTCCTCCGGCGCGGCTTCGACGCGCGAACATTCCGAAATTATCGTGTCGCCGAGTCCGGGAAAGAATTAAGCGTTTTACGGCACTGGAACGCTCGGAAAAGTTGTTCCACGCAGCTAGGGCTTTTTCCTTTCTTTCACCGTTAGCCAAATATCCCGTGGACCATGAGACCGTTACGATTAGCTCGCTGATACGCAATTCCGTCGGGAAATAATGAAAAGAGAGAGCGGAAGAGACCGAGAGTAAGAAAGAGAATGCGTGTGCGAGAGAATGAAAGAGAGAGAGAGAGAGAGAGAGAGAGAGAGAGAGAGAGAGAGAGAGAGAGAGAGAGAGAGAGAGAGAGAGAGAAAGAGAAAGAACGACAGTAGACGATGCCAATAATTGACTTCGAATTTTGCGTCAACGAAACATTCTGCGACTGCGGAGTCTCAAGCCGCAGTGGGAAGCTCGCAAACTGCCTTGTGATAGAGTCTGGACTCTCTGATGTGCCGTTTTTCTTTTTCGTTCGTTTGTCTCTTTTCTTTTTACCCGTTGTTGTGCACTCCTCGTCAATTAGCAACCGAATAACGATTTCGATAAAGAGAGAGAGAGAGAGAAAAGAAGAACGTGTATTTTGAAGGAAGTGAAACAAGAAAAGGAAAACTTCTAGAGAGAAAAAGATAAAGAGATAGGGAGTATGAGAGAATTATTTATCGATGCTAAATTTTTTTCGTCCAGCTGACCAATCCAAAGAAGCGACCAAATAAAGGGGGAACGATATTTGCGAGCGGCTTGCACAAAGGCTTGAGGCGCTTTTCCTTTTCACGGAACGTTTCACGATTGAACGGGAGAACGGCGCGGTCACGTGATATACATAATATACATATATCTATATAACAGAGTCCTTCGCGGATAAGTAATGAGAGAGAATGGTACTATATTATTATTGTTTTTTTTATTTGTGTTTTTCTTTTTTTTTAATCCAACCCTTGGCAAATCTATCCCGCCGAGGCCCGATCGACTTGCCCGCCCCGCGCGGGACGGGATCGATCGCGGTTCTCTCGCGAGGAGGAAGACACGATTTCTGCATGGGAAAATACCGTATCGATAATCGACTGTATACTCCGCATAGATTCGTAGCGTAAACACTCTTCTCGTTTCTATAGACTCTCGCGGTTTACGTTTTAAGTGATTTTACATTCGGTTCTCGCGCGCTTCGTTTGCGCAAATTTCTCCGTGGCTACGTGCAGCCGCGAAAGAGGTTTCCGGATGTCCCCGCCGCCAGGATCCCAAATTTTCACGGATAACGCGGACATTCGAGGCCCGATCGATTTATGCGAATCGATCAAATGAAAATGGCAGAATTCGTTCGAATTTTCGTGAAAATTTCGACGATCCGATGGTGGCTGAGAGGAGGAGGAAGAAATAAGTGGAAATGGATGGTCGGGGTGGGGGGGAAAAGGGGAGAAATGGAGCGCGAAGCTGCAGAACTATCATACGATGCTGTGTTATTTAAGTCATTAAAGACCATACGTTATTGCTACTTTTTACGATTTTATGACAATTTCATGTTATTAATTTTATTGAATTATGATTTTACGTACTATTTTGATTTTTTTTTGATGTATTATTATTTTATTACTCTAAGTATAATAATTATTATTTTTGTGTCGTTTATTTTACCGATATTGTTCGAAAGTCCGCTGTCCGTGTCCCGATGTATTTTGAATCGCTCCTTCGTTTTGCGAATGGCAAATTGTGAGAGAGAAAGAGAGAGAGAGAGAGAGAGAGAGAGGGAGACAAAGTGAGAGAGAAAACGAAAATGCGCAAGTGATGATATATATACAAAATGCGTTAGGTTCGATAAGGAAGGGAGAAAAAGGAATGAGGGAAGTCGAATCAGAAGTGATCGAAGTCCACGGATAGTTTAAACGGACGGAGACATCTCTCCGCTACCCGCATGTCTTTCATTGTACAGATTTTTTCACTTTTATATAGTTATTATCGTAAAGTTATTACGCCAATGACGGTGGCTAGTGTCATCGTATTATTATTGTACTTGATTTTTTTATTAAATAAATGTGAACACGCCGAAAGCATATAACACGTGAGAGTCTCTGGTGGTCCTTTGTCATAAGCGCGAAGCTGGATGACGGATACTTTTTTATATCCCGTATATTTCCTCTCCTTCGCTTTCTCTTTATGGTAAGTAAATAATGGTAAGGCTTCATAATTTGGATATAAATCGGAAGAACATTTATCTATACATATGCAAGAACATGTCCTGGCTGACCGACTGATTCATCAACGCCGAGCCGAAACTGCTGAAGCTGATTACATGAAATTTGGACAGTAGGTTTATTTTGTGATATAAGCACCACGAAATTCTTCCCCTGAGGTGGTAAAAAAGGAGATGTAGGTTTGTATGAATATCCGTCATTTTTGAAGTACGATCCATGAAAAAATTGGGATTTGGCCTTTCGGTCAGAAATTAGGAAAGACGTGTTTCAGGATTTTTGGAAATTTATTCCTTAAGGGGGTTGAATAGGGGATGAAAATTCGTATGGGAATTTCTATTTATTTCGAGATCCACGCGGATGAAGTCGCGCGCTTATAAGGAAAAATCAGAGTTCACCAATTTTTCGAGTTCAAAGAAATTTATCACGTAAACATTATTATTGCGTAAATTACCCAGATTCGAATGCAGGGGATTTCGCAAGAGCAAGAAATTAATGAAGGAGCTGTGCCCGACTCTCGAATATGGAGCACGCTGTACGCGAGGTGTATCTGGTGTATATGTCAGAGTAGGTGGCTACCGTGTTTAGAATTACCCCTAATGGGTTTCCTGAGACGTGCCATCTGGGCAGCTCATTACTAAGGGACGCAACCGCAAACCAATCAAGCCCCGCACCAATTCGAACCTGCGTCCCGAATCTGTAGGGGTCGCAGCCGCAAGACGTGTCCCCGGTCCAACGCATAGGTACTCCGTCTGATTACAGACTGGATGCGTTACTTCGGCCGGTACCTATAAATTTCTCTCGCGGTTTGCGAATTGAATCGAGAAAAAGGGTTAAAGCGCATCTCGTGAAAATTTGTACCAAGACCAGTTTATTAACAGTTAATAAATCTAATTTTAAATAAGGCGAAATAAATATTTCGCTAGGAAAAGAATATATATGTTAATTATATTAAAATGTTTATTTTTCATTCCAATGGTTGCCTTTGAGGATCTAATTGTGCCAAGTAAATATCGTACCTAATAGTTGACAAATATTGACTTGATTCAATAATATTCGAACAAACCTTTATTAACGTAATTTTTACTTTATAAAGACGTATTTTGAGAACCGTAACGTCGAGATATTCGTACATTCTTATACGGTTCTTATATCTGATTTATAGCTGATATCAGGAGCACATAATACACGGAAAAATGCTGATATAAAAAGTAAAAGTTTTAAATATCATCTTATAAATGCAACTGCACTCCATGCACAATTAATTATACTCTATATGTAAACTGTACCCGGCTCTGCTATATAATTTTACATTTTCCTAGTAAATAAAAAATTGTTCTGATATAAATTTAACATTGCCCTACCTCTTCCACATAATAAGCATAGGCAGTGTTACAATTTACAGCAACTAGAGTACTCTATACATTACATTTTTGTCCGTGTAGAAAATCCTAAAATCATTTCCAAACTATGTTCCAAAAACGCTCACGTTCTCCACCCCCGACGATCCACGCGCGTTTACCCAACGCACACGTCCGGCGACAACATCCCGCGTAAAGGGACTCGGCATCGAAAACACGAGAGCCAGCGGCACATGTCGCAGAAGAGCGCGTGTCATCGCGCACGAGCTGCATATCTGGCTTGCATCCATATGCAGATCCTCATTGATATGACAACATTTACATACTGCATATTCGCTCTGGGCCATATACTCGCCCGCCGATCCCCCCATTGTTGGCTTTCGGACCCGATGCTGGGTCCACCAGTGCGTTTGATTGACATTATTGGTCGCGCCGCTGACACCAGATTACATTTCTATTTGCATACATTCTCGGGGCAGTTTGCTCCGTTATTTTTGCGAGGTATACGCCCCATCGTCTCCCCGCACGATGTGGCGCGTTAGAGGGGAGGGGAGGAGCAGCGAAGGGGTGTCAGCGAATTTTCCGCAAATGGAAAACGACCCCCGTGTCGTTTCGGGTCGAACGCTGTATGTGGATACGACGATATACGGGGAAGGTAGAAGTTGCGTATTCGCGAACGTTGCAAAATATCACGCTGGAAATGCGCGCGCCGTTAAGTATTATATTTTCCAGATGATATCAACAGTATGCAATTTACATAAATTTTGATTCACAAACTCAGTTACTTCGTTATTTTAAATTGTACACGCGATTCACGATTATTAAAATTCACAAATATTACCTCCGATGCTCTCCAAATTGTTAAATACACCGAGAAAAAGTATATTTGTAGTTTACAAATGTTTGTTTGCATATGGCGAAATAAACGTTTTATTATACCAAGGAAATAGTCGTTAACTATTACGATATTTATTGAGCACAATTTGATCCTTTGAGGTATTCGTGTGAGATAAATATTTTAATAATTATACCATGTATTTCCTTGGTCCGACGAAATATTTATTTCGCCGTATTTAAAATTACATTTATTAACTATTCATAAACTGTCTTCTCGGTATACCTGCCAGCTCATTCCGATTAATCTGCTCCCCCTGGCAGTGGAGAGAGGTAACGAATTTAAAGCCTCGCCCCTGTGCAATTTTTTCTCGCTCCGTAAGTCTCGCACGCTCGAACCGTACAGCCCGCCTCCCCTGTATAGAGTCGCGGCGCATTTTAGGGTGTCAGGTATCTAATACGGTGCTTACACGCGACGGACGGATTATACGCGGCTCCAATTAATTAAAGGTGCTTCGTTATACTCCCCTATCCCGCGCAACTTGTACCTTCCTCATTCTCACGATCGCCTCGCCAATGGGGCTCGATAAAGAGAACGATTTTCTAAAGGAGCGAGTAACGGTGATAAAGTTCACAGATTCTGGCTGATCAGGTCCCGGCCAAAAGAACAATGGGAAGCCGCGTACAAAAGGGCGCGTGTCAGGGCTCATTGTGGTTGGCCCTTTATTGGCGCTCTCTCTCTTCCTCGCTCTTCTCGGCTCTCGTCGTCCGTGAAATATGGGGACTCGTATATATGCACGCGCGATTAATTCGCCCGCGATATATATCGAAGGAGGAAGGAATTGAAAATTTCTCGCGCGTGGTTTGCCACAGGACGGACACGCGCGCGCGGCAGGTCGAACGGAACAAACGAGGGCAGGGAAGTGAATAAACGGATGAATGACTCGTGTGAGACTCGATCGTCGTCACGTGGATATTTTTTGCGCGTTTAAGCGGGCCTGGGAGTCAACAGGAAATTCTGATTTCCAGCCCTTCGGAATCATCTTTCCTCAAATTACAAGTCCCATACAGTTCCACATTTTTAACCAATGATGTTTACGCAAAATTATTTCACCGGTTTCTCCGTAATTATCCATTTTCGCGAAGCGATATATTTTTTCTCGAAATCTACGTGCCAATACAATCGGCTCAGGCTACGACTCAAATTAATAAAAATATTATTATCATAACAGCATATCCACCGTCGTATTCCGGATTGTCTGCGTACTAGAAGTAGTTTTATTATTTTCCGATTTCGTTACTCTCGCATGGTGGTTATGATTTCAGGAAATAATTTCAATCTATTTATATATATGAAACGAGTGCATTCACTTTACGATTTTCGTTTTAATCGCGGAGAAAAGTAGTGAAATAAATTCTACTTACAAAAATTAAATTCCACATTTGCCCATCGCTAGTTTTATTTCACAATACCCTATACGCTCGCTTCATGCACCTAATGCAATTTAGAAAGTAATCTTATATTCTTTTATCCCTACACTTTTTCGCGCGGTCTTTCTTATCGGTAACTACAGGAGTTGGCGCGATAACGTTTGCGGCTGTCTATAACCGTCTTCGTCACAGATAATGTATTTTAATCTCAACGACGAGGAATCGATAATAAAACTCAGTCACGGCCGGGGACTTTAGACTTCTATATTTTCGTGTCACTCAATTACATCCGCTAATAGCGTAACCAGCCACGAGCGAAAGACACGAGCGAGTCCCGAGGAGCCGTGTGGTCGAGATAAATAAGGAAAAGGAAGCGATACGCGAGTATGGAATTGGGACATGAATGTATAGAATAATATTATCTAGCGATGCGTGTTCCCTTATCGTGCGAGCGCTCGCTGTGAAACCGTGCGCAGTGACCTTGTGGCGTAGATAGTAAAATTCCGTCGTTGTAATTTAGCCCTACACTGAGAGAAATTTATAGGTCGCACACAGCAATAAGTACGCTATGATAGCTATACTTTAGCCTTAAGGCTAAATGAGGTTGACTAGAGAGTATAGGTAATATAACAATATCAAATAGTAACAAGAGCAATACGTATTGTTGAAATAACTATACGCATAGCTAAAACAACTATAGATACGTATAGCTGAAGTAACTATACGTATAGTTAAAATAGAAACTCGTTTAAGATACAAACCAAGGGACCGACAGAATTTCGTATTAAACGGGTTTTACTGTACGTATTGCTATGGCTTAACTAGAAATTATTCTTATATTAATAAGCTACTGGAATTGCCGTACAACCTATAAAATTTCTCTCAGTGTACATTGAATAGGGAACACAATTAAGCTCTATAAAGAGCAGAATCCTACTTATTATCATAGATAACTTTATTTCCAAATAGTAAATTTTGATAAAAATGCATTATTAGACTTTCCGATCTCCGGATGAAGTTTTTCAAGAACCTAACAAAATAGCGAGACTCTCGTGATAGCGCGACGCATTGTTCGGCGTCACCTCCTTCCGAGTCGCTCGATCTAAACAAACACGAACCGCTGCGCCTGCAGAAGCTTATCACGCGCTATCGGATTTTCCATATAAGGTTTTGCTAGCGAAGGTGCGTAGGTAATTCTGGATGAGTCAGCCTATGCCCGTCATCGCGGACCACGCTGCATCACCCGTGCAATTAATTGTACATATATTTGACGAGCCTAGATAAAGCGGAAATTTGCGGAAGGTCACACACGTTGCAGTAAAAATGTTTCCCGGAATATCGTCTGACCGGCGGCCGCCCCACCGTTTCAGTCTCGATAGCGGCGCGGTTCGACAAATTCTCGGAAATTTCCTCATTTTCTGAAAATATCGATGAGTTCGCTGATTCATCGGGACAGCTATTACGTCGGCACAGATGGATTGTATTGTGTTATTAATTCGTCGGAGTGCATATGGTGGTAAGTAAGCGTTCGTGCTTCGCCCTTGACGGAAGCAGTGGTCGAAAATAAATCAATGAATCAACACTCGCTACCGCAGTATAGGAGTTTATTTCTCTCGTTGTTTTATCGAATAAGTATTCTTATATGTTTTTGATATAGAGCCACGCTATGATTGACATTATTACTTATAAGACCATTACATTAAGAAGCAAAGGTGGTGATGCAGTATTCATGCGGAAGTGAGCATCATTCTGGTATTATTTCGTATTGCTTTCATTTCTGAAGTGCTTCTATCCATCTTGCCATGAGCCGTTTCTTGCCATTTCTCGTTATCGAAGAACTTCTGATGCGATGGCACCGATAAAACCGTTAATCTATTTGTCCGTATATACGTATCAGTCTGTGTATCGATCTATTTCTTTATCCGTTCGTCATCTTCGCCTTTCTTCGCCGTTCATCACGATCCAAAAGGAGGAGTTTACTCCTTCTTGCTCCTTTCTTTCGTACCTCCTGGACCATGAAAATCTATAATCAACAAAGAGAGAGTGCGAGATAAATACTTAGACCCCAGCCAAAAATTACTACGAGCCAATTTCCCTTGTCCCCCCCCATGAACCACCCCCAAAAGCAATTCTCACGTCAGCCCTTAGCGCGCAAAACCCCGATAAACCCAAGAATTCTGCGGCACCCGCCGAACAGGAGAACACGAAGCGCGAGAGCGATCGAAGCTCACCACCCCGATTTCCCACATACCTCCACACATTCACGCGCGACGACACCGCGCGTGTTCGGCAAACACCAGTCGAGATCGTCCCACTTCATCCCCTGCCCCGAATTCACCCCCGGAGAGAGCGCCGTCGATAATCTGAAAAACCCTGGAGCACGACCAAGGGGAGCAGGGGAGCAAGAGTGGCGAGGCTACCTGTGTGCCTGATTTTCCACGCGCGGTACCTCGTATAAGCGAGCGAAATGAATCACATTATCGGTCGGCCGACGGCTGTGCCGATAGCGGCGGAGAGAGAAAAAAAAAGGCGATAAGCCCCGGCGACAGGCCGTCTAGCGATACGACGTCGAGTCCCAACCGCGTGAGTCTGTGCGCGTGGCCACGCTGCACACACGCACCCCACACGTGTCGCGCGTCGTTCGTGCCACGCACACGTAGGAGGCGTCATCGCGTTACACCTGCGCACATATGTACCTAGCTGGTTACGTCTCGAGAAACGCTTACCTGGCCGCCTATCCGCGTTGTTTGCCCGCGCGACGAGGTTCCCTTCGAGATTAAATACCTGCCGTTGCTATATCGGGTCGTTACTACTCGCGCGGTCGACTCGCAAGGCTGTTCGGAGGATGATTCATTGGGAGAGGGAAAGGAGAGCGCGCGGGGATGAAATCGTGACGATTGCTGAAAGCGACTCGATGGGTGCAGGTGTAGTTCGGTCGGGGACGTGACCCCTGGGTAACTTTGCCGCGGTCCTCCTCGCTGCGGGGCTCGGGTATTGTCATCTGGTACCTCCGATGGCTTTCCGCGCGGCGGTTCTCGGAAGCGCGGGCAGGAAATTTGCCGGCAAGATCATCGCGCGGTTATGATTAAAGGGCAATTCATTAGGAACCGCGCGCGAGCACGTGCTGAAATTGGAACGGCACTCGGGAGGCGGGTGCAGGTGTGCGGTTTGACTTTGCCGCGACGTGGCCGCGGGGTGTTTTGGGTAATTTTCATGAAGCGGGTCCCCGCGAGTGCCGTTGTCTCGCTTTTCGAAGAGTAATTTCGAGTATCGTTGTTAAACCTTAGACGTATAGGTCGGGTCTGCGGGACCCGGCGGTAAAAATAAATACTGTAACTTGTAATTAATGGTCGATTGATTTACGTTTATTTCAATTTTCCGATGATAATATGTTTAGTGCAATATGAAAAAGCATGTATAATATCTAAAATTATTTTCTTCGCTGAAAGAACATTCCATTTTATAATCAAAATTCCCACAGGAGTGAAATTTTTCACGCGTACATCTAAGGGTTTATGCGGTTCGCGGCCCCGCCTCATCGGTGTCTTTAGTCTGTCTCGTTAAAAAATTCGCGCGAATAACACGTCGAACTAGCGCGTAGCTGGTACCCGAATTTTTCCTGGAAGATACGCACATCGATAGAAGAATTTATTTGTAGTTGATAAACGTATACTTGATTATAGCGAAAGAGATATTTCTTTGGGCCAAGTAAATATACGTTAATTATCAGAATGTCTCTTTCATTAAAATAGAAATAGAGTAGTAGCTAACGAATATTTCCTTAGCCCAAAAAAATATTTCTTTCACCATAATCAAGCATACGTACGTTAACTGTAAGAGTCTATGGACAATGGAAAGAATAAGGAACAGCGCTTCACATATGTCACATATACGCTAACAGCATACGTATGTGTAACGTATGCGAAGCACTGCTCCTTATTCCTGTTCCCTATTCCTTCATAGTGCATGGACCCTGAATAAACTGTTTTTTCAGTGTATGTGAATTATCCAGAAGAACACGCGACACGCATATCGCTCCGGATAATTGCACAAACTTTACACCGGAAAAACCGCGACTTCCTCCGTCGCACTAATCCCGCGAGTCATTTGTTTTCGCGTATAGATTCACGCCCCGTATTTGCATCCCCGGACCATTAGCATACCGCAAATCACGCGGCGGAGCAACTTGCGCGAACGAGTGAGTTATGGCAGAAAGGGTTGAATTATGTACGGAATTATTCAAGCGCCGAATTTATGCCGTGTCGACGACTGGTCCGGGGGTTGGAGTGATATTAATTGCTGGGACAAAAAATGTTGCCGCTGCGAAGGTGGCGCGTCTTGGAGGTCGCGCAACGGTGTGGCGAGTGGACGTTAATTAAGCTCGCGGCGCGGGGAATAAGATAAATTAGAAGATACGGCGATTGGATTTAATAAACTAGAAAGTGTCGCGGGCGATCACATTTTAATCGTTGTTCGAAAATTTGAAGCGTCGCACCCTCTCGTGATCGATACGATCTCCTCTGCACCCTCTGTCTCGCTCGCATGCTACCACCGCGAGCCGATCGCGACCAATCGCGATGCGTCGCTTTCAAATAGTGGCGAAACCTTTCAGCGCCCGAGCGCATCGCGCGCGGACTTTGCGCTTAATAATTGACGGAGGCAATTAGATTAAAACGCGAAGAACAATAGATTCGCGTGAGCCCGTCCAATTTGCGTATCGGCCAATTGGTCTTATCGTCGGGAGATAACGAAACTGATACGGCTCTACCTCATTTCCTCGCGTGAGTACCGGTATCCGCCGAATCGTCCGAGCGGATGCCGGTATTCATGCGCGCCTCGCTATATATTTATATACTAGAGTATTCGTATGAATTCGTGGAACGAGGGAAATTAATAACGCGTTTAACTGGCGCTTATCGCAGTGGGGATGCAACTGGGGGATGCGACGATAAATAATACGCGGAGCTAATCTAAGAAATGTAACGATGAAAGTATTGTAACAAAATAATGTTCATGAAGCGCAAGTAAAAAGATCTCCTCGGCTATTTATACTAAACGCGAAAAAAAAAAAGTATTTATTGGAATATCTAAACAGCGAGGAAAATGAAAGTAATTATCCGAGATAAGGTTCGCCAATATCAAGAAGACCGCTCTATAATTACTGCCGACAGGAAATGAGACAACTCGTCCATGCTCTTGCGTCTCGGAGATGAGTTCGAGGAAACGTTAGTCTGAAAACCTCGCTATTTTCCGTCACCGGGTGACTTGCGTCCGCTACATTTTTATATCAATAAAAATGGACATTTTTTATATTTTTCTAGGAAATAGAAAATTTATCAATGAATTTTTATAAATTAAAACTGAATTACTTTGCGACGATTAAATTAATGAAAATTTCTTTCCGAAAGATTTTCTATAAGGAGAAAAAGAATTAGATCTACTGAACATTTCTTACAGGGTTACAAGCAATTATTAATTTACGCCAATGAAATTTTGTAATTATTACCACAATTAAACATCTTTTATTTAAAATCATATGGAATATAGTATATAATTGCAGGAAAGAAATATGTAATTAATATATGAAAAAAAATCAAATTGGTGTTGATAAATAATTACTCACAATCCCGCAAGTAATTTTTAGAAGATCCAACTAATTCTTTTTCCCAGTATACAAATCTCCAATTTTGATATAATTAAATACCAACAAATAAAAATGAAAATGCGAATATATTACATCGATTAAAGGGAAAACCGGTAACCGCAGCTATTGACACTGCTCGAAAATGTCATCAAAACCTTCCACCGGAACCCGGCCACGGCGCGAAAAGCCGCGTCCAAGAGGGAAATAATTGAACGAGGATAATTTTCGGAGGGCGCACCGATGAGCGGAACGCGCGGAGACATATAATTATACCGCGTTTAAATGGCAGACCGAACCTTCCACGCGTCTCTATTATGATGCATGGGAGTCGAATTTCAACCCCACGGGCTAGCCGCACAGCAACCCCACGGTATTGTCGGCTTAATAATACCCCGGCGTACCAAGTGCGGGCCCACCCCGTACGCCACTGACACCATATAATCACATCTCTCGAGCGACGTCTAGTCATGATTCATACATATTACGAATATCAAACGCTCCAAAGGCGAGCAAATATCGGCGTTTCGCGGTCCGATCTGATCGGAAGAAGGTAAATCCGCGATTGTGCTTATCGTTCGTTCGGCTGGATTATTTCTGAAGGACGTGTGCGATTACCTAATATTGGTACACTGAGAAAAAAAAATGATATATATTTAATTAAATCGGCGTTTACGGGAGGGGAAATGCAGAATTATTTGTTTCGACTAATAAATTTGGTTATAGCGATTAACGGCTATTCGAAGGACACAGGCTGTAATCCATTTTACTCAATTATTAGTCCAAAGAACTTGATCTGTATTTCCCCACCTATAACCGCCGATGTAGTTAAATATACTGCATTTTTTTCTCAGTAATACAATCGGATTGCTTCGATTCGTGCAATTATCCCTCGATATTCCTTTCTCCTACGCTCGATGGCGAAACAATTTTTAATTAATCATTTTCATCAATTAATTAATTCGCATGACCATGCGTAATTATTTATTTTTGCACTTGCGATAAGTTACGACGTTTCCACTTGGCCGAATATTTCGCTATCCGCATATTTAGACGCAAGCGATGATAAGTTACATCAGTTCTATTGTTCATTGGGTTAAATTGACGAATTCGTTTATCTCCAAAGATAAGCAAGCGTTTTGCAGATAAGCATCTTCCTCCGCCTTTCGGATTGGCAAAGTATGTTCTCGAATGACGAATCGATCATATCTCCAACGAGCGAAAGGTACAACAGATTTTGACAGCACGAAGTTTAAGCTAAGGAAGTTAAGGGTCCTCGAGCGTGAGAAACAGGGTAAAGAGAAGGGAGAAAAGGCGAGGAAATTTTGCGCACTTCTTTCTCCTAAATATAGGGTCAGATAAATAAAATAGGCTTATCAAATTAAACTCTTCCTCGATGGCTAGCGGATGACACAAGCTCAGTTGGGTAGAAGCTTGCGGTAGCAGGAAATAAGTGATTTAAAATAGGAATCGATCGACACAATGATGTTCATTTATTTTATATTTGCGTGTCTCGTCTCGGTCGAAGCTGTCAACCGATTCCCATTTTAAATCATTTATTTCGTATTTCCGTAAGCTTCTACCGCGCTCACAGCTCGTGTCACCCGCTAGTCATCGAGCAAAAGTTTAAACTTGTAAGCCTACTTTATTTATTTGGCATTTTATTTAGGAGAAAGTAGCGTACAAAATTTCCTCGTCTCTCAACCCTTTCCTTTACCCTATTCCCCACGCTCGAGGATCCTTAATTCTGATTTCTCGCACCCGATAACGATCCCATTCCTTCATGACGTCGAAGCGAGCCAAACGAGTGCAACGGCTCGCGTTCTCCGCGATCTTCGGAGCGTCGCGGCTTCTCCCGTGATCGCTTCGCATCCGCGATCGCGCTATGCGAATTATGAGCGCAACCGCCACTTACAAAGCGCAGGGCATTACTACGTCAAGCGCGCAGCGGTGATCGGCGGATTCTCAGGATTCCGTCTTCCTGGAAAATTCTGTCTCCGTCGTCCTCTTCCTCTCTCCGACGCGTAATCCCAGTTTCTCCCTCCCTTTCTCCTCGGATGTAATCTCGCATCCCTCCCTCTTTCCCCGACGAGTTGCCGCGCCGTGGCGCGTTCCCTCCCATCGCTTCAAAAAACCGACGAGCGCGCGCGCGAGCTGCCGCAATTTCATCCAGTGTTGCGCGAGCGTCGAGCGCGCGCGCGAGCTGCCGCAATATCATCCAGTGTTGCGCGAGCGTCGAGCGCGCTTCCATACCACCCTCCGCTGCCGGGGCAAAATGGCGTTTCCACGGCGCGGGCGGGGTGAACTTCCTCATTGCCCCGCGTAACGATCTTCGGTAAATCTGGCTCATTTGTTGCCGTGTAATTCGAAGCGATCGAGGCGAGCGCGCGCGGGTTATCGGCGCGATAATAGCGCTTCGTTGTAGGGGTTAGGAATGGTGCTGAAGTACAGGCGTCAGAGGTTATTGAGAAAAAATTGACACGCTTTGGAAAACGTACACTGCGAGACAAATTTAGTAGAATCAACTAAACGTTTATTTGTATATTACTGACTAAATGTTTTATCGACTCAAGTAATATTTATTTATCCCAATAACACATTTTTCTCATAAAACTACATCAACTTGCGCCAATAAATTATTTAGTTAGTTATATACAAATCAATATTTAGTCGAATCTATTAAATTTATTCTACTGTGGGAGAAATAAATATTACTTGAGCCAATAAAATATTTAGTTAGTAATAAATTATACAAATAAATATTTTGCCGAATCTATTAAATTTTTCTGCCAGTGTAGGATTAACACGCTGGGTCGTTGAAATGGATAACAATAATAAAATGACATTTCTTACTCGCTGGGAAAGAAACTTCAATCACTATTATCTCATTATTTATGAATTTTTGGTTTACATCGATATGAGGCTTTATTATTATATATTATAAATAAAATTGAAACCTCCGAAAAAGGATAATAGAAATATAAAAGCCAAAAGCTCTCATAGATAATGAGATAATAGTGGTTGAAGTTTTCTTTCTGCGGGCGAGTAAGTTTAGCCTCACATGGTGTATCTCAGCGAGTGGTTAATTTCTCCAGCCGCGACGTAGAACCCGACACACCCGAGCAAACATCTTTCCGAGTGCATCGATGTCTCTCCTAAATCCTCCGCCGCGCCGCTTCCCCTCCCGTTTACACTTCTTATCGAGAAGCGATTCCGAAGAAAATCCCCCTCTCCGACTCGTGCGACTCGGGCGCACCCCGATATCGCGGCTTTACGAGCGCGCGCGCCGCTTAAAATTCGAGCCCGCGCGCGCGCCTGTTTGATTTTCTTCTCAGATTCATCGCGGCTCAGCCCGCATGGCGAAAATCGAAAAAGGCCCGGCGGCGATGATACGAAAATAGTGGGGCACGCGCGCCGAGTGATCCGCGACACGTGTCGTCAATGCCGCAATCAACGTGGCTGACTGACGTTCCCCGTTGCGGGCACCGGCCGGCGTCTAATGCGTTATTTATAGGCGATTTAAAACGGCCAGTGAATTGGTTTTCCTTTTACAATCCGGACGCGCCGGACGCCGCGGAAAAACCGTGGTCCTTTGTCGCTCGGACGAATCCACTTATCGGCCGGTCTCTGACCGTCGTTTCGTCGTACAATGTCCGGAGATTTCTTTTTTTTTCGGCCGGATTAAAGCGGACCCCGCGGTGAATAGATCGAGTCTCGGGATTTCGCGGCGGGATCTTTGCGCGGTCGTGACGCGCGAGGTGATGCTGCGGATTTTTGTCGAGGACACTTTCGTCCTGGAGACGGGGTCGGCTCGAGTGGCCGAGAGAAATCATATGGGGATGCGGTGAATTAATTATTGATAGGAAACTGACCGCGCTGATTCGTTCGCTCGGCTATATTTTGGGGGATACGAATGGATCAAGGGGCGATGCTACGAGGGTTGCGCTTCGTGGAGATCGAATGTCCGGGTCGAGATTCCGTCTCTTGCAAAGATTTAGTGGAATGATTGTTTCTTTGTTCTCCATTATTTTATAGGCATGAATAACGCTGCGGTGGATTAATTTAGCTTCATAAAAAATTCCAAGTGATTTATAGCAGTTTTTTATAGCCGATATCTCTCTGTCTCCGTCTCATCGTTTTACGGAGTCTCGCACCACTACAATTAATTCCTTCCCCCATTTCCTTTGTCATCCTTCGACGAGGAGCAGTCGTGAGCTTCTTTGCATCGGTCCTAATTCGGGAGGATTTGTTTCGGCACTTGGGGTGTGGTAAGCCGACATGAAACCAACACCCCGTCCTAATAACGAGGAATTATCACGGTAATACAATGCCCGCAATCCTCTTTGATGTCGCTCATGGAAAATAATACTCCGCTAATAGAATAAGATTAGGTATTCATATTCCTCGCTCAGGCCACATAGTCGCCGTATCCTCCCTTCGGTGATAAATCCCGATTTTTTAACTCGAAATCTCCTCATTAAATCTATGATTTTCGGAATTAGCGTGAAATAAATACATGCAATATAGGGTGGCCGAGAGTTCGATTTCAGATTTTTTGATTTTTGCGAAAATGTGAATCCCGCGATAGAACCTATAAGGAAAGACGTAAACCAATTGCAGGTCGCACTGAAGAAGAAGACACTTTACTTTTAATTATTATTGGGGAATTCATATCTACATCTCCCTTTACCGCTAAGGTGTAATTTCCATACATCGTAGCAGTCGAACCGACGGTCAGACGGTTTCCCGTGGTTCATTTCTCGTTAATCGTAGGGTCACGGTGGTTAATAGCCGAAGGACAGTACTCCAATAAGATCGCTCTGTGGCGGGGGTGAGTGGATATCGAAAGGTGAAAGCCAGTATGTAATTATTTTATCCTCTCTGGCGTATAATTTAGGGTGAGGGGTCGGGAAGGTGGAAGCCACGACACAGCCTGAAGGGGCGTGTGGTATAGACAGGGCCAAGTGGGGTGCAACTGACAGCAGAAGACAATTAGCCTTCTGATACATACACGATCACACGTCACGCATTGCACTAGAATTCGCACGAGTATCGTTCCTGCAGTGATACACTTATGCATATGTGCGTCTATTAAGAAAGTTCGTTCGCACTTCGCATATTTCATAGATTGTGAGATTGTATTTTATGTAATTGAAATTGTAAAATTAATTGCATTCATCATGACAGTGATAAGATAATGAAACAATTCGGTCTTCCTGTAACAAAATATTAATATTTGCAAATTTATTTTGTAATCTGCATATATATTTAATTTAATCATACAAAAAAAATGTTCGAAAAAATAATTATTGGCAAAGTTTTAAGCCTGTTTCTCTGTATAACGTTATAACGTCATCGAAACGCAAGAGAGATGCACTTATGCCAAGTAACGAGAGCGAAAGAGATAGGCTTACGACACAATGACATAGTTGCTGACATTTCTAAATGTCTTTTTCCAGCTACAATAAGGCCGAAAATGGGAAATGAAAAAATACGGGGTAAATGATTTTGTTCAAACTTTCCAAATCTGCAGTAAAAAAATTTGTGGGAAAGCCGAATTCAGATTAGCTCGTTATTGATATTTTAATAATAGCATCGTATGTTATCTATTAATTCAATTAGTAAATTATCCAAAGTTTTTGTTTCATGGAACAATGAGATATTGTAAGAGTCTTGTTTATTTTAAAAAAGCATCTAGCTATTGTAAATAATAATTGATCAGTACGAAAAATCTAATAGGTATTTCCTTCCAATAGACGTCGAAATTGGAGCCAAATGAATGACATACTCGCACATAGCGGGAGACTGACTTTCAGGGGCATTACCGAAATGCGGACGATTACCAATCGCCACATACGGTCGAGGAGCACCCTTCGGGACGGAATTATTTTACTTATCGGCACAGACATTTTACGGGCTATTTTTCCACTGGCAGGTACGGCATGGCTCTCGGTGACGATCGCACGATTGATAATGGCATATAGAGCGGTACCGTTCGACGTTCAATCACGGATGGCTAGTGTCAAATTACACAGACAGAAGTTAGTACCCGTTTAACATCGTATCAGCAATCGACCGTGCTCCTCCGGTGGCATGAATTTAACGACGCCTCTATGGGCACTTACTCTTGGGACGCAATTTCGTTCCTGGCGAACTGTGCCATCGGATGCTGCGGGTTTATTGGAACCTGGCACCTATAAGAGATCTACTGCGATCTACCACGTGATTTTGAAGAGCACAGCAGATGCTCGAAAATGTGGATGTAGCACTAAGGATGAACTTTTTCAAATATTTATTACGTGCATTTTGGTGTGGAGATATGGAATATATATATATATCTTGATAAAATGAAGAATACCTATCCTTTTCGGATTTCTAGCCTGTTTGGATCTTGCTTGATTGCCCTTGTTTTCATGAATATTCGTCATCGATTCTTCCAGTTTTCGATTCGAATTGGTCGCTGCTCATCGCTCTCGCTGTAAATCTAAAAATCTATTGATATTTCAATTCAATATTCTCCGCTAAAAAATATCTAGCTGACTTGAGTGCCAAAGATCTATTTATTCTTCTCGCCTCTTCAACGAAAGTATCTAAAAGTATCAAAAGCAGAATGGCAACAGTGCTTCTTCTGTCCAAGACTATAAACACTACAAAGGAAGTACTAATGGAATTACATTTGTAACATTCTGTTTGTAATCACTGTAACTTTATTCTTTAAATTCAGACGATTCCTCGAAACGCATCGTCCTCTACATACATAATCCCATTACTTCTCGACATCATCGAACAACGGTGAACCGAACCTCTCTCGAAATCAAAATACAATAAAAAATAAATAATCCGCAGCTCTCTTTCCACTCTCCACGGCAACGAAGAACAACCGCGGAATGAAGGAAAAGACGAGCCGTCGACGGACTACCATTGACTACCACTGATTATCCCCTTATCGAGGATTATCTCCGACATCATCGTCACGGCGCCTACTAGAACGGTAGAACGTGACGAAGAAATGGGATTAGAAACGTGGGTGCACATGCACACACATGCGCGTACACGCGAAAGATAGTTAGTCTCGATCGGAGAACGCGGATAGCTTAAGCGAGTCTCAAAGAATTATCCCTCCGTGTTCCGCTCTTAAAACCTTCCCGAGCGGTAGGAGTGCGCCGAATCGACGGCTGCTCCTTAATGGGTTTCAGGACACGGCCGAGCGTCGTCGAGGTCCGCCTCCTGTCGCCGCTCCGAGCGACGCACATCACCTCGCAAGGCGCTGGCTTCGACAGATCCAAGATCGGCCGGTCCGGCGTCATCAGGGTGCTCAGGGAACCGGCACGCAGCTCAATCTGGTTGAACTGGACGGCCGTACCTCCGACGTCGTGACAGATCATGTCGCAGGGATGAGCGACCCGTGGCTCGTCATCTGGGAAGATCTCAGCCAGATTCACCATGTTGTAGTCGTCGAAGCTCGTCGGCTGTGACGTCGCGTCTTCCCTGGTCCTTGGCGCGCTCTTCTCGTAGAAGTCGTTGAACAGCCTGGAGAAGGCCGGGTTTATCTTGACGCTCTGGCCGTCGGGGAAGGTGAAGATCGACGATCTGCCGCTCGGCGATTCCTCGGGGAAGACCACTCGCGCGGAGTCTTGATCTTGGTCTCGTCGCTGGGCCGAGGGTCGAATGGATCGAGGAGGTGAGCCTCGGTTGGACGAGTAGAGCGCGTTGCTCTCCTGATCGCTGCTCTCCTGCGGAAGCGGGAGAGAATTTTGTTGGATTTGGGAGAACGTGAAAATCGGAAGAGAACACTTCAGGATCTCGCACGCAAGAGCAGCTGTATACCTGAGGGAAGAACGAAGAAGTGTCCTGCGATTCGTCGGTCCCGTAATTATCGTCGGTATCTTCATAATCTTGACTCAAGGATTTGGATACCCTGTTCCGGTGTGGCTGCTCATCGTTGCTCTTCCTCGGATCGGGGAAGACAAAATTCTTGGAGTCGTTTTTCGGGGTCCGCTCGTCGGAGAAGAGACTCTTCCCGTGGTCCCGACGCGTCGCCGGCGCGGGGTTGTCGAACTTCAGCTCTCCCGTTCCGGTACGGACGGCTTCGGGACCGGAGAGACCCGGAGGAGGCGCTGGTACTCTCCTGGCGAGGCCGTAACCATTGGTTCCTTAGAAAACATAGGAATGTACGTCGAACGGAGTGATATAATCGCTAGGCGAAAGAGAAATCAACCACCCACGCGATTCGATGAAATTGAAATATGAATAATGTGTCATACAGGTTGTCTATATTCAACCAAATGAGTATTTAATATAACGAATTATTTATAAGGCTGCGGCTATTGATTTACATATTAACAATCGAATAATATACAGTAGAATTAAGAGAAATAGTTATCGCGGAAAAAATTACCGATTTATTTTTCTTACCTTGCGGACGATACGGTCGTTGTGACAGCGGATAGCCTCCGTTTCCATCGTTGCTGAAGAATCGGAAGAACCCACCGTTGTGATTATTCAAATAATAAACGAGATCTTGGGAGCCTCTCGGACACTTCGGGTACTCCTGATAACAACTGCTCGGGTTTCCCTTATTCGTATAACCTAGAAGAGCTGCTTTGCCGAAGCTCAATACGGGCGATGACGATTCGTCGATATTGAGAGCGGTCAATAATCTGTGTCAAGGCAAAAAATCAAGTCAAATCAAATCAAAATTAAAAGGTACTTACTATTTTAATTGATAGAAACAAACCATATGTGAAAATGAAAAAACTATGCATCCCTTACCCGAAAAGCGCACTCTTGCCAAGGTCAGCCAACGACGAGGATTGCTTGTACCTCCCGTCAGCAGGATTCACTCCCGTTGCCACCTCGCACAGCACTCTCGGAACGCATTTGTAGTCGTCGTACTGCGAGATGGAGTTGAGAGCCTGGAAGAGGCCCACTCCTGGTCCTTCGAAGGATCCGAAATCTCCGTCGTAGGGTCCACCGTACGTCTCGTCCTGATTGTAATATCCGGGCGGCAACGCAGGTGGATATCTCGAACCCTGGTACGCCTTGAAAACGTAGAGTTCGTTGAAATATTTTCCCTTTCATATCGTACCAAACCCACCTTGTTGATTTACCGCGTAAAATCTCATTTTGCTTAAAAGGATTTACTTGGAAACAATATTTCTCTCTATCAACAACGAGACGACTCCCGCGCGGCGCTCGGAGATAAATTCGGACGCAAAAAGTGAAAGTATCGAGAAACCTTTTAAAGCTCCGCGGCGTTTAGCTATGCTAACGAGATACTTCTCATTATTTCTCGGACAGATAGGCGTATGCCCGGGAAATACGCTCGAGTTAAGTAACTCCGATACTTCGCGACGTCAACGTACTTGTTCACCGGGCCTGCGGTCATAATACGTCGTGAAACGCTGGCCATCGTCGGGGCGATCCGCGAAACTGGGAAATTGGGCGTAGGGTACGCCTTCTCTTGCACCTGGAGAAAATCGCGGGGAACCCCCTTTGGACCTGCCGCTTACTCGGCCGACTGCGGTGGCGGCCAGCTCGTCCATGCACCTATGCGCGACGAATTTCCATCGATTAAATTATCGTCGTTCGACGTGGAAGGGAATTTCAAAGAGATCGATAGCACAGCAACGACGACGCTTCGTTCGAATTATGTATATGTATGGAGGAACAACGACGACCCTCCGCGTGACACAAAGAAATTGCCTCGCTATACCCGCATTCTTTAATCGAGCTACCGGCGGAATAACTAGAATACAATGGCCCTGAATGTTGTAATGCGGTACAAAAGAAGCTCGCTAATTGCAAAGAGTGTCGCGATTATCGCGGTGATTGAATCTTCGTGTGGAGGGAGAGGATCGAGATTATAAGCGCGCGCGAGGCTGTATATGATAAAGTAATCCCAATTAAATTAACGTTCAACGAATCGTCTTAATTTTTTAGAGTCCGAAGAAGTATGGTCTCTCCTATTTTGAAGAATCTCTATAAATATGATATTTACACTTTACATTTACGATTAAATTTTTTTCTTAAACTCATGCGTATACCATATGAGACTAAACTTACTCGCCAGGAAAGAAACTTCAATCGCTCTTATCTCATTATCTATGAGCTTTTGGCTTATATTTGCATAATGATTTTTTGAAGATTACATTTTTATCTAAAACAAAGTCTCATATCAATATAGGCCTGAAGTTCATAAATAATGAAGTAATAATGATTGAAATTTCTTTTCCGGCTAAGTAAGTTTAGTCTCATAACGTAAGTGTCCCAATTCCTAACCATTTTTATATTTAGTTCTATTAACAAAAGTACAACATCGATGTGCCTTTATTAATTAACAGAAATATTTATCTATATAATATAAGGGATAATAAAGATATTCATGTGAACAGTCTGCGATAAATTAATAAAGAGATATTTGAGAATTTGGTTAGCAATTGGGATTTTCACCTTATAGTTTATCGACGATAATGATTTTAAGTACTCACTGTATCAGATCGGAAATATTATAGAGTTTCTCCTTGTCATTAAATTGACAAAATTGCAGTTCCTCGATTTCACGAGAATCTCTTTTGCCCGAAGAAGACACAGCTTCGACGCAGCTCATCGCGAAGAAGACGACGACAACGACGACGATGAGGCAGCGTCTCGCGGTACCGGAAGCGTCCATGTCGCCACTGACGCGCGCGCGGTGCCAGAGCGGAAACATAACTGCCGAAAGACCGACGTCTGATTTGGTCACCTTTGTAACGTTCTGCTTACAGTTCCGATTAGGCCACTCAATCATTTCCGAATCGACGCCATTGCCGGCTCAACACGCCGGACCGTGATACAAGCACTTCAACGCCCGCAACGCTCGCAGCGGCCGCGCGTCGTCATGTTTTCCGCCGAGTTTCCACTCACGAGCACGCGATAACGGCCGGGCGATAACAAGTGCTCGTTAACGGAACGTCGCGGCCGAATCGAAATGATCGCCTAATTATCGGATTACATTTCTCGTTGTTTGCAGTTCGGTCACGTACGAATGCGCGTATCAGGCGCGTAACGGCGGCGTTAGCGTTTGTCGCAATTTGTCGAGTGCGCAGCTTAAAAATAACTTGAAACTTGAAAACGATTTAAAAATGGTTGACAAATATTTCTCTTCGGGATTTGTTAGACGGATTTCTCGAGAAAAGAAATTCTCGCACGCGACTACCGAGATGCACTGCACTTTCAAAACGCACGCGGTAACTTTCTTACGCGAGATAACGATCGACGCACGTAGCTTCGCCGATGCACAGCAGCGTCAGTCGATCTCTCAACGAAGCAGCGTCGAACGATCGACTTCTTCTCTGCGTTGAAAAAATCGCGCGGAGCTGCCGGACGCCGGAAGAAATAACTTCTCGAGTCCGTACTTTCTGGAGGATTCTTCGAAACTGTCTGGAAACGCGTTTGTTTGGCGAAGCCGGTCCCCGCGAAGAGGCGTGGGTTGGCGCGGGAACGTCATCACGGACAACTCTCACTCCGTGTGCGCGCGCGCGTTCAGGCCTACATTCTCGACTCCATACGCTTCGCATGATCTCGACGTGCGTTCGAATGCAAAATGACGCGCGTTCCTCTCTCCCGCGACCAATCGAATCGCGCGCTTGTCCTCTCGAAACGGATCGGCACTGCTTAGGAATTTCCCGACGAGATCTTTACCGTCGGATCGCGAGAACGCTACGCGTGACGTCGTCCGTTGGCGCCGTAGCGATTCGGCCTACTCGATAAGTGCCCACGCTCCTTGTACCGGTCCAAAAACGACTAGTAAAAGTAAAAGTGAGAATGCCACGTGCGAAATAGTTCGGTCATCCTGCGTAGGGAGAGAGAGAGAGATCTCGAACACAACTGTGTTCGACCAGGATCGATGATATTCGTCATAGAGACTGATTATCATCGTTCGGAGAACGCGCGTGAAAAGTGAAATTCTTTTCGAAATGTCGTGTTTTAGCGAATCGCCAATATCACAGGCGCCAAACGTATCGCATGACCCGCGATGACGGTTCGCGTCGCACGCGACGATGACTATTCATGAAATGCCTCTGATCGGAGAAAGCTGCTGCAGGGATCGGAGTCCAGTGGAATCCGATGGGGGAGTTTGGACTTAGCCGACGACTGCATGAAAAAAAAAATGATTTTGCAGTCTCAGCAAAGCTAGGTTTTGCTGGGAACTATTTGTTGTCATGACAAAGAATATTATCTGCGGTAGCAAAAGGTATGACCAATGGTAATAAAAATATTTGCTGGGATGGGAAATAATATATCTGTACCGAAAAAAACTTCACTGTGATTGTAGTTACAGTTGCTGTTATATTGTACGTATCTTTTACTGCCACAGATAATATTTTCACGGAGATAGCGAAAAGTTCTCAGCAAAACCTAGTTTTGCTAAAACTGCAACATTATTTGATTCTGTGTGCGATTGATAATATATATTTTTTTTCATGAAAAAGGCCAAAATTTTCTTCTTCTTCAGAGAATAGCAAGGATAAATATTTCTCGACTTAACTGGAGCTAGAAAAACCATCTGGCGATCAGATTCTTTATTATCGCTGAACACCCTTTCGATAACTTATATAAAACAGACGTAATAACAATTAATACAATCTAACCAAATTTTCACACAGATATGTACAATCTTTACAACCCGACCGGACGTCGAGCGACTACTCGTCGGAGCTAAAGTCAATCGGACAGGGTGTCTTCGTCGCAAGCCCTCCCACGTTTGGCCAGCTGATGACAGAGTCTCGGACTGCCCACGATGTCGCCCAGGAAGATGCTGAGCAAGTAGTTTTCCTTCATCGGGTCGGGCGATGACTTGTACTGACTGAAAATCAATAGAGGAGACCATTGTACGCGTGTGCCTTGCATTATGCATATATCGCAAAGCGTGGATGATTGCCGTTGACATATGGACATGGGACTATAGCTGTATCGTAGAATAACGGGTCTATTTGTGTGGGTGTATAGACAAATTGTCGATCCTCCCTCGCGCCGAGCAGCGACACGAAATGTGGGTCGAAATTCGTCTGCAAATATTATCTTTTGCGTCAGGAGAAACGGTAAAAACGAGTAGTTATGGATACATGTGTTAACTCTGTTCGATACGCCGATTTCTTTATCGCACGTAACGTCATTTTTTCGTTAAGTGTATATAAACGTGGAAAATAATTTATCATTAAAGAGATAGAGGCACGCGAGAGAAATAATTTTCAATTTATTTCAGCGATAACTCTACAATTCCAGTAAAAATTATAGTAAAACTTGTAGAATTTGCAAGCGTTGCTGTAATTTTTATTAAAATTGTAGTTATTCTTACGATAAATTGGCCTTGCCCCGAAATTTACCAGACATTTTGTAAATGCTATGAATCCTTTTTTCCGTGGATCCTCCAAATCACAACCCCTGCACCCCGAGAAACCGACGAAATCCGTCTTCACCGCCGGAAGTCCTCCGGGCCGTTATTCACGTCTAGACGGGGTCCTACCGACAGGAGGAGCCAACCGCTCTTAATCCCCGAGTTATCTCGGAATTACCGAGGTGTTCGAACTTATAAACCGTGGACTCCGCAGGTGGTAAGTCCGATACGAATGCCTTCTCGAACTCGTCGCGACGTCTCGAAGCTCGTGGCACGTGCTCACAATCTTCCACGGGACATTAGGAAGCGCGAGATAAAGTGACAGGTCGTCGTCTCGGGCCTCCGTTCGACTGTACGCTGACCGTAAAAGCGGATGGACGCGGGGACGGATGGAGAGAGAAAGAAATAGACGAGGAAGGGGGGAGGGAGCGAGGAGGAGAACGGGAGTCCGGGAGGAATAGAAGACGAGAGAAACGCGGAGGGGGTCGGAGCCGATCTTCCGAAGTAGAAGGAAACGGAGTTATCGAGATGCATTAGGGTGCACGAGCCAACGCCATTAAGGCTATCTGGTCCTGGCGTTACTTACAACTAAATTTAGTGTACGTGGACGAGAGAAAGGGTACTTAGGGAGACGGTAGCACCGACTTGCACCGTACATCTACTTCCTATACTATACACCGTGGCGCGCCACGATACGACTCGAGGGGGAGAGGGGTCTTCTGAGATCTAGCCTGAAATCCCCTTGCTTTTAGCGATCCTAAAACCGTTCATCGGTGGCATTTGCTTTTAGGAATGCATCACGAGCTTTATTACCCCGGCCTAGACCACTTCTGATTTCGACACGACGATCCGTGACGTTGTACTCGGAATCCGTTTCGTTTCCTGGGAAATTCTCGCCGCGGGTCGTTGACCAGCGTTACGAGTGTGCCGCGCGCGCGCGCGGATCCCCAATTAATATTTATCAGATCTCTTTCGGGAGGTCCTCGCCGTACGGGGAACTCTGAAGGAAGCGGGTTGATTTCTGTTTTGGCAACGGGAGCGGTAGTGTAATTGTCTGTATATATTTATAAGTGTCTCCGCGGTGGACTTTACGACGTCCGGTGGAGTCGTGAACCGTTTTATAGATCGATGAAAGAGGATCGATGGGGTGTCCGCTGGGTTTCGATAGCGGGCGATTCGCGAGCGGTGGTTTCAAAGCGACGAGAATTAGTCGTAAATAGTATTCGATCGCGTGATAACGCGAAACCGGATAAATAACGCACCCGGGCTTCTCTCAGATTTTTCGAAATGATACTTCGAACGGTATTTCCAGTAAAAAATTTCGCAAAGAGTGGAAATCGTTGCGTTCAATTGTCTTTCCAGGCGAGTAGTACACCATAAATCACATTTTCCGATTTCGTCACCGGTTATCGCACTCTGCGCCACGCGACGACGCCGTGTATATATATGTTGCAATTTACCTCCCGCGGCTATACATAGATATGCGTACGCCGATGCCCGAAGCCCTGAACCCAGAGTTCCAGGGGCTTGCACAATGAGCGTTGCAAAAAAGTGGCCGTAACTCCAGCCGCGAGCTGTTCGAGGCACATTTCGCAGAATTTTCTAGATAATTAATAGTCGAGCGGCACGAGTAAGTGCGATATACGTTCTGGGACGTGCGCGATGCACACTATCGATCTTCTTCGCTGGTTCGCGTACCTGAACACGTTGTCCCAATCCAGCACGCGTTCCCTGCTTCTTCTCTGGAGAGTTTTGGCCGCGTAATTCGCGCATATTCTCTCGTAGACGCAAACGTTGTCGCCGAGTTCAGCTACAAGCTTCTTCTCCACCTGCGCCGCGTCTAGGATCTCTTCGTCGTGCACCCGATGCACCGACCGCCTGACGCGACTCATGTACGTCTCTGAAATAAATGTCGAAACTGTAACGGATGCGAGGAAGGATGGCAGTGACTTACGAGTATATAAATAAATAGCATTAGAATTATTTGGACGTAATAAATTGGTGTTTGTATGACTTTGGTTCTGATTTTTCTCTCTGAACTATATTTAGATATTGCTCCACATATACCGATTGAAAAAATGTAATTCGATCAACCAAGTGTTGTTTATTGATTTTTCTCTTTAGAGCACACAGTTTTCGACACAGTTTTGTAAAAAAAAAAATAATTTTTTCGTATATAAATTCATCTGTATCTTATATTTCCTTTGAGACAACGACGTTTCAATTGTGCATCTCGCAATCACCGCGAGAAAAATACACAAAGTGGAACACTTTCCCTTTCACTATATGCATTGATTTCGTTTACGTGTTCTGCATGTCGATGTACAGCTGCGAAAGTTTCTTTAAAGAGATTATATTTAACTTAATGAGAGAACAAAGAATTGCGTGGAAAGCTTTTGGTACTTAATTATATATTTGCCTTTAATCGAATAGTAATGATAATTAAGCGGTTAGACTTTTGTTCGGATCTACAGATAGAATGTATTATTTGATCTAGGTTTTATAATAACTTTGTCTATCGCTTTGCAAAAAATATTGACAAATTCTCAAACTTAATTGCTGTCAGATTACAGCCTATCATTCCATGTACTAACCTGGATTGAGAGAGTACGTAAGTTTCTTAATGAAGTTTGATATTCTGACGGCGGCTATAATGACGGGGAAGCCCACAAGTTGAACCGGAAGTTCAAAAGCGGATTCTTGTGGACGTGGGGCTGCTGTCACGTACGTCAATGCCAGGAGGCAGCATCCAAGGAGCATCGGTATCCTTGACAATTGCATTCTGTTTGAATTTCTGTGAAAATGAATTGCATCATTGTAATTGGAGTACGATATAAAATTAAAATATTCCGGCAAGAGCGCGTGTATACATATATATACAGGTAAAGTGCACCAAGGTCTCCTTTGAGAGTATAAGATACCAATCTCTCGCATTCTGTTAGATTCACAGAGTTGCTCTATATCTCTTCGTTATATGTACCTGACCTTCGCGGAGAATTCATTTCCAAAGTCTATAGTCATGTGAAAGGCGAGTCTTATGAAAAAAACGGACGTACCTATCAGTAGTTGATATCAGTTATTGATATTTATGGAATTAGAATAGACTTTTGCAGTAGTTGCGAATGAAAAATTCTGATCACGAGACGATTTTTAATTATAGTAGTTCATTGTAGAATGAATAGATTTGAAACTGAAGCGTTTAGCGGTACTCATAATTACAGTACTCGAGTGACTCATTAAATCTTTTGAAAATCATTACTAGATAGGATTACAATCCTTATATGACATGACAGTACTTCTTTTCAACGACCACTTTACACTATCCTTCGTGTATTTGTTAGCAAACACTGCAATACAATCTTTAAAAACTGAAATCTCGTTTAATAACACTCGAGAACATATCCATACATCTTTCGAGTACTTACTAAGATTATAGAAACAATGGCTGAATATTTTTCTTAATCTGCACCGTTTTAAACCCTCCTTCGGTTTACTTAAATATCCTCAACTTCCACCCTACGCTCTATGCCCTACCACCATACGCCAAAGCGCCCCCCCAAATCCCCCGCAACTGCAACAAAGATTATACCGTAAACCCAACCCAAACAATGCCAGATAAGTCCCAGGACACGTGCTCCGAATTCGGTCTCGTACGAATAATATCTAGTTTGACCTGTGCCGCGCCACCAACACCCTTCGAGCCACGTCCACTCCGAAGTTTCGAACACGCTTTCAAAACAACGTCAAATACGTACCGCGTGACGATCGAGCACCGAACTTGTCCACAGCGGAGCACCAGTCAAAACCCGAGTGTTTCTTTGGTAAAAACTTGTTGCTGAGTGTTCCCGTAGCGCCGCCGTCCGCGCCGAGCCCGGCTAGAGAGAAAGTCGCGCCCCTCCCGTGGCACCTTCCTCGGACAGGAGTCCCAGATTGCGACATTCGAACGTGATGAACCTGGCCGGTATCGTCTTCGGACGAAACGCAAGGTCGCCACTTTCGCCAGCGGGGACCAGACGTGCTCGGTATCGCGTGGACCGGTGTATGCTCGAGGAACCACGTGGATACCCGCGTTTCCGGCGTGTGATGACAGCTATGACGGCCGGGACCAGCTCGGGTCGTGGGTACGCGTCAAAGTTTGAGATGAGTGAAGTAGTTTTACTTTCGTCTTTTTCATTTAATGCAGATATCAACCTATCTGTCTAAGTGCGCTACTGCGGATTATGTAGCAATTATTGATTCCTTCGAAGAGGCAAATTACAGTCATACGACTGTTCTATACAACGAACGGTGAGCGACGCGTTAATTTTATATCCGATTTGCATTGTTTGATGAGAGGAACCGTAGGAAAAATCGATTTGTCGCATATACTTAGTGATTTTTATTATCATTTACGCGTGTACCTATTGTAAATACCCGTACAAAAACTCGATGTAAATTCTATCTGCTCGATCATTTCAATAAATCCATTAAACAACCCTTTGTTATAAACATTATTTTGCCAGTTTACGAAATAGATCAAATCGGAGGAGAGTGGCGCATTGCAACACGCTCACCCGTTCACTTGGCATCGATGGTTAATCGACGATGAGTGACGGAACCACTTTTCTGCGGGTTACGGTCGTACCGGTGACTCCGATTTACCAAGAACCGCGACCAGTACAGTAGAAACCGCCGCGCTCGACCGTGCAACGCGAATAGTTGTTTTCGATCGTCTTTCTTCATTGGATGGACGATAAAGGGGGCGCGGAGAGGTCCCAGCGGCGTGAATACGGATGGCGTGTACGCGCAGAGTTCCGTACTTTTCCAAGGAGGAAACGGTGGAGAAGGAGGAGGCGGAGGAGGAGGAGGAAGTAATTACATCACGAAACACACTAAATTTCTCCCGCTTCCTTGACCGTATAACAACACATATTAAATAGCTCGCTGCACATTATAATGCCATCAAACGCGAGAAACTGGTCTGGCGAATTATGTACCTTTCTCCTTCGGCAGCGGGACTAGCGTAATCACAGGGGTCAAATCCGAAGGCTTCTACAACATCGGCTACCTCCGCAACTATTATCTGCGGCGCACGTACGAGGCGAAGAATTCCGCGTATTTTCGCCGCGGATTTAGATCGTAAAATAGCTTTTCCTCGAATTCGTTCAAGTTGCAATCAGGAGGCATTTCTTTGGTCAAGTTCTCGTTCCATTTACTGAGAAAAAAATTGTATATTCAATTAAATCGGCGTTTACGGATGGGGGAATGCAGAATTATTTGCTGTAATTTATAAATTTGGTTATAGCGATTAACGGTTATTTGAAAGAAACAAGCTGTGGTCCATTTAAGTTAATTATCAATCTGAGTAATTTGATCTGCATTTTCCCATCTGTAATCGCCGATTTAGTTGAAACTACTGTATTTTTTCTCAGCGTATAGAATTTTTGAATCTTTCTTATTTTCGGTGACGCATTAGCGTCATCAGATATCAATAAATGCACTTACCTTAATTCTTGATCTTTAAGATGAAGGATTGTGAATACTCCTAATGCGAAGCTTTAATATTAATGATTTTTTTTAATTGACTATAGTTTAAAGTCTCTTTCACGATCTAAGATATTTTAAATGTTCCGTTATATGTATTTACATAGAGTGTATATATTTATATATATACATTTTATAAATTTATAAATTATGTATTACAGAAAATTACAGATTTTATATTCACACAGTTTATAAGTGTCGCTATCGCGTGACTGACCTTGAGAAAACTATTTTCGATTAGGAAACTCATTTGCGAAATTAACGAATGCGGGACTCCGTTTTTTGCCTTCGGGGCGATACGTCAGCGCGGAGTGACGGTAATGTTGATAGATGTGAAATGACTCGAGAGATATTTGACATTCGTTACTCGGTCTTAATAGAATAGGAAAATTACATGAGGATAAAATTCAGCGTTGACGTAGATCACTGAATTATCGTATAATCGCCGAAAAATTCGGACGTCATTTTACGGATCTCAAACTCCGGCGGGAAGTTCCGTGGGAAAATTCAGGGGAATATTTCTTTCGCTCGTGATTGCGGAAGCACAAAAAACCGGGTTTGACAATTCTTGCCTGATATTTTGCCGAAATATCTGGCAGGTCTCTCAATAGTTTTTTTCTTTATTACAAGAGATACAATTTACCGTGTATATCACACGTTCGGTGTATCGACACGTGTGTAGAAAATTGCTCCAGTTCGCCACAGGACTAGTTAGGGCCTTAGGCTATATCCCAGGCTAATTTCCTATGCGAATTTATATGATATTTTTCTAATTATAGTATCTTTATATATAACCGTAACGCAATTTATTTTCCTTGCATTTATTTACATACTTTTAAACGAACTAAAAATTGAATTGAAATCGTCATCTACGTAATATTCAATATACGAATTGTTTCGCGAGTATTATTTTTTTACATCTTACAAAATTAACGTACAGCTTTTCATCGATCAGTACTCATCGATCAATTACGTAGGGAGCAATCGATGCATTCGCAGTCAAGTTAGACTAGTTCCATAACGCAGCTTTCAAATTCACATATCAATTGTTTCTCATCTTACTTCATAAAATTTTAATCACACGGATCGATCTTACGAACTCATAATTATATTACGAACACGTCGCGTAAAGTCAAGCTTACGAGTAATATCCATAGTCATCGTTTCTTTTGACGTCCGATATGTGAGACTCTTGCGACCGAGATTTTCGAGACAAGGACGCGCGATCGAACATCTCGCCACTGACGAAACCCATTAAATATCCCGATCAAACGTCAATTGATTCTGCCTCAGAATCTCTTCCAAATATAGGAAACAGAGCATAAAGCCACAGCCTTGACAATTCTCTGTACTCGATGTACACACGTAAACGCAACATCATTCATCGTTCCACTCTGCTTCCCCTCTACGCTAAATCGGACCCTGAGGACGAGGCACGGCAACCTTCCGAATGACGCCGAATGAAAAATCCATAAAACCAGTCTCTCTACAAAAAAGGCATCGCTTCCCGCGTCGTTCCGCTTCCGCTTCGCGCTGAATCAGATCCCGAAGGCGACGTGCCGCACGCGGGACGCGTCCCGATCCCTTCGATCGATCGTCTAGCGGAGTCTGATCTTCTTCATCATGTTCAGCACGCTGGATCCGGGCAGCGGGCAAGTGGGGTAGAAATTGTGGCATCCCTGGCCCTCCAAGCCGGCGATAAGCTGACCCATGTGCGCCGCGAAGTGATAACGCGATGCCACCTCCGTCGTCGTGCTCAGACTGGTGTCTCTGCAAGTTCGAGAAACGAATTCAAATCCCGGCTGCCGAACGCGTATCGCGCGCATCCAATCTCGGGATTTCAATCTACTCGGCGGCGGATGCGTCTCGCGCTGCAATTCTCGCGAGTCGCGGGAGCGGAAATATTCCGAATCGAACTCCGCACGATGTCGTCCGGGTAAACAAATAGCTAACCCCGGGGAGAGATCGGCTTCTCCCCCCGAAGTTTCGGCGATCGGTAAAATGTTCGCCGTTGCCGCAATCCAATCGCGAAGTGTTGCGATAGCCGCGCGCGGCGCGTTTGCGGGAACTCGATGCGGGAACAGGCACAAGGCGACTCCCCCCGGCTCGCCTTTTACTTTCGATATCGCGGTCGAATCCTGCCACACCTAAAGCCGCGTGCTACAGATATCGACCGGCTCTCGCCGCGCGGCTTTGCCCCGCAATTTTATTCGCGAAGAGAACGCGTGCAATAATTTTGCTATACGTCGAGAGAAAACGTGTCCGGTGCGAATAAACTTTTCCCTTTAATGTGTGTGGTATCCGGTAAATTATTCATCTTATTCGAATGAATATTAAGTTGTAAAATTCTATCACGGAGAGAGAAGAATATACAAATCGCTGTTATAGTATTGTAGATAATAAACTTGACATTTTGGGGAAAGTATTGCATTTATTGCTGTACTGCATGACAACAATTGACATAAGTACATCTAGTGAACTTCACTAAACGTATGTCAACTGTTGTCATACAGTAAAATAATGAACGACATATTTTTCCCAAAATGGCGAATCTATTATCTAGTATAACAGTGATTAATGGACTCTTCTCTCCCTGCATAAATTTCGAAATGTTATTTGGGAATCGGTTCATCTATTTTTGTATATTAAAATCGACCGATAGTTTGTGTTGATTTGATATTTTTGTGTGTTAATTTTAGCATTAACACAAAAATATCGGAGTAATATGAGGAATTGATTGATTGTGATATAAAAAAATGGGTGGACCAATTTCAAGAGAAAAGGTCCAACTGTGTAATTACACGAAAAAAAATTAAATCGTAAGATTTACGAAGTTTGTGGTAAATTTCGGGACGAGGCTAATTCATTGTTACTATAATTACAATTTTATTAAAACTTGCAGCAACGCTTGCAACTTCTACAAGTTTTATTGTAATTCGTACTAAAATTGTAGTTATTGTAACAATAAATTGCCCTTGTCCCGAAATTTACCACAAACTTTCTAAATACTAGAATGACTTGTTATCTGCGTACTTCATGTACGTACCTTCTATTATGTCATATTTGTATAAACACGGCGGGCAACTGCAAAATTATGCAAACATCTCCCAGCACGTTTACCTTGCCTTGATACAATGGCATTGCTACTTCGGTCACCCCGCACCCCACTCCAGATACCCAACTCCCGAATAATGATGTCACGCGAGGTTTGTGCAACTATTTATAGCATCTACCGCCCGTGACTACGAAAGAAGTGACAACAGCCTTAAATGTCAGACCGGCGGAGCATCTATTCCGATATTCCGACCGCAATATCGTTCATATATAAAGACCTTCTCGACCGCTAATTAGAATAAAAATGGGAAATTCAGACTACGGCTGAATTTGTTGTAATCGTGATAAAAGACTACCGTCAGCGTTTACCGAAATAAAGGAACTATAATTCGACATGGTATTTCCTCCATTAGCCGCACGTGCCTCCTATAGAGCTCAGCCGTGGGCTACGTGACGAGTAGCGACGAACTTATTTGTATTCCACGGTTCGCGCGATGTATACACGTTTCCAAATGGATTTACCGAAGCATTTCGTACTTCGTCCATTTGCGTATAGACATCGCAACTCCTTGCGATACTATCTCGTTCTAAAAAAGTTTCCTGGGATCGACAAGTCTCACTCCCAATAGATACCCATCGGTATAATGTACGTACAAACAGAGGACATACACGGAGAAGAAGGGTATATTAATCACTGTTATACTAGATAATAGATTTGACACTTTGACATACGTTTAATTAAGTTTACTAGATGTATATCAACTGTTGCCATACAGTAAAAGCAATGAACGCAATACTTCCCGAAAATGTCAAATCTATTATTCAGTATAACAGTGATTAATATATTTTCACTCTATGATATTTTTTAATATTTTCTACAATTTTTTATCATTTTCCATCGGATATTTCAGCAGGGCTGTACGGCATACGGTATCCACGAATGTTCGATATCCTCATTCCTCGTTCCTCGCTCCCCTCGACCCGTAACGCGTCGACATCGCGTCTACATCGCGAGAGTAGCGAACGTCAGTGTCATCGTCGGTCCATTACCCATTCAAATGGATTCGTCTACTTTTCCGCCAAACAGGTTCCTCCCGATCGAACCGACGCGTTTCAGCGGTGCTCAAATCGGTGTCGGAGAAAATTGCCCAAGAAATCGCGTTTCCGCGCGCGACGCCGAGACGGCCGATATCACCCCCCTCCCCGCCGAAAGCGCTTCTCTCCCGACGGGTAAACCGGGGCAAACGAGGAGGGTTATTCGCCCTTTACGACCACGCCACGCCGGAGTTCGACTTCGGCGTAACGAATAAACGCAAACGGCTTTTTAGCTTCTCCATCTTGATCGGTTTAACTCGATACGATCCGCCCGATAAAATCGGCACGGCGCGTTCGCGTTTGCGTTTACGCCCGCATAAAAGTAAATATAAAGCTCGGATCTTTCCGGGACATTAACCGCGCGACGTAAGGACCGTTCGAAGATGGTTCTCCGCGATCTTCCTCGCTGTCTGCGTCTCGCTTTCTCTCCCTCTTCGTCGCTCTCTCACCGGTCCAGCCTCCGCCGCGCGATTACGCGCGCGCGGCCGAGAAGCGTGTCGATCTCGTCGAGAGAGTGAAAGAGAGGACGTCGGCCGCGATGGGCGTCGCGACGAAACGCCGTATAAGCTCGTTCGCGGAGAAAGCGTATTGGTTAGATAATTTTGGTGAAAACGAAAGTGCGGCCCAATGGATTATGACAAATAAGGCGGCGGAGTCGTGTAACCGTCGAATTTGACCGTTCTTTACGCAACGAGTCGATTTGAGAGGCGGGCCAAATTTTCTGGATTTGGAGTTAGAATTTTTAATTCGCTTTTTCTATCTCTCGTCTAGATTATTAATTTACGATAATAAACGTTCTTAAATTCTATTACGATTTTCTTATTAGAGTCCAGACAAAAATCGACATAACGAAGGATAATTGAATGACAAATTCATGTTAACTTTCTAGGAATTTTACTGCAACATTCACATTCCACGGCTATACATTATACTGAGAGAAATAATTGCTAGTGCCTATCAAAAAAATATTTGTTGAACCAAAAATAACATATTATCTTAAAAATGTTTTAAAATACAAATTCTTGGTCGAAGAATATATATTCTTGATTCAAGAATACCTTCGTTGGGACGAGAAATTATTCCTGAGCGAAAAAAAAAATTACTCAAGCCTATCAGATATTTACTCGCACGAAGAAAACCATGACTTGATTCTGGAATTACGTCATTTTTCTAATTGAAAAAAATTATTTTATCAGTACTAGCAATTATTTCTCTCAGCGTAGGGCAGACGAGTGCTTCTGGATATATTCGTACATACATGTACATCGTGTTTCGAGCAATCGCGTTTCTTCGAATCAAAATAACGATCGATCCTCTCCCCGCTACGTCATCAATTATTTATCCACCTTCGTGCAGAAACTTCGCTTCGACTTCCTGCCTTGCCGTCGTTCGCTCGCCACCCCCCGCTTCGAAGGGGTTGTTCGAGCGTAAGGGGCGTGGGACACAAAACTTAGACGAGTCCTCGCCACCCGTGCAATCATCAAACGTTATAATTCCGCTGCGCCGGTCGCGAATGAAAGTCGTGAAAGTTACCGGGCCTTGCCGATCTTGAAAGCGGTCGAGGTTTCTTTTGCGCCCAGGTCACGTACCGTACCGTACGTATGTAGCCGAGTAAAGAGTCAGTCGTTGGTGCATTTCGCTGAATTCTTTTAAATCCCGGCGAGAGAGCCACCGAGTCTCTTGATTACTTACGCCAGAGTGTGATAAATTACGTCTCGGAAATTTACATGTGTACGCAGCGAGTTTTATGATTTATCACGAACGCCAGCGATTTTAGAAGACTTTGATTCGTATCCAGAATATTGAATTGAACCTCAAAAAAATTATGGAGATGTCCTATAGTACAAAATAAATATATTTTTCAACTGAGTACGTTCTACGAATATTTGTTTAGGATTGAAAACAGAATTAATATGCCGAAATCTATTAAAGTCAGTGATAATTTACCTCGGAATATTTCTTAGTCTTACGAAGAAGTGAAGTTAATTTCGGATACACACATCGTACGGAAACTAAACACATTAAACGAAGAGAAACAAAGAGAAATTTATTAAAATCAATGACAATTTTCCTTGGAATATTATTCAGCCTTACGATGAAGCGAAGATAATTCCGAATGCACTTCCGGAAATTAAACATATAAAACAAAGAGAAATAAATACGAGAGTTTTTCATATCGGGCCTAGTCTATGAATAATGAATAAATGAAGAAAGGGCAATCAGCCGCACGTGATGATCGGTGAGCTATGCGGTCAGTTTCGTTGCGTGAGCGTCACGCGCGTGAGAACGATTGACCGCGGAACTCACCGATGCGAGCGCCTCGCTATTAGACGCGATTGATTGGCTCGTTTATTAATTCTAAATTACGCCTATTAGAAAAAAAAACTGCTTGGAATTTTGTCACGTTATAGTCGTCGAGAAAAAAGGCCCGATGTCTGAGACACTCTGTACAAATATACACTTACATATCAATATTTGTACAGAGTGTCTCAGAAAGAGACTTTCACACGGTTTCTCATCAACCGTTGAACGAATGTTAAAAATGGAGGAAAATAATTCAACACTATTACAACGAAAAGGAAGTGTGAACCACGCGGAACAAGAATAATGTCTTAGTGTAACATTATTTAAATTACTGTAACAAATGTTTCCGTTAAAATAGTGACGACACATAAATTTGTTACGGTAACGAAGAAAAAAGAAAGAAAAGCAATGCTTTTCATTGTAACCAAGGAAACCTCTCAAGTATTTTCATCCCAACGGCCGTTATCGTAACAAAAAATGTTGCCGTAATAATTGATCTTCGATGTTGTTACTAAAACAAAATTACTTTTTCCCGTGCAGGGAAAAAAGACACTCGGATCTCTCACCTGATCAAGTCGAGAAGAGAGCGTTCCATGTCGCTCAGCTGATCCTGCCTGGCAGACGACGTCAACTCGCATATCAGCTTCGGCAGACAGGCGGTCTTGATCGTCGTCATTAGCTTCGCTCTGCGAGAGATCCCTGCGGCACGATCGAGGAGAAAAAACGCTTAGAGCATAACGCTGCGTGAAACGAACGACATGAAGGGCCTTGCGTCGTTACTTGCGTGTCAGCCACGGTTGCGGTCTCGTCTCGTATACGACGCGTCGTCCGGAAGTCAAGAGTCCAAACTGGAGATGAAGTTTAACGCTACCCCTACGCACCCCCTTCGATCTATCTTCGCGCGATCTCCGGCGATCCGTTATCTACGCGCGTCGTCAATTCTCCCCTCACGCGCGACCGTCACTCATCGCGCGATAACGACGCAGTTTCTACATCCCCGCGTAACCGGATGTCGAGTGGAACCACGACTGGGAATACATTCCACTATTCGGGAGCATCTCTGAATAATTAACGAACCCGAATTCGTTGTGTAAACAAAACACACACTGAGAAAAATAATTAGGTTAAAATGACAAACACATCTAGTTTGAGGCGTTTAGTTATTCCAACCAAATGTTTAATTATTCTGACCAAACGTTCAGTTGTTCTAACCAAAAATTGGTCCATTTAATCAAACAGGTGGAAGATTCACATTTTATCAAACGGTTTGGTCATCGTCTCTAAAATTTTCGTTAGATTGAGCAAGTTATTTTTCTCAGTGCACGGGCGAGGGAAAGCCTTGAAAAATCGAGACGGAAACGCAGATCGGTTCTCGCTGCAGCCTTATCTCGAAGTTGAGAACCGTCGTGCGAAGTGAAACGCGCAGCGATCCGATGAGAATAGACGAAGAAAAACACCCGATCTCGAGGTAGCGCGACGAATCGGCGAGATTTTACGCGTGTCTAATTATTATCTACGACGAACGCGCGGAAGCGGTGCGCTCGGAGTTCACGCGCGACCGAAAGTGGACGCGTATAACGACGTAACGCCTGTATACCTAGTTCGCGCTTCGCTATCAATCCCGCACCGGTTAAATAGCGCGCGCGCTCGTTCTACTCCCGATTAGCTCCATAAAGGCTGCTCAATACTGACGCGACTTCCGCGATCGAATCGTTAACCCGGAACGACGCGCGACTCCGGTGTCGCAGACGCGATGCCGCTCCGATGTATATTGCACGTTGAAACGGCGTCACAAGCAGGTGCACCGCGCGCGTATTGCACATCCGCGGAGGAAACTCGCGCTCGGCGCTGCACCCGTATATAGGCGGTCCGGTGAGCGTTCGCATACGGTTTCGATGATTATCTCGTCGCGATGGAATTCATTTTACGTCAGGTTTTAATGGGATTCCTCTTTGTAAAAAGTGCAAGCAACGTTTTCGTCGGTGTTGACTTTTATTTGGGAAGATTGGAGTTTTTTTCTGGCGCAGCGAGAAGAATGGGACGTAACGCAAACGAGGTGCGACTCTTGGTTTGTAATGATGAGAATTTTGACGAGGCTCTGTGACGAGACGTGTTTTCGAAGTCGTGGTATTTCGAATATGCGCTCAATAAACAGTCATCCGCGTATTATGCGTATAATAAACGTTTGCTCAATATATTTTTGGTGTCGGTATGTAATATTATAAAGATAAAACGTAATGGTTCTTAATATACGTGTATAATGCGTATGTAATATTAGGTTTTTAAACATGTAGGTAATTCTTCTTTCATTATTATTCATTTAAAAAGCGTATATAATATTCGGTTTTTTAAAAATTTTGTGTATAATATTGTATAATTGGTTTTGGTCATATATATAGGTTATATATAATTTCTATTATATATTAACCATATAAGAGGACTGCATATACAGATTTTTGAACCTTAAAGGGTTAATATAGAAATCACATATAAACCATATATGACCAAAACCACACACACATATGGAATATGTACAAAATATATAAAACTAAAAAAAAATTCCTCGGTTATACGTACCTATATTTACCGTTAACAAAACAATTTTTTTAAATAAACCTAGCAGATATGAAACTCCTCTGATTGTACATATATTATACGAATGAGTGTTTATTGGGCAGTCCATAACGAGGTTCGCCGGTCACGTGTGAAAACGACCTTGGAGTAAATTCGTTATCTTTGATGTTTTCTTTTTTTATTATGTCGTCGCGCGAGGAATCGAGACATTCCCAAACGGCTACTTTCCAACGCGTAATAAAATCGTTCGATTTCTGTGTTATTCCACAACATTTGAAATATAACAGGTAATTTATATGCCGTAATGCGTTCCACGAACTAATTTAACCAGTTGTCATCTCGGCGACGATTTGCGTTTAAATGAAGATTTTTTTAGGTTTCCCTCGGAGGACACATGGATCGTTAGTATTATATCTTTCGATGCAGTGGACACCACGACCTTGTCGGTACGGTTTTTTCCCCCCACTCTCCTCGCCATCGAGATCGGACGACGAAGGAAAAATCAAACGCGAAACCGGGTCTCTATTACGCGAGAATCGATACGCAGAACGCGAGGTCGTCATGTGCGGAGTCGACGACGTCTATAATCTCTGGAATGGACAGTCCGTGAAATGCAATTTCACTCGAGATCGCGTAATGACGGACAATTTTCTTCCATTGATTGCAAACCGAGGCGGTAACTCGAGTTTCGTATTCACTTTACGGAGAAAAACTTGTATTTTACAATATTATCGTTATTGGTACGTAACATCAAAGCAATTTACACGATTTTTATCCGAAATCAGTGAATATTTCGAAAGCTATTCGTCGGAATTCGGACTTGAACCCTAAAAATTTGCGGTATAATTCCGTGTACCTTAGAAAAATGAATAAAAATTAAACAGTGACATTCACTTTGATCGAGATCACAAAGAGAACACCTCTTTATAAAGAATAATGAAAGTTACGTAACACTATAACGGTACATAATCACGCGGGATAGAAAAAAATGTACAAAGTGAAAATAACCCATAGTGCCACAGACTCGAACCGCATTTTCCACAAAGCGTTCTATAACGGTACAACCGCGCGACCGTATCTCTGTTCCGACGAGAGAAATTTAACAAAACCTCTCGTCCAAGCGTGAAACACAACGCAAAATTATACGCACACGTTTCCGCGTAGGGGAAACCGCAGTATACGGCGATTCACTCGCGTTGGCCCTTAATTATCATGATATGCTCTGCTGAGGAAGGGCCAATTCGAGCGACTCGCCGTACTCCACGTTTCCTCGTTTAGCTGCGATTCGTACCTGAGAAAAATAATTTGTCGATCCAAGTAACCGTCAACAGTACACGAAAAAAAAAACCAACAATTTTTACTGCTTCATTCATTAGCGCTGAGACTCGAGCTCATTTTCAAGAATTTGTACTGTTTAAAACAGTAAGTAAATAGAAATGTGTCCTTTGTACAAATTCTTGAAAATAAACTCGAGCCTCGGCGCTATCGAATGAAGCAGTAAATATTGCTGTTTTTTTTCTGTATATACTTATTGAACCGAACGAATCTAAATTTAATTCGAATAACATGTACTTGATTCAATGGCGATTTGTTTGACTTAAATAAATATGTTCTCAGCGCTATTCGTGTCGATACAGATGGAAAAGTTACATATGAATTATACATATTTTGTATAGATATTTTTCACCTGGAGACGCTCAGTTGGATCGGCAAATTATTTCTCCCAGTGCACAGTACGAGATACACGCGACACCCCGCGAGTCGTTACACGAAATACCATCGTCGTCCAGAGCCGTCGAATTTCGGAATACCCTTCCTCACCATTCTCCTCCTCGAGTTCCTTCTTCGCCAGTGCAAGCGCTATTCTCTCCGCGTGCGGTCCCTCCTTCGGTGGACCCTCGGGCCCCTCGGCGGTGACGGCGTCGACGGTCGCGTTCCTCTCGGCGCCGTTGCCAAAGAGCGACGACACCAGGTAAGTGTAATCCCCGGCAAAAACCAGGAACATTCCCAGAAAAATCACCAGTCGAACGGTGCCGGTATCCATGGCCATCGCCTCGTCGAATAAACACTTTCGATTCCCCCGGATCCCTTTAAATTGCCCAAACGCGCTCGCGTTGCGAAACGAATTGATCGCGTCGCCGAGTCTCGCTCGATCGGGCCGAGTTTTTTCGAAAATTCGATCAAAAATCGAAACACGACGCGAAGGTTCTCACTCGCGATTCGTCGTCGCTCCAGTAGCGCGTCGATCCGGATCTTCGAAAAATGTCGCACTCCTCGAAATTCCCGTCTGAATATTTCCCGTCACTCGCGAAACGTTTGCCGAGAGCAGCCGACAATTACGTCGCTCGCAGTCTCGCTCGCGCGCGCGCACGCCTCGTACACTTTCCTCTGCACCTGTAACGAAGCACCGGGAACTCTCACTTTCTTCGGGCGCTCGCTCTTAGCCTCTTCTCCTCTCCGCGCGTCGACTGGCGCTGCGAAAGTAATCGCACGCGCGCGTTCCTTTTTAAAAGACCGCGAAGACCGCCGCGCGCGTCAACGTCCGTACCGCGCCGTGTCAACGCGAGAGTACGAAGTCGCGGCGGCACGCGGGATCGAAACTTCGAGTCCTTCGAGGTGAGACGGAGAGAGAGAGAGAGAGAGAGAGAGAGAGAGAGAGAGACAGGAGAGAGATACAGTATTTCGACGCTTCTCCTTATTAATCGACGTTGTCGGACTCCCGAAAATCTCCGAAACCGATCGGGAAATCTCTCGGAATCTCTTCAATATTTAAAACGCCCTTCCGTGTATTAAATTTTCTTGAATTTTTTAAAATCGAGTTAAGCACTTTGCACAACACGTCGTTCTTTGTCGTGCTCCAATTCTGGATCACCCTGGACTACTTTGAATCACCTTGGATCAGTGCGGAAGTTCTCGAGTGTGTTCACCGCGCCCGCTTCGAGGTCCGTTGATCGACGGAAATTTCGAGACGATAGCTGGATCGTCCGCCGCGTCGAGCGATTCACGCCGCTGCTGCTGCCGTGGAGCCGCGCGGGACCGCGGAATGACTGTGAATGACTCGAAACCGCGGCGAGTTGGCTAACAGAGTGCACAACACAACTAACGAGTCGTCAGTGAAAGTTAGATTCTTGTAACTATGTAGTTCGGTCGCTGCGGTTCGGACGCGCGGTACGTCCGCGCCAGTGGCGTGTTTCTCAGCGGTACTCAAATCGGAGCGGTACCGCCGCGATGCTTGTGATCTTCGTAGATTTCGCCGACGTTAATTCGCGCGTCGAATTCGTCGATTCGTGCGCGCGAGCCGTGCGTCCGCGCCGCCTTCCCGACTCGATTTGCAATTGCGACGATAAGCGAAAGAGAAGTAGGAAGGGATTTTCAACGGGAGGGACGTGCGAGTACGATAAACAAGCGAGAGAGTGTAGTGAGTTTACGCTTCGTCGAGTGTAGCCGGCGAAAGTTGGTCGGTCGGTTGGACGATTTAACGCGATAAAACGTTCCGGATAATTCTTCCCTGCTGTGTTCTATTTCTTCGCTCGTTGCCGAAGGAGTTACAGGACGGAAATATCGTTAATTCGAGCAAGAGCGCGCGTCTCTGCGCGACGTATCGCGTGTTTTTTCGAGGGCCGTCGTGCCTTATTCGATACGATCGGTCAGGGACGCGAATAAAAACATAATTTATGTGCGTCGGAGCATGTTCTTCAAGGTCGTCCGGATTGGAAAAAAAGACTCGCAGACGATTGGAAATTCACTCGGTATTACGAAATGTTCTTTTTTGTTGTACCTACTTGGCAGTGCTATCTACACAGAGAAAAAGAATTAGTTGGATCTACTTGTGGGGTTGCAAGTATAATTATTATTTATTTATACCAGTGACATTTTTTAATACACTAATTTGATGTCTCTTCCTTCCAATCATGTGGAGTAGTATGTGATTGCGAGGAAGAAATATCTAAAATACGCGAAGAAAGATCAAATTGACGTGAATAAATAATTAGTTGCCACCCCACAAGTAATTTTATCAGATCCAACTAATTCTTTTTCTCTGCATACAGTATAATTTATCTCAAGACGCAATCGATTCGCATGCGAGTAAACAACGAACCACTTTCCGAATTATCTCAACAATTCATTTCGCATTTAGAATATTTAAATAAAGGATTATAAACATCGGAACAGAATAACCCCATTTCGCGACGCCCCAAAACGCGCTTTGGAGTCCAAGCGCGGCGATACGAGTACCTACGAAGTTACGACAACGGCGAATGCGTAATGCCGTTATCGCGACGATCTCGCTGCACATCTCCCCGATTCGTTTGCATTCGCGTATAAGCGACGCGTAAACGGGCAGTCGACTCGTAAAACTAGTCGGACAAATTTATACACGCGAGTCCAACGTGATAGGACCTTTCCACTCTTTGTCGATATTTAGATTCCCCGAATAGGTAATTAATTAGCTGGTCCAACGGATTGCCGGTCGTCGATTAACACGGCCGCCAGCCCAAGAATTGATTTGGTGAAAGGACTGATTATTCCGAACGATTCCATTGAATGTTTTTTTACTTTCGCGCCAGATTTTTTCCTGATCAAGTGGGTCGATTTCTTCCTTCGAGGAGATTTCCGTTGGTCTCCTTCATAATGATAATTATTTGGTACGCGACGGAGGACTGGAAGACAAAATAGAAAATCTTCTTTTGTGTGTATTTCTTTTTATTCGGTGATTCAACGTACGTCGATGGGCAGATTCTGCGGACGAGTTCTCAGCGAATGCCTTGTTACTTGAATCCGATTCTTGGCGGTGGAGTTCCGGGGGTTGGTGGGGGCGTATTGTGCCCAGGTCGGTGCCCAGGTGGTCGAGTGACGAAGATTCCGTACTTGCGTGGCGGGGGTAGTGGCGGCGGAAAGGATGGTTCGAGTACCTTGGAAAAATCGATGGAAGATATCGATTACGATAAAATTCTCTTGAATGGATTTTTCATTTAATCCATTTTTCATAAGAAAATTAATTAGAAAAATACCTTGACATTTTCGATTGCGTTTCTCGCACCCCCTGCGACCCCTTCCGGAGATTCACCCTCGCGAGTCGCGACGGCTTCAGCGGTGAGGGAATCGCCCCAAAAGTTGTACTGAAAATAATCTAACGTTTAATAACAATTATTGGAAATGATACGAGTTAAGTTTGACGAAAGGAAAAGTATATATATAGGTAGAAATTTATGTTGACTTTTCCTAAGGTGTTTTCCAACTCGAACATCTTATTCGTCGTGGTGAGGAGTTCCATGCTTAGCCTCTTCATCTCGAAATAAATGGAAATCATTAATTTAATTTTCGATCAGTCGTGAATAAATAAATATTTACTCCGATATTATTTTGGAGCTGTTGCTCACTTCGTTATCCAATTGTTTTGTCGTTTCGTTCTGGGCGCTTTTCTGCAAATTACAAAATATGTTAAGAAGAAGAGATATGTCACAATTACGGGGAATAACTTGATTTCTTCATAGATTATCGCTTGTTCCGCTCACGAAAATTTGCCTCATCGCCAATAAGCGATGTACACAATTGCGCAAACATCGATAGATTTTTCCAGCGATGACTAATATTTTTATACGTCATAAGAAGTATACGTCGAGCGTAATATAATTCCGAGAAGTTTTTCTAGGCTTTTCTATGACGTTCAAAGCTCTGATTATAATAGTTTTAAGTTTCTTTTAATTATAGATATTTCCTCTATTTGTCATCGTGCTTATTTTAGGAGTTATTGATCCAATAGAAAATTCGATCGTATCAATAGAAAATATCCCGGCTAGCGCCATTCATAAGTCATCGAAAGCTCGAAAATAAGTTAAGATGCACTGACCGCTTTGATAATTATTTCTTCATACTCCGCGCCTTTGTTCTTCAGCGCGATGACGTCCTCCAATTTCTGAAATAGTAGGGAACGCCACCGGGAAATTTTCGGCGACTAATCGATGTGATTTATGAGGAAAGAAATGCCTTGAGCTCGAGTGCACACCTCTCTATTCGCCTCCACAGCTACGGACATTCTCTTATTCATTTCCTCGATTCTTCTAATGACCTGATGTGAAGTGCATATGATAAATACCAATATCGTAAGAATAAAAATTCATATTTTTGTACCTTGTTGGCATACCACAATCCAACGTAGAATAGAAAGTACATGAAGATACATACGAAGATGTTGTCCAGAACATATTCTCGAATAAAAGACTGAATGAGATCAATACAAATTAATCAGGTTAAATTAAATTTGATCGAAATTAGATTATTTTTGAGAGGTATAAGCCTTGCTATCAAACGTATTCGACTTTTGCTTTTATAAATATCTAAATTGTTTGAAAGTAAAATTAACAGGACTTACATGTCGATCATAAAGATCAATATGCTTTAGCACGGGGAAGGATTTCGCCAATCGGGAAAAGTAGCTTTGCCTATAGGGAAACATGTTCGAAAGGGCGATCCATCAACAAAATAAAGAGCTATTCAAATATTGCAAAGCAATTATAGTGTAAACGATATTTCTGTTGCAAAAACATCAACAAAAATTTGAAAGTGGCATAAACTCTTTGACGTCAAATGATCTATGAACTCGCGAATATAGCTGCGAATATCTGAATATCCGAGTGACATTCATTTGATTTTGATGGAATCGAAACGCGCTGAAAGGACACGATGATAATTCGCCAACTTCTCTTGTTACTGTTAAAGTCAAACGGTGGTCACGTGATCGCGTCGACGACCTCTCCGATGTATGATGCATTCGATTACGATAGTGGAAACGAAGATATTCGAATAGCGGTATTTTCGAAGAATTCTGTAACGACTAATTGTAAAATCATTGGAAAGCATTCCCCGGCCTGGGGCGGCTGATAAGCCTCGAATATATCTATACAGCCAAGCGCTTGCCGCGCGCCAATTGCTGTTGCGGAAAACTGATTGCAGTCGAACGACTCTATCGATTTTCTGTGTAAACGCTTTTTAAATGATCGTCCCGCGGAGCGATTTTTATGAAAATACGTATTGAATGTGGAATGAAATAATTCCGAACCGCATAAAAAATAGCGCACGAATGAAATCCGAATTATTAGAGGGATGCAATAATTTCGGAGAGATTCCATTTTTATGAAATACCATTGGAAGCTTCTCGACTGAAGATTTGTATGCACATTTCGGTTGACGAAACCCGACCATGTGCTGCGGTCTCGTAAACGTATCGTAAATAGCCGCGGGTGCACATTACGCCGCTTATCTAATAGTAGAAGCCTCCGCCTTCGGGTTATCTTCGTACGAATTTCCGTAAGCACAAGAAGGTAACGTAAACACAAGCTTATCTTCACTGATCACGACCGATGAAAATTCCTCTCTGAAGGTAAATAATTTTCCGATGAATGAATTCTATCGTTGAGAAACCCAATCGATGACGCGAAGCCGTGACGTCGCCGTGTCCCAAACCGCAGTGAACATACGCTGAGAGGAACAATTACTAGTGTCAAGAAAATGTTTTCCCCAATCAAAAACATTATACAGTTCTAGGATCAAGCAAAACATGGTTTTCTTCATTCAAGGAAATATTTTATAGGCTCGAGTAACTATTTTTTTCGCGTATTAAGAATTTTTTATCCCTACGAAGGTATTCTTGAGCCAAGGATATAATATGTTTTTCAACTAGGGGAATCCGTATTTTAGAAAACTTATAAGATCTTTCGTAAGCTCATATTTCCTTGTGTTTCAAGAAATATTTTTTTTACACTTGCACACGGAGAAAAAGAATTTGTAGGATCTACTGAAAAATACTTGCGGGGTCGCAAGTAATTATTTATTTACGTCAATGAAATTTGTCAATACATTAATTTGACATCTCTTCCTTATAGTCATGTGAAATAGTATGCGATTTCAAAGAAGAAATATGAAACTACTTAATATGAAAAAAAATCTAATTGATCTAAATAAATAATCACTTGCAATCCCGCAAGTAATTTTTAGCAGATCCAGCTAATTCTTTTTCTCTGTGCAATTATTTCTCTCCTTGTATACTTGGCACGCGTATACACATGGAACGTGGTACATCAGTTCCCGTCTACGCAGCGGATAACGCGGCAAAGCACTCCTCCGCGCGCTCTTATCATCTTTCTCAATAAAACGAGCAGCGAAGCGGAGAGAAACGAGAACCAACTCCTCCACCCCGACGCGCTTATACACCCGGTAAACACGTTAACGGCGATTCAATTTTAATAGCGGCGCGTGCACTCCAAAGCGAAATACGCGCCGATAACGCGCGCCTTGAAACGTGCACGCGTTCACTTTAACGAACGCGCGTGTCGCAATATCGATCGCGCCGCGCGTAGATAAGAGAACGGGGTCGTAGGGACTGTCAGCATTCGCGCGTTCAATTCCTCGATTCGATGCACGATTTAATCGCGCCTCGTAAAGTAATTTCAGGTTGGCACTCTCGCGCGAACGCGCGAATGGCAGTCTGGCCGCGACAGTTTTAACGCGCGGTACTTTACAATTTTACAAGCCTTAATCTGCAGTCGCGCGGTACCGGTTGACGGGTGTGGTGTGCAATTTTAAGAAACACGCGAACTCCGAACGCACACGTGCGTTGACTGGACGCGATTACCGCGGCGTGTGTACAGTGACATTTTCAATAACTCGTGGCACGTTATACGGAGAAAAGTTTGTAGTAACCAATCGCATTATTCATGTGGTAAGATTGAATTATCGCGGTACGTGATTCTAAATTTACCCACCAGGAAAGGAACTGCAATCGCTATTATCTCACTATCTATAAGCTTTTGGCACATGTTTGTATAATACTTTTTTGAAGATTATATTTTTATCTACAACAAAGTTTTATATCGATGTAAGCGAAAAGTTTATAAATAACGAGGTAATAGCAATTGAAGTTTCTTTCCTGGCGAGCAAGTTTAGACTCATATCGTATAAAGTTCAATGCCACATATAGGTATATTCATATTTACTAAAAGTGTTGCCACACTTGCTATACTTTTTATAAATATCGACATATATTTATAGTACTGAAAGTCGTATGCCGCAAGAATTCAATCTTACCACATGGATTTTGAGAATGGTTGCTACATTTTTCTCCATGCACCTATACACTCGCAGAACGAAAGCACGTTCTTAACCCTCATACGGTCCTCGGATCTATAGTGACCCATAGCGTTCAATATTGATGAATTGTGATTGTGTGATATTAAGAGTTACTCGACAGTTTAATAATACATTTAAGGAACTAAATACATTTTAATAATAACCACAGTAGGGGTATATACATTTATTTTCCATGTCCGACTGGGTCATACTTGACCCGAAGGTCTCTAGAGTACAGTCAAAATAAGAGCCGTGCGAGGGTTAATAATCCATCATCTTTCGAAACACCAATCGCCGCTTATTTCCCCGAATAAAAATTCGGGCCAACGGCACAACTCACGGACAACGGCTATTAAAGTTAATCGGTGGCTCGATAAAAAATCGTATTTACATATACGAGTTACGATGGGCCGAACAAACCATCGAGGAATCTACAGGGGACACCCATCCATCAAACGCGCGCAGGACAAAGAGATCGATGCATAATGGACGCATTATATAAACAGGGCTAAACGAGAAAACTGGAACGGTCCGTAATTCATTTCCCTTTGTCAGAGTCACCTGTCGAGATATCCAGCGTATCGCGATTCCGTGCCTACCCATGTAACCGCGCGCGTTGTCCCAACGCCGTTCCGCCGCGGCGTTTATTTGTCAAACAACGTAAACGTTTCGCAAACACCGTCCCGCGGCTAACGATCAGGCTCTCGTATCCCAGATATATTATAATTTAATAAATGCGCAGCAATAATACGCTCGGTGTCTTTATTGGCGTTATTAGTATTTGATTGAATAAACAGAGATTAGCACATGAAAGGCCCTCGTCGAATCGATAATGCGCGTAGGTACGCGTCGGATTATACGTGTGCGCGTCTAATACTCGCCTAGCGGTCCACTTAACCGTGGATTATGCGTGCGTGCGCGTATACGTGCATCGTGCACGCCCCCTGCGACGCTACCGGGGTTGTCGCGCCACTTGTCATTTCCCATGATGCCTCGCGGGCAGGGTTGACTAACTAAATACGAAGTTAGCTAAACACACCCGGGGCCAGGGTTAAACCGAGCTTAAAACTCGGTGGCGAGGTATACGTTCGCCCTGGGTAAACAGCGAATCAACTGCGAAAACACTTCGGTCCCACTTCGGATCGCTTAAAGGAATCTCCGCGTGTTGCAATTTCGTCCCCGCGTCGCGCCGAGCGACGATTGGCCCCCGGAGATGTTTATGTAAAACAGTAGCCGAGCTCCCGATAGCGTTTTCTGTGCGGGGTCGGTGGCGCGAACCCCGCGGACCGTAACCACTCGACGCGTCAAAAACGTCAGTTCCACATCGTGCCGCCTAGCCCACGCGGAGTTTCGAGTAGGGGAAGTGCGGTGTTTAGTCAGGCCGGAAAATGCTACTGTGCGGCACCGTCTAATGCCGGCTAATTTGCGTCCACGGTAAAACGTTCGGTTAGACGCGTTTTAGGGGATTTACGAAAATAAGGATCGTTCCGGTGATCGTGATGTATTTTTTCTTTTGTTATACGCACGCAGAGAAGAAGAATTAGTTGGATCTATTAATAATTACTTACGGGATCGTAAATTATTTGTTTACATCAATTAAACCTGTCTTTATACTAATTAAATATTTCGTCCTTGTAATCACATTCTATTCCATATGATTGTAAGGAAGAAATATCTAATTGATGTATTAAGAGATTTCATTGATATAAATAAATAATACCTCGCGACTCTGCGAGTAATTTTCGGTAGATCCAATTAATTCTTTTTCTCTGTGCACGAACAAAGATTTCATGTAAGGTAGAGCAGGCGAATCGGGTCGTAGATCCGTATTTCTTAAATCGTGGTGAAAATGAACATTTCGATCATTCGTATTATTTCGTTGGAGAGGAATGAAGTAGTATGAACGATCGAAATGCTCATTTTCATCATGATTCGAGAAATATCGATCTATGATCCGATTTGCCTCAGGAAAATTTGTTAGGGAAATGTAAAATTAACAGCAGAATCAAATACAGTTTACACATATCGAGTAATTAATAGTACACAGACTTTAATTGCATTTACGAGAATATATTTACCGCTTTGAGAGACTCTGTAAATTCAGCATAATTTTTATTTATAACATCCCCAAAAATCCGAGAAACCCTCCTCTTCTTAGGCGATAGCAACGACGCGCGAGGAAAGGCCGTTCGGAAACGCAATGCGAAAAATCGCAGGAGATCTCCTCAACCGTGGCGCTTCTCACGAGACGCACCCTTCTAAGCGCGGGGCAAGAACATCGGGAGGATCGGAACATAATCGATTTGCCGTGAACTCAACCGTAATTCAGCCCGCAGTCGCGGTGTGACAAGAAAGTCTCGTCGGCAAAGGCGCCACCGAAGCGAGAAATTACTCATCGTTCTGATTGAGGTTAATTAATTAGATAATTAAGTCCCTGCAGCGAGGCAACGCGGAGCTCGTCGCCGTGGCTCAGACGCGGATACTCTCGCCCTTGTCCCATCCCCCTCGAGAGGCGGTTTCGGCAGCGAAGTTCGTTATGTAAAAATGGCCCTCGTTAAGCGAAACCGATTTTCTGCAGACTCCCCCTTGCAAATTTTTTCTCTCTCTCTCTCTCTCTCTAACGTCGAGGCGAATGTCATTGGACTTGGCCGCTTATCCTCTTTCCTGGGGGGTGCAAGGATTTGACGGCACTATTTTACAGTGTCCGATGATCGACGTTCGATAAGCAGAGATTCTTTACGCTGAGAAAACTTAATTCATTTTCAGCGGTAATTTTATTATTAAGTGAGATACTTATGCCGACCAATTTGTTTTAATAAGCTGCCTTTTTCATCCTTTTTCAAAATGGGATTATCATAACAATCGTAAGAATGTATTGCTCCTATCTCTATACTGAGAGAAATAATTGTCGGTATCAAGCAGATATTTTTTGAATCAACAATATATAATCTTGAAGATTTTCAAAAATACAGATTCTCTCTTAATCGAAGAATATAATATTCTTGACTTGAGAATATGTTTGTTGGGGCAAGAAATTCTGCCTGCGCGAAAAAAAACAATTATTCAAGTCAATTAAATACCTTATGGAACGAAGAAAACCACGGCTTCTCTCATCCTGGAATTATCTAAGTATATAATACTCTTGATTGAAGAAAAAATTTTGTTGGTACCTACCAGCAATTCGTTCTCTCAATATGCATCTACCACATCGTGTCCTTGTGACGAAGATCGATTACCTTTCAACGTAGAATCATGGATCGGAACGAAATAGTGCGGAATCCACTTGAAAATCGAAGCCGTGACTGCGGGGATTCCTATAAAAAGATCAAGAGACCGCCAAGCCACGGATGAACGTCTGAGTCGCGAGGAAATCTGCGGAAGTTCCTCCTTCCTTCTCAAATTCTATTTACTCGCGTTCCCTTTACACGTTTCGCGACGTTACTCGGAAGCGAAGGGGAGGTTCCCCTGATTTTTCTTCTCCTCGTACTTTTTTTTTGAAGTCTCCGGAACCGAGGGCCGATGATCCAATTCGAACGGCATACCAAGCATGAAATAAGCGCAGGGAAATCCCCGCATCTCGAGGAGCCACTACATTTTTTCGCATTGCCACAAAATCAATTTGCGCTGAAAGAAGCTCGTCCCACCCTCCGATGAAACCGCTCGACTCTCGCACACATGCTGAGGGCTCTGCCCTCTCTCGAAGGCGAGATAGAATCTCCATTGTAAACGCCACGCTGTCATAAAACCATAAAGATGTAATCGTCGCAGAACGGTGTTCGTCTTATCGGGGCGTGAGTGCGAAAAAAAAGAGTATTTCCGCTGAGAAATTCGTCGAAAGACAAAGAAGGGGGAGACATGGAGCGTCGAAACAAATACCATGAGACGGTAGGATCGACGAGTCGAACGAACCCTGGAAGATACTCTCATCGGAAGATGACGGGCAGAAATAGTCGTAATCTGGTGGTTCCACGCGCGGTTGGACCTTTTGCCGCTCGCATCATCTCCCCCCGCCCGGATTTACATACGACCTACTTTCCAGCGGGCCCCATAGGGGTCCCCGTAAGCGCGCCTAGAGCGAGAAGCGATGTTTTGTTTTCCCCGATCGACTTCTGCCCAGTCACGAACGCGCCGGAGGAGCCCTCGCACTGTTTGCGCGGATTCATTTGCGATCGACGGGATGAGGATTCCTCTTTTGAGCGCGATACGTTATTTATCCTCCCAGGGAGTTGAATTCCCCGTCGATCCCGAAATGTAAGTACCGAATCAAACGGGAGAATTGATGATAAACTGAAAATTAGGAACGCCTCCAGTTGATCATCTGTCCTTAATCGTAATTTTTCTTAGCATAGCGACATAAATTATTACCAAAATAATTTTACTATCAAATTACGTAATGCCCTCATTTCAATGAGAAACTCTCGCACTATTCGCGCGAATTTATTTGCAATCGACAGGAACTAAGTACTCTTTTGAGCACAGTACGTTGTTTATCCTTCCAAAGGGTTGAATTCCCCGCCAATCCCGAGATGGAACAAATGGAACGAGAGAATTGACGATTAACTAAAAATTAGAAACGCCTCCAGTTGATCATCTGTCCTTAATTACATTTTTTCGTAGCGTAGCGACATAAATTATTACCAAAACAATTTTGATATCAAACTGCGCAATACCCTGATTCCCAATTCATCGCATCTCACCCGCGCAGATCCCCATCAGGCAACCCCGCAAACAACCCCTTCCGACCTCGGAGGCCGCGCAGGCACGAAGAGGAGTCGGGGGAGCGCGATACGCGCTCGCGGTGCAAATCCAAAAAGCATAATCGCGCGCGTCGCAGTCATTCGAGTGCGACCAATCTCCCCGAATCATCCGTGATTGAATCTAAAACGACTTAACAATGCCACTTGTTCCTGGTTGTCATCTGCTGACGGGCAGCACCTACCGAGCGTAACGCGACACGCTGGTGTTCGTTTCGGGCGGACTTGTGTCGGAGCGCGGTGCGCGCTCACGGACGGCAGTCAATGCGGGGGTCCTGTCAGTCAAGGACTAACCAACCGTAAGGAAGACCATTGTACCGCGGAGCGCGATATAACAGAAATGGAAGAATCGAGGGTGTTGCCGAATTTTCTCGGGGTCCCGACGTTGGGGTGGCCTGATTGGATGTCAACGTTGGGCGCCGTCAAAGAATATGCTTTGACTTGAAATTAATTTGAGTGGTTTCCGCGAGAGCGATCGCGCGACGCGGAGGTCGTGACGTGCGATATTCTGATTAATTGTTGCCAATTCCACGTCGGACGGGGAGTGGTATCCGAAATTTCGGACCGAACGAAAATCCGCCGCTCCGAGAGTGTGGGCGAGCGTTGCGGGTGAATGACCTTTGTTTGGCGCATCGCGTGGATCTACAGCGTTGAAATTTTCAGACGAATGAACGTGGATTTGAAGATTGTCGAGGGGAGAAGTTAAGTATTTATCATATTCTTGCTGCACTTAATATTGCGACGTAATAACGTGATAATATCGGAAGGAATGAAAGAGGAAGAGGAAGAAGAACAATGCGGAGTCCCGAAGCGCTCGTCGCGGGTTATTTCGGTCTGTGTAAATATGTCTTTTTTTAGCCCGCTACCAAACCGCCAGTTTTAAACCGCTACATCAATCGTCCTCTTCTTATTACCAGTCGACGGTATCGCACACGCTGCAGAGTAGATGGCGCGCCGCATTCGCTTGTAGCCGCACGAGCATTGCAAACGCACGTCTTCAATAGCATCCGTTGATGAGTATTATTTCGTAAGAAATAATGAAAAAATAGCAAGGTCCCATGGTCTAATTTTTCTGTGCTCTAGACTTTGAGTCCGGTGAAATGAGTTCAAATCTCGAAGGAATCTTCCTTATTAGGAATTGTTTAATCAACGTTTATACGATAGTCCGAAGTTGCATGGTCCACGCGGCATCGCTTCTCTTTATTATTTATTTATTCCAGGCGACAGCAGTCGCTTATAAATAATTTTTATTTAAGGAATAAGAAGCTGTTTCATTAATTCCCAATTTATTCGATCCGTTCAGCAGAAATCAATAACAAATTTCAATTTCTCGTGACATTTTTGATAACCAATATAATTCTTGAGGTTTAATATTTACGAACAAATTACACATAAGGTTCCATGGTGTAATGGTTAGCACTCTGGACTCTGAATCCAGCGATCCGAGTTCAAATCTCGGTGGGACCTTGATTTTTATTTCAACTTGTCATAAATAATTGAGGACATCAAATCGCTTCGTCATGAAAATATCACATTTACGCGATCGATTCGACGCTAGCGATTAACGATTGCGTTGGAAAGAAATATTTTTGGCGTACCTGTGGCGAGAATAGTTTAGGGGGGTGTTTCGCTCCTGATAGATAACACGGATGCTGTATTTGTGGATCGAGTTTCTTGCACGATCAATGAAAAACATAAATTCACGCGTCTCTCTTATGATTATATACAAATACGAATTTTAATAACGTCGAAAGTTAAGTCATTTTGACAATATAGAAATATTGTTATTGTTACGTTGAACTCTTCGTTCACTTAGCAGCTTAAATTAGATAGCAGCGTGTACCAAAATGACACTGTTACGCGACGCCTCATATTCACAGTAGTTAAGTACGATTTTCTCGACTGAAAATACTTGAATTAATTGCCGTACTCATATTGAAGGAATTTAAATAATATCTGAAATTGTTAATATTTATACTTTGAATTGATAATGAGATAATGAAAAAAAAAAAATTATCCTTCGAGCCGGATTTGAACCAGCGACCTATGGATGTCTCTCGATTCATAGCCAACTACAGTCCACCGCTCTACCAACTGAGCTATCGAAGGCTTGTGTACTTAGTTGCAAATTAAGGTATTTAAGAGATTTTTATCTTATAAAAATAATAACATAAAAGCATTTAAAATATAATCGATTTTTCGAATCCTAAACATATTTTTTCAAACACTTAATTGGAAGAGTCCATTTTTACAGTTTGGTCTTCCGATTGGAAAAAAGTGCGCCACAATATTTCTGCCACTTTACACTGAGAGAAATATTATAATTGCTGGTGCTTCAAAAATGTTTTCTTCAATCAAAAAGATGATAGGTATAATTTTAGGATCAAACCATGATTTTTTTCGTGCAGAAAAACATTTGATGGGCTCGAGTAATTGTTTTTTTTGCGCAGAAAATGTTTCGTTCCCACGACGATTGATATTCTTAAATTAAGAATGTAATATATTCTTCGATTAAAAATCTGTATTCTCTTAAAAGTTTGTAAGATCACGTGTTCTTGATTCGAGAAACATTTTTGTCACACTAACACTTATTTCTCTCAGTGCATACCTACTCTTCTCCTTTCGCTTCTATTAAACGAGAATAAATAAAATTATAATTGGAATATGACGGTTCTCGTCCCCTCGAATGTTAAGAGGACGAGTAAATATTCAAATTTCACAGTTAAGGCCACTGCTCCTCAAACTAAAAAGCTCCTTTTACGGCGGCCAAAATAGACTGCCTAAAGTATCGGATCGTATGAAAGTTTATACCTTAGAAATCCCATATCCAGCCGTGCTCGCCAATCACCATTAAAACGTCGTAGACCTTCGGAGTTTCATGGCTCGATACAGTTTACATAAAACTATAAAGTTATGACCGTTCCCAAAAACCCCTCGAGAATGAAAATGGGGTGGATATCGTAAAGTCGATGGGGGTATTTTTACATGAAGTCATTAAACGGGTTTACTGCGAAACAAAACGCTCTGCCTTTTTAATTACACCTGATCGTCGAATTAAGGCGCTGAGTCGTTAGTTCCTTTAACGAGGCACCCCGTCGCATATTCCTTTGTTACACTCTCTAGGAGGAAACCGACTGCTGCAGCTCGTTTTACAGATAATTACGTGCAAATTACAGAGGCGACGTCGACGGGGAAAAGAGCGATTAATTATAATTCAAACGAACGCTCATTTATCGCGTAGTAGTAGGTATTCAATGACAAAACAGACAATGACTCCGTGTGTAAAATACAAACGAATCAAAAATTACTTACCGCCGTGACGCCGGTTTAATTATTTGCATTACTATTCGAATTAAATTTGAACAGTATATCTGAAAATTCATAATTTTGTTCGAGGAGTGGATTACTTTATTTTCTCTGAAGTGTAAATATGACAAAACGACCATTTCACATTCCCTCCCGATGAGTTCAAGAGTACGCGACGCGGAGCCCGTTCGAAAGGGCGCGACAAGAGGGAGCGCAATAAAAGAAAAGGGCCGGCGCTGTAAACCTGTCTCTAAAAATTTGCTAGACAAACATTTTTAGGGGCAGTTAAACCCGAGACATTGTACGCCCGACCTATAATACACGCGCCAGAAAAGAAATACGTTCGATACCGGAGGAGAGCCCATTTCCGGTCGATGTGCCGGCGATTCGTTTTACGGTAGACGCGTGTTTTTTTATGCGCCACGCACTTTAAACGCATAAAAATTTCGCGTCTTATTTAAACGCACCCGCGCCTCGCGTCCCGCCGCGAGACCTAATAACATTTTTACGAGGCAAGTTCGGGGGTGTGTCAAGATCCCGCAATGGGCGGCGGGGGGTGAGGGGGTGAAGAGAGGAAGCTACGGTAAGAGGGAATAATAAAACGCGTTATAATTGCCGTGACGCGCGTAAATCTTAAATATCCGACTTTTACGAGGCCGGAAAATTGGCTCAAGACGCTTTTCATATCGGAAATATGTAAAGAGGAGTCTCGCTATATCCGTATCGAGGTGAATTTTTGGGGGGTAGAATGCGTAAGGATATACACTGAGCCCCCCGTATCCTTTCAACACTGAGAAAAAAATTCAGTTGTTCCAACCAAATTGTTTGGCTTGAAGGTTAAATTTTGTCAAACTAACCATTGTGTATTTGGTTGGACTGTATGTAGTTGGAATAACTAAACTTTTGTTATTTTTTCATTCAATGAAATTATTTTTATTAGTAGACGGAAACCAATTCAATTTCACTGTTTTGTTCAATCAATCCGAGTTGGTTTCTCTTCAAAATAAATTTTTATCAGATAAAAACTGTGAAGGTATTGTATTAACTAACTACACTCAGAATAAAATTGTTTGATTGAACTAAATTTTGAGGTTACAAACGTCCAACTAAATATATAGTTACTTTCACAAATATTTAATTGAAGCAGCTAAGTATCTAGTTATCTCGACTAAATTTTAGTTATTCTGACTACAAATTTATTGAGATAACTCTACATTTAGTTGGCCACCCAAGAGGTTCTGGTTTGGAAATTGTTTATCGACTCTGTTTATCGACTCTATCGAGACGACGCCAAGGATACTTACAACAGTATTAACCAACAAAGAATGACGAAATAAACTTACCTCGACGGAGGAAATGTAACACAGCATGTCGTTGGCACATGACGACGCGGAATTGACATTATTTTCCGAGTCGAAGCCTCTATGCAAAGAAATTGCATCGAATCGACTGCCGCCCCGGAAGTGCACGACTGAAAGGAAGGAAACGCCAGACACCCCCCTATACCCACGTACATATACACGGTGACTGCTTTATGTCTGGATTTAAGGAATACGTCGGAGTCATAAACTATAAAGATTCGAGTCATAACTCGAACGGTATCACATTTTATTTAATTGCCCCGCTCGGGGCTCGCGGGGTTCGCGTGCATAATATTATTTATTGCTGAAGGAGCTGTTAAACTTTAATGCCGGAGGCGCTCACTCTCAAAATTAAACTCGATAAAATGTTTGTTATCCAATCAAGTCCGACCCCGATGTCTCTGAATTTGTAGAAGGCGATCTTGGAGAGCGAGTATTATCCTTCGGGATAACGCACCCGCTTTATGGCTAAGGGCTCGGAATTAGTTGCGCGCTCGCGTCGGGGTGTATGCTTTCCGAAGCGAAGAAGGGTGGTGGGACATATTCGTCGGGTGAACGATTCGACGGTTTGTAATGGAGGGATGTCGTGTCGGACGAAGCAATTTCGCAATTATCCCCTAGAGCGTCGAGTTGAACTATTAGAAACGAGCTTCGTGTTTTTAATGGAAATAAATCGTGCAATTTCTCGTAAGGGGGTTGAGAAAATTGTGGGAAAATTTTGTCACCGATTCGATATTACATTATTCGGCGTGAGCAATAACCTTCGGTATACACAACTTCCCACTGAACTAATTATTATCAAAGATGCGTAACTGGTGGCTTTTCAAATAATTGAACCGAGAACATTGTCATCGGCTCGCACCTGATCTTAGGTTGCGGTGTAGACGATGGTAATCCCATCCACTAAAGCATTCCCTCTATTCTCCTTAATTACGATGTGCTCTTTGATGTTCCATCCTTGTAATATACGGAGAAAAGCCTCGGTTCGTCCATATATGCATGACTATACGTCGATAAATTGATAGAAAATCAATTCACTTGATATTAATTCAATCTTAAAGGTACAGTAGAAACGCGACACTACAGTAAAAGTATTTGGTGAACAGTTTAGCGCATGAAAATCTTAATTCGGTTCTCATATTAATTTTCTTTTATGGCAGATTCGAAAAATCTGGACAAAATTATCAACCCCATATTTTTTCATTTTTCATTTTCCTTCTTATCAAAGCTGGAAAACGATATTTTGAAATGCAGCTACGTCATAGTCTAGTAAGACTATCTCTCTGGCACTCATTGCTTGGCATAAGTGCGTCTCTCTGCCTTTCCAATGACGTCATAATCTAGTAAAGAAAAGTGCACTTATAACTCTATGAATAACAATTTTTTCGAACAGTTTTTTTTTTCGTATGGTATTCGATACGTATACGGGTTACAAATTAGATTTATAAGTGTGAATATTTTTTTATGTTAAAATCGAATTACCCCTATGATATATTAAAATACAAACATATATATCAGAGCGAAAGGTAGATAAGATTCCAAAGTCTCTTGCGAAAATCGGTCCCCCGGTTGGTTTTGGTACCTCGCGATGTCAGTCGCGATTGCACGCCTCCCCATTACGGGGTATAATCATTCTTCGACCAAGTTATGGGGTTCTGCTCGTTAACCGCGAAGTTCCCAGAGATCTTGCCTCTTAAATTTAAATTGGGAAAGTATTTTACGAGCGAGCAAGAGTTTCATAGCGGTGTTGTCACATCTTGATGAACTTCCAGCGACGATCGGAGGCGAACGCTCGTGGGTCGTTTCGAGGGGATCCGCGCGAGCTTTAGTGGCGATCGAGATTTAGACGAACGAGGGGAGATCCATTGGTGACTCGTTAATTAGACCGAGCAACGAGTCGGTCGTTCGATTTTGACGAATCCTTTATTCGAGGGCAATTCGCGATTTGTACCTTATCCATGACTCTTCGAAAGTACTTAAAGCGCCGTGAAAGAGATTATTCCGTTCAGTTGACGCTGGATGATAAGATATTATTCATTGAAATTACGCACTATTGAAAAATTACGTAAATGAAATAAGTCCGTAGAGCAGAAATCACTGCTGCATTTTTTTCTCAATACGTTAGTGTATTTTGTCGAGTGATATTGAGCAGTCGTGCGTCAATCAAAGCCTTTACGAATCGAGACCGTCAACGATTCGACTCCATAATTAAAACGGACCGGTCGATAGACCGTTTGATTGATTTCTTTCACTCGAGGTTAATTCGTGATCCGCTGACCTATAACAACTGCACTCGCTGCCAGAAATCTTGAACGTTCAAATTTGAAACGCAATATCGTCTACGTGATATGAGTTATCTCACTGAGAAAGCACAAATTTGTTTATTTTGAAGATTTTTTAGGGTCGATGAATTTCTACTTCATCAAAATGTCCGGAAAAGCTAAATTTATATCTAATTCTTATCGAAACTCTAAAATTTCCTGATTAGAGCTCTCGTGTACAGTGATAGTCATCGTTAAAAATAACCGTTCAACCGACCTAGACAATGTCATTCGATTCAGTGGCGAGTGCAGCTTGTAGATAAGCTCTGATAAGCGTACACGTGCACAAATTTGTTCGGAAAATTGTTGCAATTCTTTTTTCTTTATTGCGTATATTTTGATTAAATTCCTATCGAGCTCTTACTGGATATTTCTTGGAATACAAATTTTCTAAACAGTTACTTTACTAAACAGGAAGCGGTGCCAACTGAATCTATTATGAAATTGCATACCTCATAAAAATCCAAAGTACTAGGCGTTACATTTCTATACAAAATGCCTACAATTTTTTACTAAACCCTGTAAGAATCTAATCGAATCCCTAATCGAATTTTAATGTGGCGATTTAACCTCTGCGAATGACCCCTTTCATGGAATCGTGCGATAAAGCGATGCGTCACGCGAGCGCTTTCGAGACGATCGCTGCGCTATACTACAAATGACTGTAATAATTAAGTAAAAGTTATGTTATGAATAGTATGACGTATTACGATTGTGGTTAGTAATATGAAAGTAATCGTAGAGACTCGAATAGAAACATAAATACGTCCGGTAATAAAGAAAAATAATAGCTCTTGTATGTACAGGAGATAATACAATGAAATATAATTATCATCATTTTCCGGAGACCGAAAATAATTTTTAAATTTGACGGTAATTTTATTGTTGTCATTTTGTTCGAGAAAAAGAAAAAAAATACTTTTAGGTCCCACCGAGATTTGAACTCGGATCGCTGGATTCAAAGTCCAGAGTGCTAACCATTACACCATGGGACCTCAATGTTTCTCTTCTCGAATATAACATATTTCTATCGAATCATAAAAAAACACATTCTACAATTATGTTATTCTTCTTAATTCTTACTAATAATGTCAATTATGATTTTTTTATGGAAACAATTTAATAATTATCGATGGTAGACGAAATTATAGTAATATTGATTTAAAAACACAACTCTTTATTATCGAAATTTTTCTAAATTCCTTTTTATTCTTACCACTTATATTAATTATTCTCTTTTTTATAGAAACAATTGCATAATTATCGATGGTAAACAAAATTAAAGGAATATTGATTTATGAACAACATTGAATTATCGAAATCTATTAGATATTTTAGAAACACTTAAAACATTTAGTTATTGACGTATAATCGTGCTGGATCATATTACAAAATTAGGCAATCTTTACCTTATTCGTGAAAATTATGCGAATCTTTCGAGGTCACAGTGGTAATACCAGATCACCACTTCGACCATTCCACACCCCTCGTATATAAATTTCAAAAACATTAACAACCTACAGTCAAGGAGAGGTTACCCCTCTTCGACTTGCTGTCAACCCCTAATTGAACGGAAGTCGGCAATAAATATTATGTCTCTCTCGGGGGGGTGATTTTATAATGGCGGGGAATGAAATATAAGTACGTGAGCGCGCGTACGCACGTACGCTCAACCTCTCGCCGGAAACGGATGTGCAATCAGTGTGACGCTACCGGGGTACGGTCCTCAAATTTCTCTCCGAATAGGTATATCATTTTATTTATTACCGAGCCTCGATGCGAGTTCCCACGTACGTATGCTGTGTATACGTATTTAGTCGAAGAGAAATTAATCGAGCTAATACCACCTAATAAATTCCCCGAATACAAAAGTACGTCGAATCGATTTTGAATTGACCCTCGATCGACATGGCAAACTCATTATCTCAGGGGCCAACTCGTGTTCGATTCGATGCTTTCTCTCGTTCAGAATTCTAATTGCTCCCGTATAGAAGTCAGGATTCGAAAACCGGTTCATATATGTAGGTATAACTATCTAACCATATAAGAAAACATGTCCTGACTGATTAATTGATTTATATATGCCGAGCTGAAGCAGCTGAAGCTAATTAAGTACCTACATAAAATTTGGACAATATAGGTTTCTCTTGTGACTAAAAAAGGATTTTACGAAATTCTTCCCCTGAAGCGGTAAAATAGGTGATGTAAGTTTGTAGGAAAATCCATCATTTATGAAGTTTCCAAGAGCCCTAACCAAGAACATTGGTATTTGGCCTTTCGATTAGAAATTAAGAAACACTGTTTCAGGATTTTTCGAAATTTGTTCGTCATCCCCTACAAGAGGATGGATACAATTTATTCACGAAGCCTATGTCACTGAATCGGCTAAATTTAGTACAACCCTTCGAGGGTTAAGGGAGTAAAACAGGAGATGAAAATTTGTATGGGAACTTTTATTTATTTCGAGCACCACGCGAACGAAGTCGCCGGTGGAAAGCTAGTTTCCCATAAGGCCAGTTTCACTGATACTAATCACAATTTAAACTCAGCTTACCTCTCAATTCCCATATAGGAATACCCGTACAGGTTAAACGATATTCTGAAAAATCGAGCAGAGTTTAAACCGAGCCCCCCGCGACGTCAACATAACCGGTCCATAAATATTTACAACAGCTTTACTTTTGCGGTTTATCGACGCGCGCGCTGGATGACTGCGCCGCAAAGAGTCGCATGGAAAATGCGCCGCATCGAACCACCGACGTCGAATGTCATTGGCACGATCGAGAAGCGATGCGAGACTGCGAGGAGTATTTGTGCCGGGAGAGCGCATCGCATCGCGAGGGTAAACTGTAAAGTGAATCTCATTAGTCGTGCCCCGCTGCATGCTGGCAGGGGCGTCACTTTGATGTCACCCGACATGCCCCGGGGCGTTTAAAGCACGCGTCATTATTATTATTATCCGTAAGGCCGTTTCTAATTATCGAAAAGGAACCGGAAGTCGCGAGCCGTGATATCGCTCCTGCCGCCTTGCTCTTCGATGAGGTCGACGACCGAATATTGCGCTTCCGATCGGAGCGGATGCGAGTGTAGAAAGTCGCGAGAAACGCGAACTGGAGATAACAAGAACCTGTTCTGTGCAAATAGGAGAATTTCGTACTTCGGCGTCTATATGGCCGCTGGCACGAAACGTATAGACGGTTTTTTTTTCGATAACGCGCTTCCCCGTGCGGATGTCCTTGAATTTTTTACGGCTCGGCTAATGAATGTGAAATTATTTTTATAATACTCACCGCGCAAATAATGAAGCTTCTTTGAAATGCGAGATAATGAGCACCCGTTTCGTGAATTAGTAGAATTTTGCATTTCGTCGTTCGTGTAAGCCTTTGGCACGAAAAAATAAACGTACAGGCAATTTTTTTTTTAAATAACATGTCCTCTACTCCTGTGCAGATATTATTTAATTTTCGCGTACGGATCAGTAATACGAAGACGACATTACTGTCATAAAGTCATAATATTCCCCATACAAATAACGAAATCCTCTTCTTAATAGATCGTTTGTTAAAACAATGCGTGCACGCCTTTAGTGCAGTCCAATTTTTTAACTAATGGCGATGAAAGAATAGCTAACTCCAGTTTCCTGCCGTGATAATTATGGGGAAAAAAATTATGCCGATCCAAGAGAAGAATGCTGGACGTTGATAATGGAGAGAGATATCACCAATTCATAAGAATTAATATCCTACACATATAAGGCGTCTGACGGAATTTCCATCGCACCACTTTTAAACCGTCGATGTCATCCATGGAAGGGCTCCACGTCTAAATTTATACTATATGAGGCTAAACTTACTCGCCAGGAAAGAAACTTCAATCACTATTATCTCCTTATTTATAAACGTTTAGCCCATATCGATATAAGACTTTTTTTTTAGATAAAAATGAAATCTTCAATAAAGTATCATGCAAATATCAGCCAAAATCTCATAGATAATGAGATAATAGTGATCAAAGTTTCTTTCCTGGCGAGCAAGTTTAACCTCATATGGTATTTATACGGGCACACGCGCAAACGTAACGGAGAGACGCGCCGAGAAACGTTGCGACGCCGATGAATGCATTATACGGAACCCCTATCCAGCCACGTGACTGAGCAGCCATATTGGATTTTAAAATGCGCGGGAAAACAGGGGTAGCGCTACGCGGGGATGACACGCAGGGGGGACTTGAATTAACGATCACAAAAAAGCGTGCGCGTCACGCCTGGTGGCAAAATGGTGTGTGACTAATGCGCGATTCTTTGTACACTCGAGGCTGAAAAGTGGCGTCGCCTACTACAAAATCATTGACATATTGTTCGATCGCTACAGACGATTTTATTACGCACCTCTGATAATTTATGGCCAGGAAGCGGCGCGATGTTCTACATCCCATTCTACTGTTAATGGTTGTCTTCGTACATACATATAAAGAGAGGCGGCGGAGCATTTATTATGCGTGTCGATATACTGGGCTCGACTCTATGCGAGGGCGATTTGTACTAAAAAATGATACACGTTATCAATTTAGAGTGTCGTAATTAATTGCCCACTTACGACTAGAAATTTGTCTTCTTTATTTTCGGTATACGTATTTATGCGAGCCTGTAAAATATCAGACTATACCATTTCGAGTAAAAGCCAATTATCCAAAATGATAAGCTATAATAGATATGCCATCCTTAAGCAATATTTTCATACATTACATACATTAGTGCTCGCTGGCAACTATAATTAATTGCCAAGCAATTTCTTGTTTGAGACATTGGATTAAAAAATTTCTCTGAAAGCTTAGTTTTATTTTTTTTTAAGTGGCACGATTTCTGAAGCCAGTTCCTAAATATTGTAGAAGTCATTAATTGAATATCTGCAATAATAAATTGTCTGGCAACTGAAAATGACACTGAGTACTGATCGGTTAATAACTATGCATTTATACTCTATTTTTTTCTCCTTCGCTTATCTTTAACTTCGATTCAATTATTGATACATCCGTAAAAAAGATCACAATTTATCGAAATCATTACCTACTTGAGTCGAGTGAAGGAATTTCAAAGTGATGCGTCGCCGCACTAGAAAAAAAAAGCTTACATTCCACCGCTGTAGCCGCGCGAACACATATGGTCGCGGGGTCAGTCAACTCGTGCGAGCCAGGATTTTTAGGATAGGTCAGTGTACAATCGCGCGTCCCCGATTGCTCCATTCCGCGGGAAATTTAGTGGCGATAAATTTGGAAGTAAGCCAAGAGAGGCAACGAGTTCCGCGTGCCACTATTTACACACCCGTTCATATCTCGAAATCTGTATTGCGCTGCCCGCGCGCCACGATCCGCTCACCCTGTCGCCACTGCCAAGGCGGCAGATGCCACGATGCGGGCGTTATCACGCGACGGCATCTTTGCGCTCCGTTACGTGTTTTAGATTATTACTGTAGTTGGCGGTTATCATTTCACATTCGAGCCGCTCGATAGTGGAAGGGTTGGGGTTTCGGGGCCGCCCGCGGTGCAATTGTGTTCGGCCTAATGGCTTTCTCTCCTACGGTGTTAAAAAGCGTCGAAACACGATGGAAGGACACCTCTCTCGCCCCTCCCGGTTAAACCACCAGAGCGGCTGGAGCACGGCTCCTTATCGATTCCTAAATTGTAATTAGTTAGATCGGGTCGACTGACTAATGCCCGCGCGACACCCTCTGTGACGCGAGAAGAAAAATGATTTCGGCCGTTCACTCTGCGATCCGATCGCGCCCGGCCGAGGCCCTATGGAGTGGATCGAGTTGGTCGCTATTATATGTGCGCGGCGGGAAATAAATACACGGAGATTTTTTTTTCTCTCCTACGGCATCGTTATGGGTGTAGGTATTATGTAAATTATTTTTCTTCAATGAATATGAAGTAAATTTTAATAATTGAAAAAATGGAATATAAATTCGTCATTCAAGGTTATGGGACGTTTCGATCGTGTTTAATTGTACCGTCTATATCTAAGAACTAAATTATTTAATTGTATTTAATGTATTATACTATTATGTGCGAGGGCTATAATTTATTCCACACTGAGAAAAATAATTGCTCGTGTCAAAAGAATATGTCTCGATTCAAGAATATAATATGTCCTTACAAATTAGCCGAGGAATATATATTCTTGATTCAAGAAGTACCTTCGTTAAAACAAAAAATTCTTTCTGACAGAAAAAAAAACCATTACTGGAGCCTATCAAATATTTTCTTGCACGAAGAAAGCCACTGCTTGATCCTGGAATTGTATAATCTCTTTGATTGAAAACAAGATTTTTTTTGCCGACAGCAATTATTTCTCTCAGTGCAGGAGAAAATGTTTAAACAATTTCCCGTTCAAATTCGCATCCAACGTAACGTACAAAAGGCACGTTTCTCGGAAGAACCGAACGGAGGGTAGCAGCCATCACGGACTATCTTGTCCAGAAGGGTTAGATTAGATACGTCGTTCAACTCGGACCATATATCCCTTCGGTCCTGTCTTTCCATAGCTGTACACGCACCGCCGTGGGCCGTCGGTGTGTATTTATTGACCATGCGTGTCCGTGTGAGTCGCGCGGGGTGAGTTACGGGGCTGCGGACAGAGTGATGCATTGCCGCAGAACCGAAGGACCAGGTCCCATGGGAATCGAGCGGAGCCCCTACACCTCGTTCCAAGCATCCCGCGACAGGAGAGGGTGAATTATTGGAATATCGATGCCACCGGACTTCAAGTTGCTCAATTAGTGTTATTATTGCGCGCGACGTTAATTCGGCGTGTGATTATAAGCTTCGTCGTCTCGTCTCGAAGAGAAAGATCGGTTAACGAGGATCTATATGGACAGCGATGCATCGTACGGTGTTATTGTTGCGACGTACGCGTGCAGTTTCGAGGTATCCGACTTGTTTTTGACCGGTGAACGACCCCGAGATATATCCCGGCGGAGTTGTATAGTGGGTCACAGCTCTTCTTCTTGCGTCAATAAATCCCGCTCGAATAGTTCCATCGACAACGAGTTTATTGCCGAGTATTTTGCACGCCTGTACACATATACGCGGCGGTTATTCCGCGACTGGTAAATCATTCCGAGGAGGACTCTTATTCGTGCACTAAAGTGGCTATCATAAATTTATGATGTCGGTAGATCGTCGTAATGGTGCCACTGTATGTGGATGCGATAAGCAGCGTTTTTGCCTAAAAGTTTGAACAGGCACTGTATAGCTATCTTTGCAAGTAAATCTGTGCTAATTTAAAACACGCATGCGATATTTTGGCTTGTACGATGATAAAAAAAAATACAGTTCAGTCAAACTACGTAATGTTATTAGTTAACTCGCGCGTAGTAGGGGAAAAAATTGTCTCATACATAAAATCGCCAATATCTCATATATTTCCTTCGATATATCGATCCCATAACTACAGAGAAAAAGAATTAGTTGGATCTACTAATAATTATTTATTCACATAAATTTGATCTTTTTTCATATATATTAATTAGATATATCTTCCCTGCAATCACATACTCCACATGAGTGTAAGGAAGAGATATCAAATTGGTGTATTAAAAGATTTCACTGATACCTAAATAAATAATTACTTGCGACCCCGCAAGTAATTTTCAGTAGATCTAACTAATTTTTTTTCTGGGTATACTTCTCGTAATCAGTGTGAAAATATGCATAAGACGAAATAGTCGAGCGATCGATTCCAGGGATTTAAATATTTGCCAAAATGTAACATTTTCGCGAAAATCTCTATCCTTTAATTACACTAGTTACTTCATGTTACCAAACCTTTAATTGACAGCCGATGGCCGCAACATTTCATCGAATCGATAACTTCTCTTCGACTCGACTCAATTTTATTATCAGAGCACGCGTACCTACATATGTATATCACTATTGAATTATATCAAAAGAGAGGTGCAATAACGATCCCGTATACGCTCAACTTAATCCAATCGAGAGCACTTCTGTCTCGCCACTATCGGCGGACAGTATCCCCGCAGATTGATCGCGCTCCAACGATTTCCCTCGTCAGACAAACCTTTGGACTTTCGAGTTTCCCCGCTCGTTAAAAGTAACTTGTAGTTTCCCATCGGCTAATGCGTCCGTTCGAACACGTTCGCGCGGCACTTTATTTTTATTTAAAGTGCACGGCCAACCCCGCGCGCGCGCGCTCGTTTAATTCCGGAGAGATTCGATCGATTACCGCGATTAAAATAAAATGTAAATGGGAGCGGCGCGACTCGTGTGTTATGCAAATTTGCTTCGGTAATCACTGAGTGGAAGCTGATGTCTTCCTTTACTACTAATGGCCGGGGAGATAAAAAACGACGAGAGAAAATAACGGGCGAAGGTATAAATAAGGCCGGAGGTGGAGAGGAAACGCGAGGGAAACGTCTCGATCCCTCGTAAACGCGTGTACGTTATATACCTATATAGCGCCGGTATATAAATGCTCCCATTTCGTACGCCGGGGAACACTTGACATCAATAGTTTAGCGGAATTGGCGAAGACGCGAGAGTCCGTCTTACTCGCGAGGTTGATCTGATTGCGATGCCGCTCCGATATTTATTCGCTCCCCCCGCCGGAAGTCCCGGGGAAGACGGGTATAACTATATTTTATCCATCCCCCCCGCTGCAGTCTCGTTTCACTCGTCGATCGGGCCATTGCAGGTCGAGCGGGGTGCGACGCGATTACCCCGCAAGACGGACGTGTAATATCGTCGCCATTATCCGCGAGTATCAGGATTTTAGGAGGGAAGATAAGCGCACAGATGGTGGATGAAACGGTCTCGGTCGTATCGCGACTCTGCAGGTATTCTAGTGGGAACGATACAGATTCCACGTGTACGATATGACCGCGCGATTCACGGGGAAGCATAAATTATTATGCGCAATGAACGAGGTGTACGATTAAATCCTGCCGTTCGAGCTGACACGTTTCCCGAGTGCGACAGATTTTAATGCAGGTGGGTATGCGCGAGGGGATGCGGCTCGTGTGAATCCGGAGCATGCTCGCGCATTCATCAGGAAGCCTCGGCTCGACACGATTAACGAATCGTCGCGAATTTGATCCGATCGTCACGCGTTACGTATTTTTGTACGTCGGAAAGGAGGAACGAAGCCTGTTGCGAGTTCCGAGACGAGAATGGGCGTGGCTTCTCGTAAGTTGCGAGCTGATAACTACGAACTGAGAAGTCCCGCCACGACTCCATTCATCTGACGATGATACGCTACAGTGAGATAAAAGATCTAGTTGAATACGAACCGAATAGAAAAATTTATCAGAGATAAATAGGAATTTATTCACATCGAACAAAAGTCTATTTCAATGAAATAAATATTTTGTATATCTTTCTAATCGAGGACGTACCTAATGGAACATTTATTTCACTCAAATAGATTTTTTTTTCAATGTGAATATAAATTCCTATTTATCTTTGATACATTTTTCTATCACACACACACACAGGTACGTATTTAATTAAACCTTTTCCCTGGGTGTATTGGTCGATAAGTTGCAGCGAGATGCAGCCACGCCTCTTTTAGCAGCAGAAGCACAAACACGTTACACACATGCGCGACGAACGAATCCTATCTCCGTGATAACAAAGAGTACGCCATCCGGCAGTTCGACCAGTCACGTTCGCAAATGCGACAGGTTTAAATCGACGCGCCCTACGTGTGCCTAAAGCATGCCTGCGCATTCATCGCGGAGCCCATCATTCCACGATGATTAATTAGTTGTCGCGAAGCGACGCGTGTTCCGTGTCACCATGTCACTCTTGTCACGGCTTTGTCACTTCCTACAAACACCGGCTGGATACGTTGAGCAAATTGCATTGTAACCGGACTGCAACAGGCGTGCCATTAATCAATGCCCGATGCATTGCGCCACGTCCAATACATTCTGCCAATTTCGAGATAGCATCCATCCGCGGTGCAAGACTCGTTGTAAAATAACGCGGGCCAACGGATTTCGGCGAACCCTCGTTAACGGTCCCGGATCGACGCGAACCACGATCGCCGAAAAGCGCAATCGATTGGTCGATCGGCGCACGCGCGCACCTCTGTGCCGAGTAGACTCGGAGTTTGTGCTTTTGTTCGGGGGTTTACGCGATTAGTTTCCGACTCGTCTCGTCGAACTCATTGTCTCGTAACTTGCAGTGCAGCACGGGTAGATGGATGTTCTGTGTTTTGTTCTATTAAACGTCAGTGAAATGTGGATTTATGGTAGTTGGGGAAATTTAAAACGAGAGATTTAGAAGGGATAATATACTTATATCAAAATACCGCATCCAAAGAAAGTTTTCTCTCTGAAATTTCATAGTATCATTGGCACTAACGGTACTTGGAGCGAATCGATCTGATTTTTTCTTCAGAAATACACAAAATAATCAAGTAATTCGAGAAAGTATTTCGCATTCTACCTTTTGACTGTACTTTTTAGCGAAAAGGTAATTTCAGTCGCTGCTTTTAGCCTCTGCCGTATTTATACAAACGCACAATACCTGTGCAATACATAATACATCATGCAGAAATAACGCAACTAAAAGGATATCCGTCTAAATTAAATATGTGAAAGGGGTGCAAAAAATACTATACGGATTGTTTACTCAACAAAAAATGTTCGCAAGCACGTATAGAGTATCGTGCAATGTCTATACCGCGAGAGAATGGATTACTCGCCCTGTGGGGTGGTTGCACTCGAACCTCGACAATCGAAGGCACCTCCGGGGTTGCCACTATTCCGACGCAGCCACCCCCACGCGAACGAGTAACCCATCTCGTTGCACCATATATTACAGGACATCTGGAACGGGATGGCGCGATACATGACATGTAATAAAATGGGAGGGGTTGCGAAATATTCCATGCGTGTGTATCCAGCGAGAGAGTTTCGCAGGCACATCTCACTGCATCAACTCATCATGCATGCAGGTATGTCCGTATTTCGCGGAGACAATTCAATTGCACATTCGGGGCGTATTTTTTCCTGCATTTTACATGCATTCCGCGGCGATAACAGGTATTACATCTACGCGTACGTGCCTCCATTACGCGCACGCTCACGCCGATATCTGCATATCAGTGCTATTACGTGACGAGTTGACGGGTGTCCGTCGAAGGAACGGAAGCGATTACGTCGAGCCGCGAAATTATTACGTCCTGCGGACATTTCCAGAATAAGGGTGCACGCTACCCGTACGATATCGCGAACGCACTCACCGGCCAATCTCTTAATTCTGACGTCGCACCTGACCCAGTAAAGATCACTCGAACGAGTTCCTTGCGCCTCTTAACCAAATATATTCATAACTAAATCGCACCAGCAAACTTCCCCGCAACCAAGATTGCCCTCACGTGCAAGAACGTCACGTTTTTATCCACATCGCGCGCATCCAACCACCCCGCGAGTGCGCGCACCTCGAACCGTAAACGAAGCCAATAACCCGACTAATTGCATTCCGGCCCGGGGGCCTCGTCAACGTCTATCTGATAACGGCTGCATCCGCCGAGAGCCGCGCGAGCGGGAGGTCCCACATCGAAGGAAACCCGAAGAGGAAGCCCGCGTTGCGGCGAAATTTCGCGGAGATAAATATGTAATTGCGCGACGAGTGAATCACCCGGCTTGAAAAACGAGGTGGAGCGCGAGGTGAGGACGGATGGGTGGTGGGGCGTGGTGGAGGATGACGAGACTTAGTCACGACTGTAACCAACCGTTGAAAAGCGGCGCGGCTTGTGTTTTATTTACTCGCAGGAAGTCGCCGGGAGAGCAAATAAAAATGTAGAAATTAATGAGAGCCGGATCGAGAGAAAGAGACAGGTGAGAGAGGGAGACGGAGACTGCGGCGGTGGTGGGTCGGGTTAAACTGTATCTCCGAAGCAGGTGGAACCGCCGCCACGTTCGGCTCAGTCAGGTGATAATTGCTTCACAATAAAGCGATACCACGCGATTCGACGTGGTTCACGCTTCTTGTCGGCAATCCATTCGATTCGGCGCCATATGCCGGCGATTTTCTGTTTCGCGTCCGCCAGAAAAATCCGTGTGAAGCGGTGCACGGCGAACCGTCGTCGCCGTCGTCGTCGGTGGTGGGCCGTCACGTGAGAAAGTTCAACCGATTTCGTGAGACTGCGAGCACTTGCGCGTTGAAAGACGGCCGAGTGGATGCGTGACTATATGACAATTGATGCGACGATAGCGAGGAGGGATCATCGATCTGTATCTCTGACCCTTTCGGTGGAAATTAAATTTGGACAGGTCTCTCCCCTCGAGTAGTGCGATAACCCTTCCCATCCAAAATAATTCTCTCGCTGATGTCGAATCAGACAATGATACAGCGGAACGAGTTCTATAACATAAATTGTAAATATGCCATAATCGATATTTTTCCAAATTTGTAGCCCTACCAACTCATAATTAACTTCGAGGACTTATTTCCCGAATCTTATACAAAGTTCAGGCTTCTCACAGTCCCTATTTATTTCATTTTAGGGGAAATGGAGGAAGTTTTGGCAAAAAAGGGGACAATTTTGATTAAAGGAAGGAAATCTTCGAGAAACTGGAAAGGCGTAGTGGTTTTAAAAAATAACAATTTCTAAGATACATAATGAGACACCAATATTTATTATTTTGTAATTTTAAAATTTATATCACATTATACATATGTAACTTAAATCTGAACATCACAATCTGATTTAAGGAAAAGAAACTATTCATCGAATCGAGTTTCTGATAAGGAACATCAATTCAACCAGGTTATTATATTTGAAATGAAATATCGATACAGGTAGATAAAGTAGGAGTTGTAGTACCATTTTACCAAACAAAAAATGACAATTTTAATTCGTAATAATGAAAATACACTCAACCGAGAAGCTGAATAATAGGTAGCTCCAGAGGAAAATATCGAGTTACAGGGGAAAATGGGGAATATCGCGAGTTTTAGGGTGAAAAGGGGAAAACTTTAAAATACAGGAATAACGGAGAACAGGGGACACACAGTGAAGCCTGAGACTTCTTAAACTCAATCAATTTCGTAGCATCGCTGAAACAACTTAGTCGTTCTTTTCTCTCGATAAAAACTAGAGAATTCTTTAGCGAACAGCTCTCGAGCTTCCCCGAAGGAACATTGCTCCATCGGCACGCCTCTCCTTGTCAAGGCCTTCTCACCGTCATCGAACCATCATTTAATCCCACCGCGAATCATCCGCTTTAAGATCTCAAGCTGTTGCTAAGGGATTAATGGGGTTACCATGGCAACTGGTAAGGGCCTATTGTTGCACCCTGCGCTTGGACCCCACACACCCCGTACCTGCATGGCATATTTATTTGCATGCAATGCGTGTGCGTCTTGCTCGCATACGAAGATCACTCTACCAGTGCACGTGTACGCGTACCGCGAGCATCTCGCGCGAATGCACGGGCGTTGCATACGCGCAAATGCGTCGTCGTGTGCACGCCGTGTGTTTATGCATCTATGCCAGTGGTACCAAACCCCTTGACGCACGGGAGCAACGTCCTGCGTTAAAGACGAAGGACCACGGTCGAACGGAGGGGAAAGAAGATTTACATTCTCTTCGAGGGTACACTGAGAAAAAAGTGTGGTAGATTTGAATTACATAGTGGTCAGGAGCGAGGGAACGCGGATTTAGTTAATTGAACTAATAATTCGTTTGAATTGACTACAGCTTGTTTTCGTCAACAATTTTGTAATCATTATAACCAAATTATTTAATTCAAGCAACTAGATCGGCGTTCCCCCGCCCGTAACCGTCAATTTATTTTTATCAGTACCTGTGCATCACTTTTCTATGCTTTTAATTAGAGTTCGAATGAGTTGATCAGATGAGCTTACTTCCAATCGCGATTGTATTATAATTACTTTAATGAACATATTTAACGAGAATTTGCTTCTCGTGTTTTTACAGTGATTTTTGTTATCCTTGTGCTTAGAAAATGAAAATTCTTATTAATAAAAAAAAGAAGAGTGAGAAAAAGTCAAAAGCAAATTTGCTCTCGTCCCGCATCGATTGTTACGAAAAAAATTCTCTCGAAAAAGGTTTCCGAGTAAACCTACCGTAAAATCTCCATTATATACTCTACTTTTCAACGAAATGAAGCAATACAAACTGCAACTGCGCGCATATATTCGTACTGTTAAAAGAGTTTGTAAATTTGCGTTATATTTTCTGTACAAAAGTATCAAAAAATTGCAAGTTAGGCGCAGTAATGCGAATTACTATGAATTATTTGCAATTTTCGAAAAAAGCTTAGAATTTTGCAGTATTTGCTGGAAAGATGCTTCAATTTTGGTACATTTAAATTGGTTTTGCGGTAAAATTTAAATCGAATCTATAGTAAATATAATTGCTCAAATCGCGTATAGTATGGAATTTTCCTGCCAAAACTCTTTACAGTGCCACTCATCTCTTCCAGAATAGGCATTCACAACGAACGCTTGCTTATCTACGGTGCACCGTTCCGCGTAGACACGCGCGTCTCGCACCGGGGGGAGGGGCACGGATCTCCTTAAATAAAAAAAAGGACGAGTTTTCTCGTACACGCGCGAGGGTGCGGCGAAAGGGGAAGGGCGAGGAAACGAAGCGCGGGCGAAGCGAGGGAAAAGCCGAGTCGAGGTACCTACGGGAAAGGAGAGAGCCGCGCGCACTTTCATCCTGCGTAATTAAAACCACGGCGTCGTCCTTCGGCTAGGGAGGACATAATGACGCGCGAACCGCGCAAAGACAAGAGAGACACGCATCCGAGTACGCGCGTACGCGGACAATGCACCGTGCAGTGTCTGCGCGCATTCGTACGTTCGATGATTACCCCAAGTTATTAACTACGCGCTTTTATGGATGACGAGGGCCGTCATCGAGATTCCCGTTTGCTTATTGTGCGGCGTCCTCACGGTTTCTGGAACGAACGGGGGACACGCGAGCAGAGTCTCTGCGCCGCTGGAAGGATTCGCGCGCGAATATTAACCGGCTTCCCGTTCATTTGCCTCGACGCGCTCGCGTGCGCTGCGGCGCCGTCATTACGGCCGTCGCGTCGGCCGAGGAAATCAAAAAACTGGTACCTACACCGAGAAAAATTATTCGCCGATCCGAGTAAATGTCGACATGAACAGCGCCGTTATCGTGGCTGTTGGCCGAGGAAATGAAAAAACTGGTACACTGAGAAAAAATAGTTTGCCGATCCGAGTAACAGTCGAGATGAACAGTACCAAAAACATATTTATTCAAGTCAAACATATTGTCGTTGAATCAAATATACAGAGTGAGGCGTTTAAATTGAGACACATGGATATCTGTAAAATAACGCATTTTAGCAAAAAAGGTTTCTTATAAAATTTATTTGCTTTAAAAACGGAGAGAGAACTGTATAATTTATTCTTCATTCAATAGACGTTTTCAAGGCCATTTTAAGGTCAACGTTTTCTCTTTAATTGGAAGCTTATATTTTTTTCACTCAAAGAAAAAATGTTGACCTTAAAACAGCCTTGAAAATGTCTACTAAATGAAAAATAAAAAGTACAGTTCTCGTTCCACCCTAAAGCAAATAAGTTTTACAAGAAACATTTTCCTTTCTAAAATGCATTCATTGTTCCACAGATATTCATGTGTCCCAATTTAAATACTTCGCCCCGTATATTATTCAAATCAAGTGCGAATTGAGTGTAGATTCGTTCACTTCAATGAACACACACTTGTCTTAAATGAATATATTCTTGATACCATTCGTATCGACGGTCAACTGAATCAGTAAATTATTTTCCTTAGCATACATTTCGCGGGTCGGAATAATTACTCGAGCAGAATATGAGTAACTTTATTGGCTCTTTACTCCATCCTCATCTGGATAACAATTAATTCGATTTAGAATTTTTATTCAAATTATTCTCCCCGTGATACATTTATCGCGACCATACGCGCATCGGAATGACTTTATCGGCGATCTCCCAACGTCGATACGGAATATATTCGACGTCTCTGCTGCTTCTCGACTATTTAGCATCCCGCACGGATCTCGGGTGTTGGGCAGTCTGCCCGCGACATTGTTCTGGCACAAAGCGGCGCGTACAGAATACAAAAGCAAAGCAACCAACGTCGACGTGGCGTCGCCCGTCTCAAAAATCCATTCGGAAGATAATATCGCGCTGAGCCTGCAGCAGCAGCAGCATCGTACGGATAAACTGGCGGAAACGAAGGGACCCACCGCAGTAAGAATTTCTCGTAACGACGCGCGGCGACGCCCGAAGAAGCACGGGAAAAGACGGAAGCGCGGTCCGGCGCGAAAAATTTGGCAGCACCGAACTCCTCCGGTGCTTTCCCGCCCGCGAAATTCGCCATCTCGCCTTCGCGCCGAATAAATTTCGAGCAGATCCCAGTCGTCGGGCAATATTTTACGAGGTCTGCCTTTTGTGCGGCGATACAAGCGGGGCGGCGGCGGGGTGAACATTCGCCGCGCGTCCGCCGTGTAACTTAAAACGCATAAAGCACGGCCCGCGGATCGTAACTTCGTTAACTCCACAGACACCCGCGAGGTGCGAAGGCTCGCTTATTTATGAACATCGCTCCGCGCCACCACCGCCGCAGAGACAGACCGACAACCCTTTCCGGCGGGGGTGCGTTAACGCGGGTAATTTGTACGCGGGCATCTGGCGTATCGCGCGAGCGGCTGGCTGAACGACGCCGGGCGTCGCGTCGTAACTTTTTCGCGGGGATTATGAAATTAACGCGCGCGCGGGGTCTCCCGGCGGCCCTCTTCGCTCGCTCGCTGCTCCTCGGGCCAACCCTCGCGCGCCGCACGGAGCGCGAGAGGGTCTGCCGCCGCACTGGCAAGCGCGCGCAATAATCGTGAACGTCAAATTTAACGTTGCGTTTGCTCGATGCAATCCATTAGATATCGCTCGTAAAGAGCCTTCCTATCTACAGCGTACATGCGCGCGCGTATAAGTGCCGTCCCTATGACCGGTGTATTGTTATTGGTCGCCCGAAAATTGCGAAGGAAAATTATCGTCGCTCCTGGGACGCGCACGGCGGTGACGAGAGGGACTGTGACTCGATTGAGCGCTGGCCGAGCGAAATTCGTTGACGCTACTCGTCGTTTGCGGGAATAACGCGGGGAGACATTTTTGAATCGATCGGTATTACGATGGGGCAGCGATGAATTGGGAATTTTCAAAAGTAGGCAGGTATCTTTCTTTGACGTAAAATATGCACTTTATTTTCATTAATTCGCTTAACGTTGTATCGAATAATATTATGGAGCGCCTTTCAATTCTGGGGGTTTGGGTAATAGCTCATAGGAGTCTTTCCGAGTGATTGCCAGTCAGGATAATAAGATTCGACGCATGAAAATCGATTATCAGTATCCGATCATCATTGGTTAATATTTAATATCATCCGATAAACCCAAGGCCACTAGTTCGATTGAATTTGCTGAAAATACACAAATAATTCCAATACTGCTCTAAATATTGTCACCTGTCAAATTGTGTTAGCCATCATGGATGGTAATGGGCATCGCCTGCGATTTTCTTAATCTAATGATGAATCTTTAGACGATTTGAAATGAAAAAAAATAATAAATAATCAGATACGATCTATTTAAATTGAATTCGGCGCACTAAAATAATCAGGTAAAGAGATATTTCGGGACTACTGATTTGTGTAAATTCTGCCAACAAATAAATAATGCTAAAAGACGCCCCTTAAACCGACCAGCTCGATCGAAAGTCCTATTCGAAATTAACTAAACCCGTAGCAATTATAAAGATCTGCATGCACCTCCCGCGCTAAACGACGTTACATTCCGTATCTGCGCCAACGATCGCTTCGATATCGCGATCCCTACCGCGACCTACCAGCCACGCGTGCTCCGCGCAGCAAACAGCGACATCCGTGGTCAACACGGTCCACGATAATACGAGTACTAAACACTGGTATCGCTGGATTATTGCTCGTACGAAGCGGGGCGAATAGGGCGAAGAGGGCGACATGGAGCGGTGGTCGCAGTATAGAACGCCGGGGGTGAGGGGGTTGCTCGTCCACGGTTTTATGCACTGGCCCTCAGCTATCTGCATTTACGGCCGAGCATTTTTTCTCGGCCGCTGGTTTTACGTTTAATTCGCAATAAACTTTGTAAACCCTCTCTTTTTAATTCCTTATCATCACCGAGTCGGAACGTGATGGCGAGAGAGGGCGAGTGCGTATCTCTCGCGACACTCACGGTCGGCTGGAAAAGGGGGGTGGTACCGTTCCTGGATTATGTATACCACCTGTACACGCTCCGCACGTCGCGTCGGAGCGTATATCATCTCGCTTTTGAGCTGGCAATTGAGGAAATTAAACGGCAGAAGCGCTCAGTCGTCTGTCGGGACGAGAGAAATGGAGAAAAAATTGCATTATAATAATTGTACGTACGCGCGCACCCCCGGCACGATTAATTTATTAGTTTTTATAACGAATTCATCCCGTCCCGAGCTATTTTTCGTGTTTGAAACAGAAGCTGGAATGAAATCTCGTTTCCACTCATATATATATACCTCTAAAGAGCATAATACTACAAAGACTTTTGATAATGCCGACATTTTTCATTATTTTAGGATTATATTACGGTCGGAGAAAAATAATTTGTATAATTTTCAATGCAATTTTAACTCTTTCCAATCGAATTCTCTCATTTTATAGACACATAAGTCGTGCATCTTTCTCCGAGAAAATATTTCTCCTCTCCTTCGTCGACCCCCAAAGACTTCATCCCCTCGAACTCTATTATTAATTTCCCTCTGGCATATCGACGACCCTCGTACGCGAGAATTCGTCACCTCTGCACCACGACCAACGTCATCTCCTCCCATGATATTTAGGGCCAGTTCCACGACTCGAGTTTAACTCTTAAACGGAGTTCGAACCATCAGCTTGACCGATAAACGTTCGAGAGAGAATGAGGATTCGAACTCCGTTTCAGACTCGAACTCGAGTCGTGAAACTGACCCTTGGCACACCATCCCTATACGCGTTACCACCACTCCCACATCCACATCGAGAGAAATAATTGCTAGAGTATCAAGCAGATACCTCTCGAATCAAGAAAATCTGATCTTGGAAATTTTTAGGAATACAGATTCCCGGTCGAGGAATATTCTTGACTCGAGAATACCTTCACTGGGACGAGAAATTCTTCCTGCGCGAAAGAAACAATAATACTCGAGCCGCGATTAACAATGTTCTCACGCAAAGAAAATCATGGTTTGATCCTGGAATTACGTCATGTTTTTAATTGAAGAAAACATTTTTTTTGCGTCAGCAATTACGACCCCCAGTATACGCGCGCGTTCACGCGGCATGCAATTTTACGATCCACCTCCGTCGACCGGGGTCGATCGACTTTTACAACCGATTCATCGAGGCGCGCGCAATAACGAGGCCGGATCGCGCGTCTGCATCGCGTGCCGTGCATTCTCCCCCACCACCCCTCCAATTCTACGCGCGGTAATTCCCGACCATTTCGCAAAACGTATCACGCGCGCTCGCGCGGCTCGGATTTATTTTGGCAGGTCGGTAAACAAGGTCATAGATCACCGCGCAAAATAACCGAAAAGTTCGTCCGCGAGCCGTAACATCATCCACGCGACAACCCAACGCGCTCCGTTACGGGGGCAACGGCGAAGCGCGCGCGGGGGAAATGCGAGGAAGGAGGATAAATGAATGTTTAAACCGACGCGTTTTCACGCGCGCCTGTACAGTGTGTCTCGTAATGAGATTTCTTATTAAAAACGGGGTGTATAAAGGGCGAGTTATAATATCGAGGAAGCGATAGTTAAGAAACCTAAAAGAGTTCTAAAAGCCCTCTGTCAACATTATCGCGGTTGGCAGTATTGAAACAAGTTCGCGAAAAGTTCTCGGTTAATTTCTAATGATTTTTTTGCTGCAAAATAATTTAGAAATCATTCGGCGTGATCTTTTACCGGTACCCCTATGAAAGGTCAAAAGTGAAATATTCACTAATTCACTATGTCAGAAAGACAGTCCGCTACCGCATCATTCGCGTCCTGAGTAATAACGTTGTGCGATAACAAGATATCGCTGTGAAATATATTGGAATCAATAGTGCACAGCGAATCACAGGTCGGAAAATATCTCGCGTTCTTCGTAAGTACATAATATGTTTAATCCGGCTGAAAGTTTGAATGCCTGTCAAATCGAGTTAAAAAATTCTCAGTCATGACGGTTATCCGCTCCGATTTTAATCAATCAATACATTTTTAGTCACAATACTCTATGAAAAGCTACTTGTTTCCGACCTGTAAAAGCTCATGCCGAATGGTTTCTAAATTATTTTGCTGCAAAAAAAAATCATTAGAAATCAACTGAGAACTTTTCGCGATTTTTTTTAATACCACCAACCACAATAATGTTGACAGAGGGCCCTTAAAATTCTTTCAGCTCTTTAACTATATCGCCCTCTCGACATTATAATTCGCACTCTATACACTTCGTTCTTAACGAGGAATCTCCCATTTCCCGCTGTCACAGTCACTCTGGAACATACCATATGCGCGGAGAATACCTGGTTCCCCGTGGATACACGGTACGGTACTCCGCACCGCGCGGTAGACGCGCGATAGGCGTACGCGGGGGATGCAAACTGCCCCGCGAATCCCTCGGTCGCAATATAGCCGGCGTATATAGGGTGTTATAACGCTGTTAACACCCGTGATCGCTTTCAATCCGCGTAGTTCATCATCCCATATTGGCTCGCACACCGCGACGGCGAACGGATGCACGTACCGCGCGACACGACACTAACGCGTTTCGAAATCATTGCCGAAGCTGCGGTATCGTCGGCGCGGCGAGTGCAGTCATCATCATTAACGCTCCGCGGGAGGGCGAAGGAGGGCTGGAGGCCTCTCGTGATTGCGAGCCGGTTGTCGATTTACGACGCGCGCTTCGCGATCATTCCGACAAATTTGTTTTCCTCCGGCCGATTTGACGGACGTGGCTCTCTCTCTCTCTCTCTCTCTCTCTCTTTCTTTCTCTCTCTCTTCCGGTCGATCGCGTTTTTTATTGGGGAGGGATATCGAGTGGACGCGCATCGCGGGAAGGTTCGCGACGCGGGCGAAGCGCTCGAGAGGGATTTTTGCGCCCTCGCGTGGATGCGCGAGCGCGAAATTTGGTCGCGCAGTTGCCGATGATCGGTGGCCGCTCGTCGCGGTGGGTCGCCGAGCGCGGAAGGAAATGAGCGTTTTTTTCACGAAAATACGGGAAAATTGCCGGGAAAGGCAGTTCGCCGCTGCACACTCGCAATCGCGCCGCCGCACACAGCGCCGACGCGACGGTTTATGGCGTTGCACTTTGGCCCGCGGTGCAATCAAAGCGAGAATCGAATCGCGAGTGAGTGAGCGCAATTTCACAGGGCATGAAACACTGACTTCATTATCCGGTTGTTAATCCGACCCCGCGGACCCGGATATATACGTTCGCGCTACGTACGTCGGAATATTATGGCTGTCGCGAAATTTGACTCTTCCGAAGAAGAAGGTATCTAACTCGAGTCGGAAAAGTAACCCTTTCCAATCTCGTTCACAGAGAAAAAGAATCAGTTGGATATGCTAAAAATTACTTGCGGGGTCGCGAGTAATTATTTAGTTAGATCAATTACATTTTTTTTTCATATTTAATTTGATATTTCTTCCTGGCAATCACATACTATTCCACGTGATTGTAAGAAAGAGATATTTGTGATTGATGTAATAAAAAATTTCATCCACATAAATAAATAATTACTCGCGACCCCGCAAGTCATTTTCGGTAGATCCAATTAATTCTTTTTCTCTGTGTTCGATGACTCGACGCACGGTAAATCTACTTTTTATTAATAATACTATAATTTTTTTGAGATAAGTTTATTTTTTTTCCTTCAAAGCACGCCTCGTTGTTAATTTATAATAAGAAGTGGAATGTATACACCTACATGGCAAAAAATGAAATCTTCGTAGAGTCAAGAGCTCTCTCCCGAATTAAATGAACCGAAACCAAACGGCCGATATTCAACTAAATCGCTAATTTACGAGCTTTCAAGTATCAACCTTGGCAAATATATTTCCATACGTACACTCTACAAAAATAGATTGCGTAAAACTCAGAGCGAAATAAATAACGATATTTAGTACTCGATTTTTTACAATAAAATATACCCGTCATTGCCAATAATAAAATCGACTCCGAGAGAACCGACCTGTAGAACCGCACCGCTTCGACAGACAGGAGTCATCGACCCCGGGCAGGACATTTCCGTCCCTCTTCCCTTCGACTCTCCCAAGGGTAGATGCGATATTCATGTACGTGGACTGCACCGAGTGCGACGCAAACTAAATGCAGGTTAACGGTCACGGGGCGTACTTTCAAAATAAAAATCCTCCGTACGTAGACTATATAGGTATACAAGTTATACATACCTGTGTATATAGCTGGCTACTCGTATACACGTCGACCGGTATATAGGAAGTAATAAGCGAGGTGAATAGTGGTGTATTCATAATGTAGGTACGGCAGAGAGGCGGAGGTACCGTCCCCTGCCTGTCGCATTAACCAACCTCCCAACCCCTCTTCGCTAAGACTGCACTTAGTGCATTCATTGCGTAGCGCGCATTGACCGGATCAACGCACTCCGTGATACCCACAGATCCGCGCGTCACCGCGTCGACGCGTGATGGTTTTTAAGCGTGACAATTTTCGGGTAATCGGGAAGCGAGATAAAAGTACGTCGTATTAGGTATTTCGAAATATTTTCTGAGGGAATTTCCGAAAAATCGAGAATCCAAACGAGACAATTACAGATCTGCACTGAGAAAAATAATTAGGTTAAAATAATAAAATGCATTTAGTTAAACGTGTTTAGTTATCCTAACCAAAATACTGGCCAGTTGAAACAAATATTTGGTGGCGCTGTGGGAAATGTTTAGGTCGCACAGCAATAAGTATAGCTGTGATGGCTATACTTTAAGGCTAAATGAGGTTAACTAGACAGTGTAGGTAATATAGCAATAGGTACCAAATAGTAATAAGAGCAATACGTATTGCTGAAATAAATATACGTATAGCTGAGATAGAAATACGTATTACTATGGTAACTGGAACTTATTCTTATATTAATAAACTACTAGCACTGCCATGCAACCTATAAAATTTCTCTCAGTGTACTCCAACCAAATGTTTAGTTATTCCAATCAAACGTTTAGTTCTTCTAACCGAAAATTAGTCAATCTAACCAACAGATGGAGAGGATCCATATTTCACCAAACGACTTGGTCATCATCTCCAGGATTTTAGTTCGATTGACCAAGTTATTTTTCTCTGTGCAGTTTCTTATCCCGAGTGAGTAATACCACGAACCCGAGCAACTTCCCACGTCTCATCCACAGTTCGACCCTATCGTATACCTCGCTCTACCACTCATCGTCGATGCGAGCTCGAGTAACGATTTTATAATATGCACCGAGGATTCCAGCTGCACCGCGTATCACGACTCCTTCCATTTGTTCCCTCTCTTCCTCGCGGTGCCTCACCCTCCTTCTCCTGCGGGGCTCTCTTCCTCCCTCTTGAAACCGGGGGAGGCTGCGCTCCTCGAAGTTCTTTGCGCGAACCGCCACCCCATGTAAAATTCTCCCCAGGATTGCACAGCACATTCTCGCGGCGCGTGTGTGACTCCGCCTGTCCGTGTATACGCACTGCCATATGTGTTTCACCAGGTCAGGTCAACGTCCTGTCCCACAGGAGAGAAGCGGGCCTGCACAATCCTCCAGGTATTGCGCGCGTTCCCTGTGAATGCACTTTTTCTCCGTCGATCCAAAGGGGGTTTTGTGCGAGGGTGCGAGTAAGAGGGCGAAAGCCACGCGCGATTATTCCGCGCCAAACGCGCGCGCGAGGTCGTCGACGTCGTCGTCGTCGTGCAGGGTCATGGAACTGCGAGGCATTCAGAACGAACAGTGTTCCTTGAATTCATTCATCTCTTCTTCTGTATAACGCTGCATTGTGCCCTTTATCGCCTCGCATCGGATTCGAGACCGTTCCGTGAGAATTTCTCGACATGGGGAATAATTTCTTACGTAATTGGAAAAAGTACGTCGTATATCGCGCGAGGAATTGTAAAGTTCGATCTCGACACAGGGACCAATTAAGGGTCTCCTGTGATTAGAGGGTGAATTTAGAAAGGATTCGCGCAAAAACAAAGGGTTTTGGTTTCGTTTCATCACTCGCGTGTGACTGCGTGAAATTTTCAGCGAGTAAAAAATATTTAGACGTTATTTTTGAATCATTCGTCGTCGATCCTCGGTTGAAAGTAGTCCAGAGAAAGCCGGGGTCCATCCCTTTCACGCGTTTCCCCCCTGCAGTGGAGCACGAAAAAATCGGGCGTCGAGATTTATCGAACCTCCCCGTGCCATTCTTTTGTTGACCCACTCAGAAGTCTCACAACATCACGCCTTCGACGACATCGACGACGGATCATTTAACGTCTCGTCTCTCTACTCTACCACTCCTCGCCCCTCATGCAAATCCGCCTATACGAGCTTTCGACGGGTCAGAAGTGGTTGCGTATATTTCTCACCGCCCCGCGATGCCTTTCTTTCCGGGATAGTTTTACTGGCAATTCCGTAGCTAAATCGTCTGATTACCAGGTTCGTGGGGGGTCGCGGCTCGTCAACCGGACTCATTTGCATCACACTCAAACTGGTCTCGTAGTCTACGGGAGACATCCGTGGCTCTAAAACACTTTTTACGAGGAACTGTCGTCAAATTTGTACGCGAGAACCATTCGGTTCGGGGAGCTGGTTTGGCCGGAGCTCTCACGCTGTCAAGTGACAGTAGTAGAGCGTGGCAGTTGCACCGATCGAAAGAAAAGCGCGTCGAGAATGTTTTAAACTTCGTCTTCGCTTCCCGGTAATTTCGATTTGGGGATACGTATATGTATAACATATGATTTTATGTCGAAAAGAATGATTTTCCCACCATAAAATCGGCGATATCTTAGTCTTTCTTTGAGATGAATCCGTAATTTTCGGAATTAGTCCGAAAAATTACACCGGATAGGATGGTTGAGAATTCAATATCAGAGATTTTAATTCTTGCGAAAAATTGAAAAAATGTCCCTTGAAATTTTGCCAAAAATCGAGATCCCTGGAATCGATTGCTCGACTACCCTATTTTACGTATTTTTTCACACTGATTACGAAAAGCATTATTATTAGAGCGATACATCAAAGGGAATATAAGATAGCGATAATTATTTGTACAGACAAATTATTTTTTTTACAAAAAATCATCGATATTTTGATATTCCTTTGAAATGCCTTTAACAAATCCATGAGTTTCGGAACCAGCATGAAAAAATATGCCCAATAAAATGATCGAGAGCTCAATTCCAGAGATTTCGATTCTTGTGAAAATGTATCCTAAATATTTAATTTATACTAAGCAACTGCTTCATTTAAATACTTCTGCTTGCTGTACTCTCTGGGCCCCTGATAAATCTATAATATACCACAAAGCGATACCCGAAAAACACATCTGTAAACTGAGAGAATTAATTGCTAGCGTCAAAAAACATGTTTCAAATCAAGAACACATGATCTTACAGATTTTTGAGAATACAAATTCTTTGTCGAAAAATATATTTTCTTGATTCAAGAGTACCCTAGTTGGTACAAGAAATTCTTTCTCCGCCAAAAAGACTATTACTCGAGCCTATCATGTATTTTCTTGCGCGAAGAAAATCTTGGCTTGTGATCCTGAAATTATATCATGTTTTTGATTGAGGAAAATATTTTCTAGGCACCAGCAATTATTTCTCTCAATGTACCCTCCTATTCCTTCGCGCGCAACGCAAATAAGAGAACGCGAGTCGCTCCTTCCTCCCTCATCAATAGACTCCTCAAATCCGGTCAGAAACCGCAACCACCCATACCGCGCGCGTATAGAAAGACGCGAGAAATACAACCACCAGAACCCGGAAGCCGACAGGGCAACTCGCAAAAGATCTTCCCCGGCGTTCCGTGGCCTACGGGTCCATTATCGAGAGCCCCTGCAACCGTCGGCGAAATTATGCGGAATCCTTCCTCTATGGGAAACGGGTTTCTCCGAGCTCGCGTGCGAAATGCCGGGTGTCTTGACAAGAGCAATTTATCATGCTCGATCTGTATTTGCATGCGTCGTCAAAGGGTCCGTCATTGTGCGTGGGACAGATCAGATAGTCGAGTGCCTTTTGAAATTTGCGTGTTTGCGAATACGCCGGCGCTCCTCTATTCGGATGAACCGATGCGCGAGATATGAATTCGTTATGTAGCCCATACGCGCGCACCTATCAACTGAAGTAAAGCGTCAGAGAGGGCGCGCAACGGAGAAGAGAGGGAGCGACGGCACTTAACTGATCGTGCCGTCAAACCTGATCCCGGGCGCTCGTGACGAACCGTCGTCTTCGTCGTCATCGTCATCCGCGCGTCGTCATCATCCGCGCTGACGCCGCCGGGCCGTTTACTGTACAGACTGGGCCAGAAATGCTGTCCTGAAAGTAGATTGAAATAAAAATAGGAAGGAATCATCAGATGCGACTGCTACTTTTCAGAAAATTAGAGGAGGGATGTGAGTTTTTGAGCAAGCATTGGTAGTAGCGATAAAAAAAACGTGATTCAGCTCCTTCAGGTGGTAAGTCCGAGAAACGAGGTTCGGCCTTATGGAGCTCCGATATTATATTTCGAGTGGATAAAAATTATTTGTATCAAAGTGGCTCCAAGAGTTTCGGAATTTTTATTCCTTTTTTCGCAATAGCGGTGGTCATTCTTGCTCGAGGGATAATGGTAGAATTTTGTAATTATTTTTTTTGGAAGTCAGCGTTGTCTATTTACCTTAAAGACGAGCTTCCGGAGTTCTCGTTCATTTTTTAAACGATAGGGGTAGTCGCCCCTGCTCGGAGGATACAATAACGAATTTGTAATAGCTATCAATGGTATCAGTGTGGTCGGAAACCCCTGAAGTAATATCAAATAATTTTCATCCACTCAGAATCTAACATCGGAGCTCCATAAGGTCGGACCTCATTTCTCAAACTTACCACCTGAAAGGGCTGTGAATCACATTTTTAATAACCGCTACCGATGCTTGCTCGAAAACGTACATCCCTCCTACAATTCTCTGAAAAGTGCCAAGCGTATCCAATGATTCCTTCCTGCTCATATTTCAATCTACTTTTAGGACAGCATTTCTGGTCCAGTCTGTACAGTAGTCACCTTTAGAGAACCGGTGGCCGAATCTAGTCTATTATTTATGTGGTCCAGCGCGTCGAGAGAAAAGGCGCGCGCAACGCCTCCGTGTCATCCGATCCAGATAAGTCATGTCTTCCATTTTTTCAGACACACGTTGACACTCGAAGCCATTCAGCCGCGCGAGGAGGAGAGGCGCGCTTCCGACACTAAGAGGGATGGTTGTATACCCACCAACGGTCAACAGAGTAATTCCAGCCGGAAAAGGCTGCCTCTTCGCGGTCATTTCTCACATGACCCCTTCTCCCTCGCCGCGCGCTTCCCGACTTTTCCACAGGCTCGAGTTTTATCTCGTTTTTCCACCCTTAATTTGATAAATCGACGAGATTTTGACCCTTGCCGCATTAATCACCGTCGTCCCGTATGCATACATGAGCCGCATTATACCGGACTAACTGCAGGACGGGAGAGGGAGGGAGAAAGTGGCGCGGAGAGGTGAGCAGAAGGATGGTCATTTATAAAATGGTCGAAACCTTGTTTCAAAGTTTACACTCGGTAGCCTTCCACTCCGACGAGCGCGCGATTAAATTAATGGCGGATTAATTCGGTGATCGCGACCCCGTCGCTTGACCCCGCGCGGCCCCGGTCCAGCTTGGCCGCGCAGTCGAATGCGCTTACGGAGTTTCGCTGCGTGCACAGGGGTGCGAGCTGACGTTTCATCGGTGGGGTCGCTCGGCGGAGATTCGGGCGTGGAAGGAGAAGCGTGAAAAATGATTTTCAAAGGGACAGTACACATGGGGCAGAGTGCGGTGCATGTGGAAAAGGGTACATTATTTTTTTTTCGAGAAAACCGACACCCTTGTTATCGAATTTGCTGCAGAAGATAAATATCGTAACGAATCCATGGAAAACTGAATAAAAGAGAGTCGAATAATACCGTTGAAAACCTCAAGGGGTACCAAACTACCCCAAAAGAGTCACTAAACTCGTCGACAGGTGGGTATTCCTTGGTTTAGTGCGCGTTTCAAAGTTTCCCTCGCCCTTTCCGTCCTCCTCCGAAGTTATTCGACCTCGACGGAACTTCGACCTTTTTATTGTACCGCGATCCCTGACACCCGGGCGATCGTGACCGTTTCAAGAGTGTGACACGAGGTCTAATCGTTTAAGAAACTCGTGATGATACATGCGCTGGGTCCTGGACCGTTGTCGGGCCTACCCGGGGACGATAATGCGCATGTATCATAGTTTCGGTGCAGACTTGGCCCTGCGTCGAGCCATTAAATGCCCACTGCGAGCTCTAACCCTCAGCCCGAGGGGCTAGTCTTGATTTAGTAGCTGTTTATACCCCTCCCAACCCTTACTCGGCATATTATAACCGTATTTATACTAATAGCCTCGCGCTACTCGAACGAAGTCGCACCTCGTGCCCCTGTTTTACCTGCGCATCGTCGAGTCGTGGATCTCTGGTTTGATTTAGCGCAGCCCTCGCCATCCGTTGGCGTCGAAAGATATTTTAATACCAGCGGACCGTGACGCTAGATGAACGGGGTGGATAAGATGCTATCTCGATTTTTCGGGGGACGCTCTCTAAATCTAAAGAATTCGCCTGATCGTAGTTCGTAGCGCGATTTCCCGTTAAGGGGGGTCTTTTAGCATTATTTTATGTTGGCAGATATGATAGAAATCAGCAGTCCCTAAGTATCTCTTTCTTTGCTTATTTTTACGCGCCGAAATCAACTTTAATTGATCGTATCTGACCATTATCAGGCCGCTAGAGCGCGCGATTTTATATTTCAAATCGTCTAAAAATGTATTATTAGATTGAGAAAATGGCAGGCAATGCCCATTGTCATCCACGATGGCTAACAAAATTTGACGGGTGACAATATTTTCAGCAGTATTACAATTATTTGTGCGCTCACGGTAAATTCGCTCGCGCTAGCGAACTTTAGATTATTTCACTGAATTCAAAAAAATGTCTCTCAACGTCGTAGCTATTATCTGCGTAGAGTTATTTCGGGATGGAAAAGAGATATGGTGAGTTTTCGATTTTTTAACTTTCAGGAAATATTAAATTTTATTCTAGGCACACTATATATAGTTCAGCAAATGTGATTGCTCAGTGAGAATTTGATGTTTGTCAGATAACATTAAACATTAACCAATGAGAATCGAGTACTGATAATCGATTTTCATTCGTTGAGTCGATGTATCTCAACTATTACCTGAAAAATTCCTATAAGCTTTTTTCAAAGTCCTTAAAACAGAAAGACGCCCCTTAATGATAAGCGATAACCCAGAAGAAATAAGACGAACGCTTGACGATTATCCCAATGCGAGAGACGAAAGGAGAGATTTCCTTTCTGTACGCGAGAGCGATTGAGCGGTCTCGCCGTCGTCCAACGCGACGTGTCGGCGACAGTAAATCAAGACGAGAGACATGATCGAGAGAGGGTCGAAGCGAAGGGCGAGGAACGGCCGAGGGAAGGAGGAACCTCCGGTAACGGGATGTAATTATGATCGGTGAGATACGTCACGCATAACCCCAGTATTGACGTCCACAAATCATGGCAACCATGCGGTATCTCGCTACTTCGGACCGATCCTCAAACTCGGACGAACGGAACGGTAAATCAGCATTACGGCGGCTGTGAAAGATGTCGATGTCGACGCGCAGCCTTGACGATATCCCCGGAGAAATGCCGATATATCACCATGCAGCGATTGTTTGCCTAATTCTTTCGGCGAAATGTTCGCTACTGTACATCGATGCACGGGGTGGAAATTAATTCGCGATATATTTGAAATATACAAGAATATGGAAGTATCTCGAAATATCTATTCCTTTTTTAACGAGTAATGAGACGACCGTAACCGTTCGATAAAAACGTAACTGACTCGAGTGGAGATTTCTCTTCTCAAAGAATATGAAACTATTACAGCTGAGTCATCTTACGTACACAGTTGGAAATCAAATCGGTTGTTCAAATCGGTCCACCTACTTTTGAACGTTAAAATAAACCGATTTTTCGTGCTAATTCAACATTTTTTTTTACAAGAATTAACACGAAAACAGTTAAAGTTAACACAAAAAATGTTAAAATAACAGAGAAAAATACGTTAATTTTAACACAAAATTTTGTGGGCCGATTTCAATGCAAAGTTTTCAACTGCGTAGGAATATTTACAGCTACATATCAATTTCACGCGATCTAAGGAATTCCCTCTCCCCGGCACGAAACCTCCTCCCTGAATCAAACCTCTCCACCCACCCGAAACCCAAGTCGAAATTAATATTCGAAATATTTACCGCTACCGCAGCAATCTCTCGGGAGAACGGTCGAACGACAATACGGACCCGCGCCCGTTCCTAAAGCGTCGCGGGGGGTCACGTGCGGACGCGTCCTCCTTTGAAACGAGCGCGCGCGTCATGCAACCGTCCCTTCCGGGAGATCGGTAGCGTAACCGCGTCACACGGGAGGACGCATAATCCCAAACGGTAATTACATTTCGCGATATGTCGATCTACGAATATGTCCCTGAGCACGCTGCAGTTCGGCGCGGAGCTGATAACTGGGGCTTCCACAATGTACAGAACGGACGTTTCTCTGCCTTGATGCATCGGCATCCGTGGGCTTAACCTATTAACTGCTCGATATAGGCGCTACGCGATGTAGGTAACATCAAAGCCAAAGGCATAGTTGTACCCCTGGGACGTTCCGTATGACGTACATGTGTACCTATTCGCTATATACGTATATCCGCATTGACGCCGGAGTCGGCCTTAGGGCGTCGAAGCTGAGCTACTGTTAACGACGTTTCAAATTTCGTCCTGTACGGCAATGGACAGCCAGATAGGTAAATGTATGTAAATTGTACTGCGATTTTTTAGGTAGTATTGGCTCATCTGGTGCATCAAGGATGTGCGCTCAATGAGTCGTCATTAACACGTTGATTGTCCCATGAGTCATATAATTCATACAGAAACGTCGCTGAACGTCCATGAGACATAATGTGATTCATTTGCATTGCCGTATGCATGATGATTTCATTTTTGGACGCTGTGGGATCGAAAAAATTCCTTATGGGGACAGTGAACGTGTTAAGAAAGCATACATATCTGTGGCATTAAATGATTTCGAGATAATACGAATAAGATGCTGAACGAGTGTTCAATATGAGAACAATTTTTCGTGAATATCTTGTTACAATAAACACTCACAGCCATTAATTTGAGTCACTCTATAATGTAAATTTAATAATTTATTTAAGAGGCGTTCTTTAATTCCGAGGACTTCTAAAATAACTCATAAAAATCTTTCAAATGATGGTCAATCAGGATACACCGATTCAACAGATGAAAATCGCTCAATCGGTATCTCGCTACAGTGAGCTTTCTTCCAAATAAAAATCCGGAGATTATTATTATAATTCATACCGAAGAAAGAGAAAAATCTGTAACGAAAGAACTTCAAGCTACGCACCAAAACTCACCTGCAGACGCGCCCGAAGGAAACGACAAATTAGGTAAAACCCGACGTCCGACGAGGATTTCCGCGGATTCCTCCTCTTTTCACGCTCCTTAACCACCGTACAAAGTCGAGCGCATCCCAACCGAGCAAAGTGTCGTCGACCATATGTCAGATTACTTTCGACGCCCACACGACATCCGAACCGCACACCGGTGTGCCGCCAGTCTCGACCCAATTTGTTTCGTTCTGATTGACCGCCCGACCGCAGACCCGACCTATCCCAACGCGAGTAGCAAGTACAGCCGTCTCGCGCGAGCTGCGAGAGGAACGAACGAGTCAATCGTCGACCTGCGGCCAACCTGCACTTAGCACTCGCGCAGGTACATCGCGAGCGCTGCGTTGCACCCTGCCACACCGACACACGTGGGTGGGTGTTCCTCGCACCGGGTGCGCCACCAACCGTCGTCGTCTGTCCTTCGTGGTCGGACGGATACGACGACATATTGCAGGGCCGGGGATGCAACGATTTTCGCACGATCGCGAATACATATATGTACTGCGGCGTGCACATGTGTTATTAAACACGCGTGCATGTTGGTATACGCGTGTAGGTATCACCGAGTGACTAGAATATCTATCCTGCAGCACTGCGCGAACGCCGGCAGGTAAACCCGCAACACACACACGTGGATCCGCGCGTTAGAATCGTGCACTTACGCATTTCCGGTCAGAATTGAACCACCACTCCCGTGCCGTCGCGACAATAGGCAGGATGTGCGAAGGGTTACCATTGCAGATCACAATGGCGACCGCAAAAGCGAACGGCAGGTTGAATAGAAGCGACGATAGAAACGATCGGCGAGAGGGCGAGTCATTATTCGAAATCTTTTTCTCGGCTCCCGGGGCGAATGTGGGAAAGTGCCATGGCTTTCCGCAGGCCGCGGGATCACGATTGTGTACGCGAAGAGGGACGAAAGGTTGTCGCCCGAACGTCCTGCCTGCGTTGATATCGGAGATAAGTGCACTCGGAGAAGAGTTTATTTGTAGTTGATAAATATATACTTGATTATGGTGAAATAAGTATTTCGTTGGGCCAAAGTAAATAGGGGAGAGTTGCCTATATTGAACCGGTACCTAAATTGAACCTCCTGGCTATTTTAAGTAAATGGGCATTTCCACGTCATTTCTGTGGTACTAACAATAAGTCAAACCCCCCCCCCCCCCGATATGTCAAAAAAATCGATTTTTTGTTTTTAATGTCAATATGTACAGTCAACAATGAATAATATGATGGCAAAACCCGATATGGCTCCAAATCACCTACGACTAGTGGGTTAACAAAATAATATTCCGATTACGCTCTACGCCCATTGAATTGGTCGGTGGTTTGAAGCGTCTCCTGAAAAATCAATTTTTTTGACATATCGGGTTTTAACTTCGTACCACAAATCTATCAGTAGAAGTTCAAACCTTAGTACCGGTCAGTACCCCTTGACATTTTTTTAATTTTTCGCGAAAATTGAAATATCTGAAATCGATCTGTCGACCACCCTATCCGATGATTCCGAAAATGGCAGATATACTAATGATATCTCAAAGGAAATATAAGATATCGGTGATTTCATGTACCAGAAAATAATTTTTTTCGCGGAAAATCATCGATATTTCGATCTTCCTTTGAGATATCCTCGATATATCTATCATTTTCGTAATCAGCACGAAAAAATACATAAGTTAGAATGGTCGAGAGTTCAATTTTTCGCAAAAATAGAAATCTCTGAAATCGATCTCTCGACCACCCTATCCGATGTATTTTTTCACGCCGATTCCGAAAATGGCAGATATATTGATGATATCTCAAAGGAAATATAAGATATCGGTGATTTCACGTACCAGAAAATTACTTTTTTAACTGAAAATCATCGATATTTCAGTTTTCCTTTGAGATATCCTTAATATATCTATAATTTTCGTAATCAGCGCGAAAAAATACATAAGATAGGATGGTCGAGAGTTTGATTCCAGAGATTTCGATTTTTGTCAAAATCTTAAGGCATTTACTCAACATTTTTTAAATTTTTCATAAAAATTGAAATCTCTGAAATCGATCTCTCGACCACCCTATCCGATGTATTTTTTCACGCTGATTCCGAAAATCATGGTTATTAGATCCATATCTCAAAAGAAATGTGAGATATCAGCGATTTTATGTTCGGAAAATTATTTTTTCATAAAAGAATCATGGATACCTTGATGTTCTTTTGAGATTTCCCCAATATATTAATGATTTTCGTAATCATCGCGAAAAATTACACAAGATAGGATGGTCGAGAGTTCGATTCCAGAGATTTCGATTTTTGTCAAAATCTTAAGCGCTGATTCCAAAAATTATACACTAATTGAGGTAATCTTAAAGAATCCCCGAGATATCGATGATTTTCCATAAAAAAAAATGTCCGTACATAAAATCGTTAATATTTGATATTTCCTTTGAGATATAGTCAATATATAGGATATGTATGTCAATAAGTGCATGATTTTTAGAATCAGCACTTAAGATTTTGTCAAAAATCGAGATCTCTGGAATCAGTAGAAATGCTCATTTACTTAAAATCGCCAGGAGGTTCAATTTAGGTACCGGTTCAATATAGGCAACTCTCCCCTATATGTTAATTATTAGAATGTTTCTTTCATTCAAACAGAAATAGAATAATAGCTGACTTATATTTGTTCGACCCAAAGAAATATTTCATTCGTCATAATAAAAAATACGTGTATTAATTATAAATAAATAAAATTTTTTCAGTGTACGGTAGCGGACTCTATAAGATGAAAAAGAATATAAGACAACCCAGATGGGAAAGTTCTGTATATTTTGTATAAAATCCTTATGTGATTTTGGCCATATATGGATTGTATATGATTTCTATATTAACCCTATAAGGGCTATATACAGATTTTGAATGTTTGTATACTCCACATATATCATATGAGGCTAAACATACTCGCCGAGAAAGAAACTGCAATCGCTATTATCTCATTACTTACGAACTTTTGGCTCACATCGATGCAAGACTTTGTTGTAGATAAAAATATTGTCTTTAAAAAAGTATTATGCAAATATCAGCCAAAAGCTCATAGATACTGAGATAATAGTGATTCAAGTTTCTTTCTTGGCGAGTAAGTTTAGCCTCATATAGTATATTCCTCTTATATGGTTAATATAGAAATCATATATGAGCAAAACCCCATACGAATTATATAGAAAATATATAGAGCTTTTCCGCCTAGAAACGTTGAAATATTGGCTCGTCTACTCCGCTTGATTAGCGGTGTTGGAAGGCTATCGTCTACTGGATTCCATTTACGAGCTACGTACAACCACCTGACACGTCGGCACGGCTCTAGCCTCGTTAACTCATCTATCGCCCATTATAGGTCGGAATATCGGAAGTGTGCCGACGGTGGAAGCGGAAGGTCGTAAGTGTGAACGGCGACGTCGGTCGTCCAGACGCTATACCGTGACTATATAGATTCAGAAACCGCGACTCCTGTAACGAGGAAGGGTGGATACAAACGCGCGCAGCTTAAACCCGAATAGCGTCACCGTGAGTGGCTCGACTGTACCACTCGGAAAGGGTTAAGCTCGTTAGTTTGCGCTTATCGATCCGAGTCGAAACGACGAGACATCGGGCGCCGCGGCGAGCATGGTGATCAAGTTCGCTCCGAAACGCTGCGAGAAACGAGAAGCCAAGTGTACAAGGGTACACGAGAAGCCGAGCTAATAACAATTCACCGGCGCATTTCTCGAGCATTATCCTCCGAATGTGTGTTTCGCTCTATCCCGAATATTTTACCTTCCACGAGACATTTTCGCTCGAGTGCGTTACGACGGTAATAAGATCCATAAAACAGAAGGAAGGAAACAGATCGTAATTCGCGCCAACATCTTCCGATCACCGTTTCCCTAGCCAACGGCGGGGCACTCGTTGCAGCGGATGTAGAGCACATGCGACTCTCCGATGCTCCTTCAATTTAAACCAGTCGTGCCAGTAGTGCGGAGGATATACCTCCTGCACACGGGATACGCGAATTCGGTCCTTTCTTCCGGTACGGTAATCGTATATACACAGCTTTATCTTACGGCCAATGAGAGCACTCGTTCCCGGGTTCGTTGCGCAACAACACGAGTATATATATACGGGACTAGCGCGTTCAATTACTTTTCTCCAACGCTGGAAGCTGTGCTGCACGGCTGGTGTAAGGAAGAATTGCGTTCGAAGAAGTCACGGAAACGTGAAGGGAGAAGAAGGAACAGAATTCTCGCGCGTGTGCACTGAAGAAAATTAATCGTAACATCTACAATGTTTGTGGTAAAATGCGGGACACAAGGCCAATTTATTGTTATGATAACTATAATTTCAGTAAAAATTGCGGCAAACGCTTGAAACTTCTACAAGTTCAAGTATAATTTTTACTAAGATTGCAGTTATCGTAACAAGAAATAATTATTCGGGCCTTGTCCCGAAATTTACCACCAATTTTTTTCCGTGCGCGTTTATGGATCTTCCGCACTCAGAAAAATAATTTGCTGTCATAACATAAATTTTGTCACCTGAACAAAAGTTTTGTTAACGTAATAATAGCCTAGTGGTAACAAATTCATGTATTGACAACGGAAAAATTTCGTTGCGGTGACGAAACTAATCTGCATATTTTTCGTTACAACTATAAATATTTGTTACGGGTACCAACATCTCGGTAAATGTACGAAGCGTTACTGACATAAGATATTGCCTCGCCACGATTGACAAGTGTTAAAAACTTATCTCACTAAACCCTACTCATCCAAGTATCACGAGCGGAATTGCCTTAAAAAAACGTTCATTTATAAATCATAAGGTCCACTTCCCCGTGAAATTAAATATTATTGACACTATATTACACTTGATCGAAATCTGCTTTATTTCAATACAGGTGAATCTAAAAGTAGAAATAATCTTTTTTTGCAACAAAATTCTTTGCCATGGCAACAGCGTAAATTTTCTACAGTAGCAACAAACAATGTGTTACCATGACCAATCGATATTTTTCCGTGCTCACCAGTCCAAGTTGACAAATGAGCTTTTGTTGTGACAACTAATTATTTTTCTCGGTGCGGTGGCTCGCTATTGCGACGTCGTTCTTTTCGATACAGTGCGCAGTACCATCTCCCAGGACGTCGCTACTTACCGAATATATGCGACGTTCTGGGAGAGGACCACCGCGGGAGATCCAACTGTAGTTGTGTCCAACACGGTGGCGCTACATCGCAATACGAGCTCGCCGTAGTGATAACAGTGATTTCATTAGCGCAAATGAACCGGCATCACGGCACATTCGTCGCCCGGCCGACTGATTAAAGCTCGTAAAACTTTTGCCTCCCTTCGAGCTCTGGCTCCTCCAACTTTTTTAACGCTCGTATCTCAACGCACGGCGTATACCTACGTGTATTATTTATCGCCAGTGCGCCACGTTCGAGCGGTATCTACTTATCGTTTCGACCGTTTTTATTACCGTCGCGCGCCCTGAAACTACACGACCCCGTCGTCCACTTGAGCGCGTTAATTCTTCAACGGGAATTACACTCTGAATTATTAATCGCTCCGTCGCCGTTGTTCCGCGTCCCGCGCGCGACCTCCGGTCAAAATGTGGATAAATCAAGACTAGAGAGAGCGCGGGACGCGACGGAGGCGTCGGGACGCGTATTTTTCAGGGGATTGCTCGCATGCGCCGCGTCGCGCTAAAATGCAACGATTCGTCAGCTATTTGAAACGCGCGAGTGCAGCGAGTGTCACCGCTTGCACCGTTTATTTTACTTTTAAGGGTCATCTTTTAGCATTACTATATGGTGGCAGAATTGGCTGCACAAATCGGTAGTCCCGAAATATCTCTTTCTCTATTTAGTTTTATGCGCCGAAATCAATTTTAATCGATCCTGTCAGACTATTACCAGGTCGCTAGCGCGCGATTTTTTAATTCTAATCGTCTAAAAATGTATCTTTCGAGTAAGAAAATCGCAGGCGATGAGAAAATTTGACAGGCAACAATATTTCGAGCAGTATTAGACTTATTTGTGTATATTTACAGTAAATTTGGTTCAAGTTAGGAGGGCCTGTAATGGTCCCGGTTAAAAAAGTGGATCAAGATAATAATTGTGGCAAATTAAATTGGCCCGTGTTAACGCCTAGAAAGAATTTCCACTCGGGCAGCGGCTTTCGGATTATTTCGCTGAATATTAAATTTTATTCAAGGCACACCATTCCAGCAGATGTGATTGCTCAATGAGAATTCGATGCTTATCGGATGTCACTAAATATTACCCAACGAGGATCGAATACCGATTGCGAGCAATTTTCATCTCTCGAATCGGCGTATCCCGACTATCAACCCGAACAATTCCTACGAGCTATCGTATTTCCAAAGCCCCAAAATTGAAGAACCGCTTTAAACGATCGCGCGTACTATACGCGACTGCACCGATAGTTCTCGATTTTATTACATTCCGATATAAATAATTCAGACAAATCTAACCGAGGGAAACGCTTTTCTCTGTGCAACTTTCCAAAGTTCCCGACCTTTCCGCCACGTGCGCATATCGATAAATTCACCCGCGCCATCCGCCGAATCCATCCCGTTCACATTCGCTCGTAAAGGACCTGTACCCCTCCGCGCGCGTTCTCATCCGCTCGCGAAAACTCCCGCGAGTATAATCCAGCTCCCGCGCGGCGCGAGGAAATTCCCGCAGTGTGGCGAGAAGGTGCACACACGGCTGCGGCATCCTACATCGGAAAGTAGGTGAGCCGGGAGTCTCGCGCGCGAGGCGGAGTCCGAAATCGCGCGAAACGCTTTGAATAATATCCCGATTCTGAGTCCCCACGCCTCGAGATTTTATACGTCTCCCCCCTCCACGCCCCTGGCGGCAGCGCGCGGCGGCACGCGGAGTGGAAACTGCTGCACCGGTGCCAGCCAGACCGTCTCTCCCGCGCGACGCGGCCGTCCTCCCTTCCTCCTCCGCAAGCCCATACACGTACGCGCGACTAGACCGAGCTCTGTCTTCGTTCCTGGGAGTCATATTCCGCGCGCGGTAATTAAACTGCCCCCTCGCGCTGCCGCCCCTTACTCTCGTCAGTGGGATAGGTCAGCACGCCCTTCGCGCGCGTGTTAATGCGATATTACACCCGGCCGCTGCTAATGGATCATTTTGTTATCGACGACTGCTTTACGACTGAAAATTTCAAGAACGATGCACTCTCGCCACTCTTCCCTGGGGCGCGCGAGCGAGTGCGCCGCGACGACTCGCGGCGGCACGAAAGCCCCGCGGCAGCACCCCGCGGGGAGGGCGTATCGCGCGGCGATTCTCGCGGCGCGACATTTTATGCCCGATGGAGATAGGTGAACTTCTAGACCCGCGTGATGTAGGTGCGTCGGTGCGCTGAGCGTGTTTACTTCGGTTTATCTTCGCAAGACGTAGTACGAGCGCTCCCGAGTGGTGTGCATTGCCTCCGCAATATCTCGTATCGTCACGGGCACGTCTTGTATCTCGGTAATGTATGCGGGCATTAAACATACGCGCGTGCACATATTCGCGTATTTATGGGTACGCTTCTGTGCACGTGCGCGGGGCGTGTGGATCTATTATCTGAATGTATAGTTACGATTGTTAATTAATCATCGACTCGACCCTATCGCCGGTTTTACTTCCCGGTAAAATATTACGTTCATCGCGCGCCCGAATAATGGTTCATTTCGCTCTGGTGAAGAATCTCGGTATCGAAACTATTCGCTAGTCGCAAGTTACATTGAGAGAAGAGTTTATTTGCAGTTAATAAATGTATACTTGATTATGGCGAAAGAAATATTCCGTCGGACCAAATAGATATAAATATGTTGATTATCGGAATGTCTCCTTCATTCAAACAGAAATAAAGTAATAAATATAACGAATATTTGCTTGACCCGAAGAAATATTTTTTTCGCCGTAATCAAGTATACGTATATTAGCTACAGATTTCCGCCCGCGACTACCGTCCGTGTGGATCTCGAAACAATTTCATCCCCTATTCTATACCACCTTGAGGGATAAATTTCCAAAAATCCTGAAACACGTCTTTCTTAATTTCTAACCGAAAGACCAAACACCAACTTTCATGGGTCAAATTTCAAAAATGACGAATTTTCATGTAAATTTAAGTACATCCTCTATTTTACCACCTCGGGTGAAGAATTTCGTAAAAACCTTTCTCAGTAGAAACTTAGGTCATAAAAAAACCTACTATCCAAATTTCGCGTAACCTGCAGCTTCAGCGGTTTCGACTCGGCGTTGATAAATCAGTCAGTCAATCAATCAGGTCGTGTTCTTTTACATGTACAGATAAGCAGACCGTTTTCTCAGTGCACTACGAACTAGTTACCCGCGTACTTCCATCTCATTACCTTGCCCCCGGTTTAAAACCACCGATTTTATCGCCACCGCGACCTGCACTGCGCGATCGCCTTTCACCTCCGCGAGCAAAAGTGTCGAGTGACGACGGGGCGCGCGCGCGAGAGAGAGAGAGAGAGAGAGTGCCGCAATTTTCTCCCTTCGAGAACCGGACGCCTGCTCGCGCCCACCCCCTCCCGTCTCTAATTGAAACGTGGGTAATTTCTGAGAGTGCTTCCCGGCTCTTCGCAACCGGCGCGGTTGACAGAGGTCAGTGCGTGCGCAACGACGCCGTGCGAGCAACGACGTCGAAGGGAAAACAGGGGGTGCACCAATGTGCAGGATATGCACCTTCCTCGCGCTCCGGCGTCTGTGTATATATACGTACACCCGCGTTACGCAACTCCCACACCGTGGCGATTACGCGTACGCGATACGCACACGATGCGTGCGACACGCGTGCATCGCGACGCGACCCCAGCAAAACGCGCTCACGCACGATCTTATCTCGGATGCATCTACGCGATGTCGAAGCGCTCTGCCCTTTCGCGTGCTTTCGAATAAAATTAGTATGCTAATTGAACGGAGATAGGTGCGCGCTCGGGTTGGCAGGTACGGCCTATCTGTACATGCGATTCTCTACGGCGAACGTGCGTATATGTACGTACGAGACGGCGAGACGCGCGTGTGGCGAACGAATTAATCGATACGCGGAACGCGCGTCTATCGGCGGAAGGAACGACGCGCGGGATTAATTAATCCGATCGAATCTATACATATATATATATATATATATACGCGGCATCGGCCCCTCTCTCTCTTGCGCAGCGCGCGTGGGCTTAACGCCGACGGGGGAGATCAGCGCCGACAAGTTGATCCGACGACACGGGGAAACCGCGCGCCTTCAGCGAGAGGATTTGTCGCGTACAGTCGGACTCTCCTCTTGGTGTCGCTAGGAACGTTTCGAGGGGTTCAATCGCGCGGGGATGCGGTGCAAGTGGGATTGCGGTTACGCGAGACCCGGGGTTAATTGTAATAATTGGGTCGGGTTGACGCCTCGTTGATGTACCCCGTGCGAGAGGTAACGTCAACGAGGGTTCGATATGAAGGTATTGCGATTAACTTCGATATCTCCTACTCGCGAACATGCGCACAATTGGAAATTTTGTTTAAATCGATTCACCTATTTTTGTAAAAAAAATTTCCATAAGAAACCATCGATATTTCCGTGTTTCTTTTCAAGATACTTCGATAAATCTGTTTTTTTTTGGGATCAGCGCGAAAAAATACATAAGACATGGTGGGCGAGGGTTCCATTCGGGAGATTTGAATTTTTACGAGAAATTGAAAAAATGTCAAGGAAACTTTGCGAAAAATCGACATCTTTGGAATAAAGCGCTCGACAGCCGTATCTCGTGTGTTTTCTCGCGCTGATTACGAAAAGCTGGATTATTGGCTCGGTATTTCAAAGGAACTTGTAAGAAATCAGCGATTTTATGCATGAAAAATTGTTTTTTTCTCCAGAGAATCATCGAGATATCTCGATATTTCTTCGAGACTTCCTTAATAAATTCCTTATTTTCGGAATTAGCGCGAAAAAAACATAAGATAGGGTAGTCGAAAATTCGATTCCCGCGATTTCAAATTTTACAAAAATATCTCGTCGACATTTATTCAATTCTTCACAAAAATCGACAGTTCTGAAAATCGTACCATGCACCTCCTTTATTGTAAACACGGTAAAATTTATCACATCAATCTTCATACGCGTTGCGTCGAACTACCTACCGTTGTTTTTCTAATTCGTTCCTTTCACCCCGCAACTCTCCAGGCCGAAGGAGCACGAGGCACGAACGACGATCGCGTGCGAGTTCGGACCCTTCCGGAAAATGCCGAGTCGAATCGAACGCCGCGAGCGTAATTTACATGGAGAGAAGAACATTAGTTAATTACCAAGGACATAACCGATGATTGGTGATCGCGCCCGGCTCGCAACTCACCCGACGGTTAAGCCCGAAGTTATTGCCCGGATCATCGTTAAAACTCGAAACGTATCAGTCAGAGGCGCCCACGTGCGCTGGCACTCACACGCGCCTAACGCGCGATGGGAGTTTAATCCTGTAACGCGCGCGCGAGTATCGCCAAGTTTGATTACGCTATACAACGCGCGGGTAGTCCTCGAGGCTGCCGCCGGCTGATATTTAGAGATAGAGCGTGGATTGGGCGACGAGAGACGCGGAGAGGATTTTTCCCTCCCGGCGGTTGCGCGCGCGGAATTAAACCGAACCTCGCGTATGGTGGATGAAGGGTTTAGCGGAACGATATGGGATGGATCATCTTCTTTTTTTTTAAATGCACGGAACTAATGGTTCTTTAAAAATCGTTCTAAATAGTCCTTCGATTTAACTATATTATACACTGTAAAAAATTCTGCGGTGTGGAACCGCATGGACTACTTTTGGTATTAAATAACAATGACATAAGACGGAATGTGGTACATGTAGATCAACACCGGTGAAATGGTGTTAAAGATTAACACGACTTTTTTACTGTGTAGAAATACAACAGTTTTTCCTGTACCTAATCTTCTCACTTTCATTCGAAAATTCGAATAATATCACTGTTTTGCGTTAAAATCGAGTTGCTCCCTCGATTACCACATCGCGAAACAAACATAAATCTGTGTACCGCTCAATCATTCCTCCGAGTGTGGTTATAAATCAGAAATATACTTTTCCGGGAAGAACGATACGTTTTAAGCACGTACGGTACGCACCGTATGACGTATCAATTTTCAACCGCACGGGAAATGGATGTTCCAAGATACACGGACCGCAATATAGTCGTAAACTAATTTGCTTCCACGAAATTTGCTATCCATACTGCAGATACGCTTACCGCGAAAAAACACGGTAAGCATATCGACAATATACGCGTCTGCGTAGCTCCGTACGCGTCGCCGTCGAACGCGTAACTTTCGATGAACTAAATTGGCGAGAGAAGGAGAACGACGTTATCGATCATCCAGTCGATAGTCGCGCGCGGTAGACGCGTCGTAAACGTATAGTAGGTCGCTGTAGGCACGGTACTTGCTAACGTACCATCAGACACTGCAGTAACGACGCGCCTAACCGCTCTACTAAATAACCAATTCATCCGACCCGCCTGCAGAGAGAGAGTCTGTAGTTACCGAACTTAGACGCTGCATCTACGGTGGCCACGATAAAGCGTTTTAGAACGTCCCGCAGTTAAGCAGTAATAAAGAACTTTCGCGAAAACCGTTCCGATAAACTCCGTCGGGCTACACTGAGGAAAGTAACCTGGCCAATCTAACCAAAATCCTGGAAAGCATAACCAAACCGTTTAGTGAAATATGGAGCCTCCGTCTGTTTGGTTTAACCGACTATTTTCTGATTAGAATAACTAAATATGTAGTTGGAATAACTAAAAATGTAGCTAGAATAACTAGATATTTGGTTCAACTTACTAATAGTTTAGTTAGAATAACTAAACTTAATTAACTAGACGCGTTTTGTCATTTTAACCAAGTTATTTTTCTCAGTGCAAATACGCGAAGGTAAGATAAAATCTCAGTGATACGGAGGAAAAAGTCAAGTTCGGAATGTTAAGCAATACACTGAGAAAAATAACTTAGGTAATCAATTTAACCAAAATACTGGAGATGATGAACAAATCGTTTAGTGACGTTTAGTTTAGGAATATGTATCCTCCACTGTGTTTGGTTAAGCTGACCAATTTTTGGTTAGAATAACTAAACTTTTGGCTGGAATAACTTGACATTTGGTTCAACTGTGACCAGTATATATTTCAGTTAGAATAACTTGACGTTTTTAACTAGATGCGTTTTGTCATTTTAACCTAATTATTTTTCTCAAAATCGATGCACTCTTTCTCACACTTTCGCTTAATCGCTCAATCGTACTAGAAACTCGAAACGACCACGTTTATCAAATACCAAAATCGTCCACTGAACTCGTGATAAGAGCCGCTACGCTTTGGAGTGTCCGTAAAATCCCAGCGACGGGGTAGTCGCCCGGGCTAAACGAAAAATGCAAAATGCACGTTCGTGAAAATCACGGCGATAAATCTCCCGAGTTAACGAGTCCAGCGTGATCCACCGGCTCGGACGTATCCGGTATCTTGTGACTTTTCAAGTTATCAGAGGGGGTTTTATTAATGACAGCTAGACGCGGGGCTCGCTTTTATGGGGACATAAACTCTAAACTGATTAACAGTAGCCGGTGGCTGCCGCTGCGATATATAGTGCAATCGCGACTGACTACGTAGCTATACGTGCGGGCATATACGACGAGCCGAACTACCCCGTGCTGCGTCTCGTTAGCAATACCCGGGTTTATAGGCCATCGTCGCCGGAATTAACATTGCCCAATTAAATTGATAGATGTCTCGCCTAGCATTAAATTACGATCCCTAAGTAAAATTGCGCGTAAATCTCGAAATTCCATTCCACCCCGGTTTTTCCCTTCGTCCGAATACTGTGCGGTGTGTACGGACTCTCGCCTATCCGCTCGCCTTTGCCCCTCGATTCGCCGCGTCGCGTTTCCCTGGGGGGGACGAATGAAAATTCGCCGACTGGACGCGGCGCGCGGAGGATCGAGTGATAATCGGACGTGAGTGGAAATTTTCGTTACCACTTTGTCGTGGTTTTAGAAATTCTATTGTTTCGTTTGTTGTGAGTTTTTCTCGAGTGGTTGATCTTTTTTATGATTTTTTGAGTATTTGCTGCAGGAATGCTACGTATACTTGGAAATTTTATATTAGAATCGGTCCACTAATTTTTGCATGTTAAAATCAATGAATTTTCCATGTCAATTTAACATTCTTTGCGTTACTTTGAACACAAAAAACGTTGGATTAACACGAAAATTCGATTGATTTCAGCATAAAAAAAATGAGCAGATCGATTTGAATACAAGATTTTCAACCGTGTACCCGGCAAAGGAGTGAGAACTTAAATTTGAAAAAATATTGTGCATCTCTGCGAACAGAATGGCGCGCAGCTCTCAAAAATCATTCGCGACGAACTAAAAAAATATGCCCAACAAAAATATCTATATAATCCCCGCTCCCCGAATCGTCAGGTTCGCGATACCGTAACGCGCGTCGAACCCTCCGCGAGCCTTCACATTCAACGTCATCGGGCGGTTTTACGATCGGCTCTGTCTCGCTGTTCCCACATCCGAGCGAGCGCTCGCTCGACGTCGATAAACTCCGACTCTCTGACACGAATAAATAATATCTATTAATTATGTTCGCCCACCGAAATCGTCGCGCGCCGCGCGGAGGGCAATAAACAGCGGCACCGGTTTATCGCGAAACGGAATTAAACGGTTTACGACTGGACCGCAGATTAGTACAGACGCGATGGACGAATGCGAAGGGTGGTCAACTATACACCCCTCGCTCCGCGTATGATTCGACGCTCGATTGCGCTATCGTCGCTCTCGGATATTCCTGCCGGATAGGATTCGATGCCGGAACCGTGCCGATGGCGGGTACACCAAGAAAACAATTTATTTGTACAGTAGTTAATAAATATTTGTTCGAATATGGCGAAATAAACATTTCATCGGATCAAATAAATATTCGTCAACTATTACGATATTTATTTGGCACAATCTCATCCTTCGAGGCAACCATTTGAATGAAATACAAATTTTAATAATTAACACATATTTTCTTACTTACGCTGAAAAAAATAATTAGATTAAAATAACGAAACACATCTAGTCAAACGCACTTAGTTATTCTAACCAAAATACTCGTCCAAACACAAATGGAGCATCCATATTTTACCAAACGGTTTGGTCATCGTCTCCAGGATTTTGGCTTGATTGACCAGGACATCTTTCTCAGTGTAACGAAATATCTATTTCACCGCATTTTTAATTACATTTATTAGCTATTAATAAACTGTCTTCTCCGTGTATTTTCCAACGCGTCGAGCGAGAATTTGTAATTCATTGTACGAACGATAAGCAGATATCAATATTTCACGTGAAGCTATCACCAGGCCCCCCCGACGAGCGGACAACCGCAGTCTTACTACGCACGACAACATCAGGCAATCCATACAGTGTACCTACTACATCCTTCGAATGTCAGCCATGTGTACACGCCTGCCCTTAACCGCACATTACCATACACAATATCCCCGATTTCTACAAATTCATGAGTCTCGAAACGCGCTGCACCTCGGCAGCGAAAGAAAAAACTCACGATACCCCTGAAATAATGCAACCACATACGCCAGGGAGTCAGCTGTATACGCCACATCCGATAGGCGGTCGACGGAGTCCCGTCGGACGATGCATTATCTATACACACAGCATACCTCGTCTCGTATTTTCCATGTATACATATATGCTCTACCGACCTCCCTCTTCCTCCTCCCTTCCCGAACCAGGAACCAACTCGACACGCGATCACGAGAGGCCGAGACTAAGAACTCGGTTGATTTATTCAAAAGCCATTTTCCGAGTTTCCGCGCGCGAGTCGGAAGCGATGTAACGGCGTTAAAGGAATTACGATAATTGAACCGGCCGCATTTTTATCGATCCAACGGACCGCGAGATCGCGCGCAACCCAGACGGAAAGATCTTGTATTTCTTTTTTATTAATCCATATGTTGTTTTGGTCATATATGAATTATATGTGATTTCTATATTAGCCATACAAGGACTATATGTGAATTATTTAATACAAACATTAAAAAATATGTATATATAGTCCTTATATAGTTAATATAGAATTTACGAATAATCCATACATGACCAAAACCACATATAGATTACATATTATACAAAATATGTATAACGCTTCTACCTGGGAAAAGTAAGCAAAGGCCTATTTCTATAGAGTTCGCGACGGAAATATAACTTTAATAACTCGACGTCTCGTCAATGAAACTTACCCCGTGTGTGTAATCTGACCATGACGATGCTGCAAAGATTCGCCGAGTATAGGGGTTGCGCGGGGTATCCGTAACGGAGTATTACGTTGCCGAACCGTATATGGAGCGGCGCGGAAGGAGGTGGAAAAGGAGGAACGTCGAGGTGGATACCTGCAGGCTATCCACCGGTATTAAATTAGCCCCCTCTTGGAGCGCACTATTCGACCCCGCTGCGTGTCGGGGAATACTCTCAAAAGGCGCAGACGGCCGCGCGGACGCTGAGAATTCATTAGTCGTCCTTCGCGGGTCCCTATTGTCCTTACGCGCTCAACGCTGTCACGCTGGAAGGGAAGGCGTCGAAGAGTCTCGACGAGATGTCTCATCCGTCTTCGAGATCGTTAATATATCCGTCTACCCGGATAGACAAATCTACGTAAATTGTACAGTAACTTTAAGCAGTATCAGATCATCTGGTGCATCAAGGTTGTGTGATCTTGTATGAGTCGTCATTAAGCAAGAATAATTGTGTCATTAAATGATTTCAAACTACACCGAGAAAACAGTTTATTTGTAAGTAGTTAATGAGTGTTTGTTTGAATATGGCGAAATAAATATTTCATTGGACCAACTATTACGATATTTATTTGGCACAGTTAAATCCTTTGAGGCAACTATTTGAATGAAATAAACATTTAGTAGTAACCATGTACTTTCTTGGCCCAGTGAATTTTTCTTTGCCGCATTTAAAATTACATTTTTTAATTATTAGTAAACTTTCTTCTCGATATGATACAAATAAAATGCTAAACATTTATTCGATGTAGGCACCATTTTTCGTACAACGTTGCTACAATAAAAACAGCGATTAATTTAAATAACATTATAATGTAAATTTAACAATTTATTGAAGAATAATTTTGTTTAACTCCTTGCGATAAAATATATGTAGACTTCAGAACAATCAATAATTGCAGTATGTATGAATTTCGTGACAATCATGCAAGTCCATCGGATACATTCGTATCGCCATCCGTTTCCAGTTCGACGTTTCGCGTTGTCGACCGAATAAATTAATTTTCTACAAAATTTCATTTTTTTTCAATATAACGACAACGTGTAAAACTTCGAAACCGAGAGCACCTCGACCGAGCTGAAGCGGAGATTCGCCAAGCGGGACAAATCGATGCGAGCGCGAATTCGACGACCTCCATTTCTTTCCAATTTGCTAAAACAAACCGCGCGCACGGCTGCACCAGTTATCCCGCGATGCACTTAGCTGATGAGAAGTGTAAAACCCGCCGCACACGCAACGCGCGTCCGACATCCCACGCGCGGCTTTCACGCGTCGATGCGAATTCTCGAATTTAACGCGCGCCCCGAATTGCGATTCGGCGTTTCGTCGCGCGCCTCGCGCTTTCGGGACGATCGACGACACTCCGGAGTTAATTATTCGCGACGGAAAAGGTGGCTGTATGGTGCAAAGTAAAAGTGAAGTATCTATAGTCAAACCTCCCCTGGTGTCGCCTCTCTCATTGACCTAATTATTTCGTTTCGCTCTTCCCGTTATAAAAGCTCTCCTACAATCGATACAATCGAAATATTACTATCAGAACTTCTTTACAAAAGCTTATAGAAGAATTTAATAAATTCTTCGTTAGTCCCTCGATGTGACATCACGATTTGTACAAAAAAAAATTTGCTTGATCGAAATAAACGTGTTTTTCAATAGTCCTGAGAGTACATTTATTCAATCAGAATAAATATCGATTGAACGTATATAAAAATATCATTGATTTAATCAACTCTTATTCAGATCTGTTCGAATCGAATAAATGTACTCTCGGAGCTATCCAAAGACACGTTTATTTCGACGAAGCAAATTTCCTTCATTGTCAGTTAAAACCACAACTAAATCCCCAACCGCCTCTAGATGTAAAACGAAATAAAAATATATCGCCCCGCACGCAGCGCGTCCACCTGCGACGTCAGCGACAATTCGCCCGCGTCGTTTCACCCCCGCGGCGCGACTCGCGATTGGTCACATGACGAAAAAAAAAGAAAGTACGGATATTAACAGCCACGCATATCCGGGGCGTGATCACGCGTCGTACTCGCCATTAGAAAGCCAAGAACCGCGGTGGACACGGCGCTCCGAGTCAAGACCGATCGTTAACTTCTATCTGGTCACGTGTCCGTAGTGTTAACCCGGCCATTACCGGGTACACCGCGCGAGAGCGCATCATAGTAATTTATTTTCTAGAGGATAATACGTCGATCCCCATTGTCCACTCGGTGTTCGACAATAAATACGCCCGCGCGCGGTGCGCCTGTACCGATACGCGATATTATATTACGGAAGGGTTGGGTGGGTGCTCGTGCGGTTGTATCGTGGAGACTGCTATTAGCTCGGTGGGCGTTGTGAGACCCCACCGGGTCCGCGATTCACGCGAGAGCGAGAACGAATTTTCGATTTTATTTGGTGAACGCGCGGTCGGGCGAGCCACGCTTGCGGAACCGGCGGCGCGGCGGGTTCCTCTCGGGGTCACGCGTCGTCGAATACTCGAGTGCCGCGCGAACTCGGGGAAGTTCGAGGTGATGGACGGGACGAGAACGCCCGGTTCGGTGCGTCGAGTAGGCTTCGGGTCGTCGTAATTGATCCGTTAGCGTTTGATTGACGCGAGGAAAGCACGTAACGTGAGCGCTCTGAGAGGGAACGGCTTTTTGCAAGGGGATAGTCTTCGAAATCTCGCGGTTAATGAAAGGGACGAGATTTGCGTCGTGTCGTTTATTTTTACGCGTGTCGCAATCTCGAGAAAACAGTTTATTTGTATTATAACTAATGAATATTTGTTTGAATATGGTGAAATAAACATTTTATTGGATCGAGAAAATATTACGATTTTTATTTGGCACAATTAGATTCCCCGAGGCAACCATTTCAATGAAATAAACATTGTAACAATCAACATATATTTTCTTGTCCTAAGGATATATCTGTTTCGTCGTATTTTAAATTATATTTATTAACTATTAAAAAACTGTATTTTTATTCTTACGGAAAGTATTTTTTAAGTTTTTAGTATTTTTATTCTTACGGAAAGCCGAGTCGTCCCGACATCCCATCCGTGCGAATTCCTCGACGAGAAAAACTGACCATCTCGGAAAAAAACAGTCACATCTCCTTTACGAAGAGAGAGCAGAGAGCAGTAAAAACCAATTCCCGTCCATTTCCGCCCTCTCCCAACCCCGCCGCGCGGGGAAAACGGTCGACCTGCCCCGGAAGTGCCTCGCCCGCGCGTACCTCGCGCGACAGTCCTTCCGACGCCGCAGGAAGGAAGCGCCCGAATCGCACGGTCGCTCGTCGTTCGACTCCTATCCGTCGCGTCGTCGTCGGCGCGTTATTAACCGTATCCGTCACCCCACGGGAGCACTCGGCGATGGCGAACGGGGTTAGAAAAATGATGCTTCGTACAATGGTCACTTTATCCGAGTAATTGACTCAATGATCATTTAGCTCGGGAAGACGACGAGGAGAAGACGCTTACCGACGACGAGCGCGACGACGAGGTTTCTTTATCCGCGTGACCCAGTCAGATTGCGAGGAGAGAGGACGGCGTCGTTATAGTACTACTCCGCCAAATGAGTCACCGTCCTCCTGCTTCACCTTGTCTTCCTCCTGCCCGTTTGTTTTGCCAGAAGCTCGCCCCGCGATAACGCTTATCGCCGCCAGGGCGTGTCATAATAATTCATTCTGCGCATCGCCGGGTCGCGCGCGGCAATGCGAACTCGACACTCGATATAAATCGACGTCTGTTCGAGGTACTGGCGGGACGAGCGGATCGACGTGGTCGCGCGACTCCTGCGTAGAAATTCGGAGAACGATAAGCGCGAAGGCGAATCTCTGCATCGAGTCGCGTGTCTGGCGCGCAATAATATTGTTTGATAAGACGAAGTGGCGCGGGGAAGGGGGGGGGTGAAATTCGACGAAAGTACGGGGGACAGTTGCGTCATTCCAACTGTATGGGATGAGGTTTAGCGAATATTAGAGCGGGGCTTTGGCGATGTCGTTGATTATCGATTTTGTTCGAAAATCTTAAATAGGAACGCTACATTGATTTCTAAATTATAACGAAGGCCGGTATAATCAAAAATTGACGGATAGTAAGATAATGACACGAATCGAACGTGAGTGTTCGATTTTGCTGTTGTCCCGGGCTACATCACATAGGCAGACATTACAAGATAAGCAAGGAGTATAATTCGATGCCTGTTTACGCATTGACTTCCTTGGCATGGCGTTTAACGTTCCCAACTTCCCTATCGTTGTCTAAACACCGCTCCTCGAGTAGCCTATCGTATCGTTATGATTATAAACGTCCACAATTACATGTTGGAGAAAGCAGACGTAATACACCTGATCGATATAATAAGCTACCATCTAAAATGCCAGGCCTAAATATTCCCTCGTTCTCATCCCTCCTTATAGTCGGTCATTTTCTTCCCTATACCCAAAAAAATAATTAGGCCAAAATGACAAAACGCATTTAGTTGAACACGTTTAGTAATTTATTATTCTAATTAAAACACTGGTCAGTTGTGAACCAAATATTTAGTTATTCCAACCAGACGTTTAATTATTCTAACAAAAGAGTGGTCAGTTTAATCAAACAAATGGAGATCCACATTCCACCGAATGGTTTAGTGATCGTCTTCAGGATTTTGGTTAAATCGATCAAGTTATTTTTCTCACTGTACCTAAACACAACGCGCGATAAAAAATCTCGCCCCATTCCATCGAAATAAATCCTCGTCAAGTGAAACATCATGCATAACACACCTTGACTCATTCGTCATCGCGATCTGCAAAGCGAACGAAGCGAAAAAAGAGGAGCAAAGAATTAGAAGAGAAGTAGTAACTTTCCGGTCGAAAGAGCGAAAGGGAAAAGCGAGAAGATGAAAACCGCGAACCCCAAATTTCTAACGCCACCTTCTCGACGAAAACAAGATCTCCAGATCATTCCGATTTTCTCCTCGCACTTCGCCGGATTATAGGTAATTCTCGAGTCGACTCGTCCCTCGCTCCGCCGACCGTGATCGCCGCACTTATCGCGGTCGACGCTGCGGGTCCGCAGCCCGCAAGGTTTCTCCGAGTAGAGCCAGCGCGGTATACAGTATGTCCCGTAGATAAAACGCAAGTATTTGAATTTCCCTGACATTTGACTTTGGCAGTGCTTGGAACGGTGCTGTAGTTAGAGTTGGCTTCAGAAGAGTGCGCTGCGTTTTTACGAGCCGTGTTTCGAGAGCGAAAAGTGTAAAACGTCTGATTTCCCGGGAACTGTCAATTCGGGAGATCGAAGCGTCTAACCTCAAAATTAACTGAATTTGTAAAAAAATAACGGTAAATAATGTGTAGAAGTGATGAGAAATAATCATACAGGTTTCGCGGAAACACGGCTCGTAAGAACGCAGCGCACTCTTCTGAAGCCAACTCTAACTACAGCACCGTTCCAAGCACTGCCAAAGTCAAATGTGGGGGAAATTCAAATACTTGCGTTATATATATCCACGGGACATACTGTAGGTATCCTTCCCGGCAGCCCCGGCGAAACGCCTGGAACTCGCCGCTCGTCTCGCTTCTTGTACGGTCGCGCGGTCGACGCTCTAAACTCGGGTTTATCGGCTAATTTCCGCGCTTATCCCGCCGCTCGCGGAGGATACTCTCGCGGGGAGAGCGACTTTACTCCGGCGTCTCGCTCGCGCTCGCCCGTGATTTTCCGAAGCTCGCTCCTCGCCCACGGTTGGCTCCCTCTTCCCTCCCGCGCCGGTCATAGCCGTTCACCGTTTGGCCAAGCGATCGAACGCGCGCAAAGTTAGTTGTCCAACTCGATAAACCGCGACGACACCGTTAAATTTCAATCGCTAAACCGGCTGCTCGCGTTTAATCGAGACTTTGCGACGCTGCGCGGGTTTCGATCGAGGCGGCGAGTCACTTCCGGCCACTTCGCCGCGACGACTGCGTGTTATTTTATCGTATCGCTGCAGCAGCTGACCGAGAATCGCTGCTGCGGCGGCAATATTTATTTCTCGTTGCTGCAGTTTGCTAAATATTTTTTAACCCTCCGTGGTCATACGTTCGTACGGTTCTGCGATGGTCACACATGGGTAAAATTGTCTGTTGATTTTTAAGTAATAGCCACGTGAACGACACATTCGTCCAATTTAGATCGAGAAATTATGGAGCATTCTTCGAACATCATAGAGTATCTAACCATCGTGTTAACGTAAGAAATGAAATGACGACATATTTAAAAATGATCATGAATCCGTTGATGCGTGAAAAATGAACTGCTTCGTTAAAAAATTCGTAACTCCATTATTTTTTGAGTTTTCTGAATAAAGTCAACGAAATTTATTATTATTATACAACTTATCATATAACTTATTCTCATAAGATATAGTATTTTGAAGCAATAAAAAGTTCTATAGTGCACATATCAAGAACGATTTTTTTCCGAAGGTAGAAGAAAATTCGTACTACAAGTTAGAAGAAGTTATTTATTCCGAGATCTGACGAGGGTCTGGTTATGATTGTAAAAAAAAGAAGTACGGTCAGCTTCAAAATTGAAGCCTGGGTCAAACGGACCCTTGGTGACCACGGAGGCTTAATTGAACTGTCAGAAACAATATAAATGAGCGAACTCTATCTACATTTTAACAGAAATTCGCCTAACAAATATACTTAAAAATACGATATTCAATTCGACGCAAAGAAAGTCGAGTCTCTCATGAAATTCTCGCTGCAACCGCAGCGTGACGCGAAACGCGGTTAGATAAACAGCGTCAGCGCGGGCGACGATTGCATTCGAACGAAACCCGGCGCGGAAAAAAAGGCCAAGGCGGAGATAACGAGAAGCGGAATTAAAGTCTCGAGCTCGCGCGCGGTCGACATGTGTCCGCGACATTTAAACCTCCGGGGCCCTCTTCTTCGTCCCGAGCAAAACACAGCGTTTACGGCGTCTCGTTGAACTCTTCTTATCCGCGCGCGCGCCTCGCCGCAGACTCAACACAGCCCATCGTCGTTGTCGTCGACACCACGGTAGACGGTAGAACGCGAGATCCCCCGGTATTATTATGCAGCGCGATGATACGTGTACCGTTTACGCCTTGCGAGTGCGTATAGGCGTGCACCATACCATGACAGGCGGAGGGACGAGCGGAGCACGCTTCCTCGTAGCCTCGACGACGCGCAAAACAAACAGCATTCCGGCTTAACAACTTTAACGGAACGCCGGTGCGGTGTGGTTCGCACGGAAGGAGCTGAGGTGGAGGGATAAATATTTACTCGGACGTCATCGTTTCGTTTGTCGCTCCGCGGTTTATCGCGGCTTCACGCGGAAACTATCAATTTCTCGCGTTGTACCCGCACTCGTCGTATATAGGCTGATGTACAGCGAAGATATCTGTAAGAGAGCGCTCAGTGGCCATAATGTGGCCAGGAATTGATTCCGAGTTATACAGAGATACGTACGTACGTATTGGTTGATTTCATTGTTGAGATAAGTTTCTGTAAATTACGTTCGATTTTCTGGTCCCTCGTAAGAAAATCTTGCCACTTATATATATATATAATTGATAATCGATATATCACGAGAGTCTCTAAACAGAGGAAAGTTTATAGTAACCATTCTTACAATCCATGTGGTACACGGAGAACAAAAATTAGTTGGATCTACTAAAAATGACTTGTGAGGTCGCAAATAATTATTTATTTACATCAATTTGATATTTGTTCATTAATTAGATATTTCTTCCTTGCAACCACATACTATTCCACATGATTGGAAGGAAGAGATATCAAATCGATGTACATATTAAAAAATTCCATTGTTATAAATAAATAATTACTTGAGGACAAACAGATAGAGAGAGGATCCATATTTCACTAAACAATTTTATTATGGTCTCCAGGATTTTGGTTACATTGATCAGATTATTTTTTCGGGTGATTATACCGCAATAAATCAATCTTACCACGTGGATATTGTCAAACTTTTCTCCACGTATACATACCAATCTACCACAAACGGGAATCAATTGTCACAGCAAACTCCATTTACGTACTGGTTACGTAGCTATTACGTAACGGGCGCTACGACGTAACAATTCCCCGCTTGTGCGGATACTCTGTATCGTGCCTTTCACACGTAGAATCTATATGTACGTCAATTAAAATTTCCTATCAAACTAGCAACCGATCGCGAACGCATGGGCGAACTCGATGAGGAATCTCTTGAAAATATCGTTTTCGTTCGGACTAAAATTCGTCGCAGGCCAAACATGCGTGATAAGCAGCGAATCGGGTGCAGTCGTGACTAGAACAAAAAATAATACACGCCCAACGCGCAACTCTTTAATTCTCCTCTTGATAGGTGCAATGAGAAAGGGTCGAGAAAGCAAGGCAAAGTTCGTAGTTGAAAGTTCAACTTTCGAGTGTCGATAGACGCGGTGCCAGCGGTAGTTAAGAAAGGTTAAAGGGGGGGATCACACGTGCGGGGGTTAAGAGGACGCCTCGTCCCCCCACCCCTATCCTTAGTAAAACCCTCGACGACGTTGTAACGGCTCAGTTTTTCTTTTTTATTGGGACCGATTTGTTTTGACATTTACTACAATTTAAGACAAATCCATTAATCTATTACGGGCTTTTGTGTTCCAGATAGGGCCTATTACATTATCAGTGTAAAGTAGAAGCGGAGCGGAGGCTGCAGTGTCAGCCAGCTGTTCGTATCCAATTAGCCTCGCTTGATAAGCTCAACAATACCAGCGTTATTACAGAACAACCGACGGCTGTTCGTGCGCCGTAGCGCTGTTACATTTTGACGATTCCATTATAATTGACGAGCGGAGTGTCAGTCCCCGCGTCGCCGCGAAACTCTACCGTCGCTTTTCAGGAGACGACTCGAAACTAGGCGTCGCGTCGGGAAATTCCACTCGAACGTCTTCAGCCGAGGAAAGAAATAATTCGTCCGAAATTGTGAGGTGCCTAATTCGTGACTAAGCCGTCCTTATTTTTCGACTCGCGGCGACAGAAAAATTTCAAAATCTTCGTACATCTTCATCGTTTTTTCTCGGAATATATTTTTTTAATCGAGATGATTAATTTTATGAAAAAGAGATCATCCCTCGCCTGGACCAAATTGAAGGATATTTTATTTTTAGCGGTAAATCTTTATCGTCAATTCATCTGCTGCATACGTTAAATCGGCAAAGAATTCTATCAAACAGATTTTACTCGGAATAAATACTTGGGTATCTGTACGCGTATTCTTATGATTCCTGTTAACGCATTTTCTTCTCTGAACGAAAAAAAAAAATGTCCTGATCAGCCTTGCACTCGGATTTTACGTGTCATCTTTCACTTAGCAGCAAAGTCACCGAACCCCTCGCAATTTCACCAATCTCGAACAAAGAATAAAGCATTATCGAGCACTTTTTTATTATAGAACTCCAATCAAGCATGATAGCCTCGCGGGGATCCACCCACCAGATGCTTACATCCTCTTCCGATAGAAAATTATCACTCGTCCTGCCGCGTGGCTCCTGCGCATTATCTTCTTGTCACTCTCCCCGTCTCACTCTTTCTTTTTCCCTTCCCAAGCCTCGCCACCCCCCCCCCCCTCTCCCTCTCTCGCGCTCTTCTCTTTCTCCTCCGCTCCTCTCCGCGGCGGTATATTACGTGTTACGCAGATATAAACTATTATTATGCTCTTATTGCACGCTCCGCATGCAACGCACACGCGAGGAGAGACGCACGCGTGTGCGCTCGTTATCATCTCGTACACGCACGTGCGTGTAGTACGAGGCGTAGTACTACGCGCGTACCCCTTCCCCCGCTGCAACCGCCGCCGCCAGCGCCGCCGCCAGCGCCGCCGCGTCCTCTCTCGTCGCTCCCACCTCCCACCCTCCAACCATCCCGCTCCCTCGCCGCAGAACAGACTTTATCGCGGTCACGTGGCCATCTCGTGACGTCACGCGGTCACTAACCATATTACGCCCGCGGCACTGACCTTACCCCGCGCGCGAGATCTTTTTAAATGTTTTCAATCTAGATACGCGCTTTTTTTACAGCGTGGAACGTCGAGCCGCGAGATAACGGAGCGCGCGTATAATGGTCCTTTACATTATTATACAGCCGCGGCTAATTGTAAACATTTCCGTAAACCCGCCTTGAGGCTGGGACCGGTCGTGTTCGTAGAAATGTCGACAAACGGGAAGAGTGTGTCCGCGGTTTTCCTCGGGTTTTAGAAAGAGGAAGCGGTTCTTCGGGTGACACGTGGGTTCATAAAACTCGAGAGATACCAATTTGATTCGTCGTATTACATTTGTCGAATGTTTTACAATTCGGATATAGAATTCTAATGAGACAATTTATGCGAAAAAAAATCGAAGATGTCGAATAAGAAGTCGATTGATTAATTCGGTCATATTCGTAGAAATGTTGACGAACTGGAAGAGGATGTCCGCGGTTTTTCTCAGTTTTTATAAAGAGGAAACGATTCGTCGGATGACACGCGGGTTCGTAAAACTCGTGATACTAATTTGGTTCGTCGTGTTACGTTTGTCGAATATTTCACACTTCGAATTTGGAATTCCAATGAGGCGATTTATATGAAAAAATCGGAGACATCGAGTAATAATAAGTCGATCGATTAATTGCAAAATACAAATGCGGTGGCTCGTGCGCGTGGGGCATACAGGGTTTCGATAAAACCGCAGCAACACAATCCTCCAGCACGACGTCAGCACGCGCACGGCAGTGGTCATCCGGAGAATCTCGGGTTTTCGACCCTCTTCGCGGCTACGCGTAACAGTATACGCACGTTTCATAAAGGACGATTGCGAAAACGAAAAAAAGGACCACACTCGGCCGGTTACAAAATTTGAGACTAATCCCCACGCGCGGTGCGACGCATTTCGGGAACCGCCGCGGGGCGAGGTCATCGAAGTCGGTACCTACGTCATACGAGGCTAAATTTACTCGCCAGGAAAGAAACTTCAATCGCTATTATATCACTATCTATACGGAGAAAAAGAATTAATTGGATCTACTAATCATTATTGATTAAATTTCTTCACATTATTGATTAAATATTTCTTCCTTGTAATTACATACTATTCCATATGATTGCAAGGAAGAAATACCAAATTAATATATTAAAAGATTTCATTGATACAAATAAATAATTACTTGCGACCCCGCAAGTAATTTTCAGTAGAATCAACTAATTCTTTTTCTCTGTGTACACTGAGAAAAATATCATAATTCGGTCAATTTAACCAAAATTTCGAAGGCGATTGCCAAACCGTTTGATAAGATGGATCTTTCATCTGTTCAGTTAAACTGGTCACTTTTTAATTAGAATAACTAAATATTTTGTTGGAATAACTAAACATTTGGTTAGAATAGCTTGATATTTGGTTCAACTAACCAGTATTTCGCTTAGAATAACTAAATATTTTTAGCTAGACGCGTTCTGTCATTTTAACCTAATTATTTTTCCCAGTGTATGAGCTTTTGACTCATATTTGTATTATACTTTTTTGAAAATTACATTTTTATCCACAATAAAGTCTTACATCAATGTGGGCCAAAAGTTCATAAATAAATGGGATAATAATGATCGAAGTTTCTTTTCCACAGCGAGTAAGTTTAGCCTCATATGGTACTGGCATTATAGGACGTCGGGTTTACTCGACGTCAGACAAAGTGGAAGAACGCGTAACGAAGTCGGACGGTGAATAAAATCAAAGTCAGATTTAACGAGTGGACCGTCGAGAGATAGTTATAGGTATCGATGACGATGCGCGTACGTCCGCGCTCGAAAAGTCCCGTCTTTTCGCTCCGCGACGCACGCAGCGCGCCGTACTCGTGGAGCGCAACCTCCTCCGAGGCAATAAGAAAGGCACGGGTCAAAAATCTTAGAACGAGTCCCGCTGCGCACAGTAGCCGGCTCGGTCAAATCTTTTATTCCCCGTGCTTCTTTTCTCGCATCGCCCGCGCCACCGCGCCTCGGGCTTCTTCGTCTTCTTCTTCTCTGCCTCCCCCCCTTTGCTCCTCGCTGCCCCTCTGCCTCTTATTTTTGATCGCAACACTCCGACAAACCCGTTTCGTAATAAAATAATAAAAGCTTCTCGGCGAGCGCCCCGAAGGAAGCAAAACAACGGGGACGACCGTAGGTATACCCCGTGCTCCGGGCTACTCTGCCGTATGGAAAAAGAGGGGGGGCGAGCGCGCGAGAGAGTTAAAAAGAGGCGCACACACCGCACGGCGGTGAGTCAGGGCCGAGGGAAGGGAGCAAAAGGAAAAGAAGAACACCGGCTAGGGGTCAGAACACACGTGGCTGAACACGTGTCTTCCATACCAGTCTACAGGGTGTCCCGCCGAAGCCGAGGCTTCGCTGGCTTTCACCGCTTTGTACGCACGATCGCATCTTTGCTGGAGGCATCCTTGACGAAGTACTTCTGACGGGTGATTTAAGATCTCACTCGCTGCTCGTACAACTTAAACGAAACTGAGCATGTAAACGGAACGAGAGAATAATCCAAATGAAATCATCTGCCCCCTCTGTGGATCCTTCGGTGCCAAATTAACTCGCATTACAGCCAACCCTCGCAAAAGTACTCGCCGAGTATCTCTCCGACGTTACTTCCAATTCGAAGCGAACTATCCCTCGCGTAGAAGCGAAGCGGTTCTATTTCACACCTATAGATACGCGCGAGCGCACACCGTATAATCGGCTACCGCTGAGACACGAACGGATCATCTCTCGCGCCAATGAACTCGCCCCCTCTCGGATATCTCCGAGGCTACCGCGGTTCTGGCTATCTTGAGAGCCGGGCGCAGTGGATTTTGCGAATCAAGTGGCAGAAACCAATCAGCCGATTTGTACTGATCTGTGCGCCCAGCCGGTAATCCTCCGATTATAACGCACGGAACCGATCTCGCGCTAGAATGTGCTCGTGCGCGGAGATTCGATGCGCGCACGTCGGTGTACGTGTACGCTTGCTCCTGGATTCGCCGTAAACCCCGCGCCGTCCCCGCTATAGATATAGTTACAGCGGAGTAACCTGGTCCCGGTAATTGCCGGGACGTCCGAGGTCCAGATGCTCCCCAATCAGCGGTTGTCCCGCGCGCGTACGTGTGCGCGGGTGCGCGCGTGTGTTCGCGACGCCGATGTGGAGGACGGCCGGTTAGTTCCTGACCATACGCATGACAGCACCGTTTAATTGGCACTGGACACAATGGATTATGGGAACGGTACGGCGGCGGTCCACTCCACGTCAGAACCATTTCACTCGTTTATCCCGGAGTGACGCGATGTGAATACGATGTAACGCGCGGCGTGGAGGTGCGCTCGGTGGTACGTATTGCGATTGCTAGCGTGAACGGTAGCCGGCGTTGCCGGATATCCGACTGCACCGCACGGAGATGTTGCGTGGTCGAAGAAGAATCGATTCGATCGAATTTAAACAGAGAAGACCCCTAGGCGGAAAAGTTCTATATATACTTTCTGCATAATCTATATATGTGGTTTTTTGGACATATATGGATCTGAAACACAATTAATAGAAATAAAATAAGCGTCGTTATTAGCACCCGAAGAATGTGCTCACCTTAAATGCATTTTCTTTTATAAAACTGGCAGATCGTAGTGCTTTTTACTGATAAGGGGCCAAACTGCGACTCAACTAATCCTGTAATTTATCTTCCGCTGGAAGGTTTTCTTGTTGAAAAAAAATTGATGTGTTGCAACCTACCCCGTTCTCCCCTGCGTGAGCTTAGCATCAGCTTGCATCGAATAAAAATGCGCTCTCTCTCGGATTGGTCAGAATACATTCACCCTTGAGAAAATTATGCGCGACTTGCTATATGGATTCACCCCCTCCCCCGGCGCCTCGTCTCCTTTCACCCACCTCGACTATACTTCCCCGTTTTTCAGAGACGTTAGTCGCAGCGAGCCACTCAATTCCGTTCCCCCGCATTAAACCATCGAAAAGCAGTAACCGCCCGAAATTTATCGTCGGACGTTCTAACGCGACGCGTTCGTCGGTGTTATACACGGAAACTCCGCGGGCCGCGCGCGACGGGCAGGCGAGAAAGGGGGAGAGAAAGAAATAATAAAAATGGACACTTGGAGCCGAGCCACGGTAGACTGACCCTCGACAATCGTCGTCGACTATATTTTGAAAGTCTCATTACGCGATTCCCGGATCCGGCGGAACCTCTGCGCAGCGCCCGCTATTCTCTTATTTTCCGTTTCTCTCCGCTCTCTTCCCGAATGTCGGCGATAAAACTTGGCCCTTTCTGCCTGCGACTGTCTGGCTCGTTACGGGACGCGTCGCTCGGACCCTGCCGAGGAAGGCTGCGCGCCGCCGTGCATCGAGTTCGCTCGACGTTGCGGATAAACGAGGTCCGAGTCGTTCGGGAGGAGATAAATGTTACTCGAGTCAATTTGTAATCGTGTCCTGAGAAAGCAGCGATAGCTGGGTTCGTGCTGTCGGACGTAAAATCGACGATATCTCTGTCTTCCTTTGAGATTTGTTCGATTGAATTGTGTTTCTCGGAATCAGCATGAAAAAATAAGTTCGACGGGGTGATCGAGAATTTGATTCCAGAGATTTCGATTTTCACGAGAGATTGAAAAAATGTCCGGGGGCGTTTTGTCAAAAATCGAAATCTTCGGAATCGATCGGCCTATATTCTATGTATTTTTTTTTCACGCCGATTGCGAAAGACATAATTGCTAGATCGACATCTCAAATAAAATGAGAGATTTCGGTAATTTTACGCACGTAAAAATTATTTTTTCCTAAAAATCGTCAATATTTCAATGTTCCCTTGAAATTTTCTCTCGGTAAATATATCTGTACCTCGGAGCCAGACTACGTTAAGTCCAAAAAGGTAGTTTTGAGATAATTGAGTTTAAAATATCAATTAAATACTAATATTATTATTTAACATATAAAACCCATTTTCGGCAAAAATGGACTTAACATAGTCTGGCTCTGAGGTACAGATATATATAATTTGTGCAATATCTCCACGAAAAAAAAAAATACATCGAACAGGATTGGTCGAGAATTCGATTTCAGACATTTTGATTTTTTGCAAAAATATTATAAAGAGTATCCCTCGACACAACGATCGAAAAAAAGCTGCGAAGGGCTCCGACTCGAAGAGCCTCTACATCCATCCACACAATTCCTCCGCAGATTTGGCGCCCTCCTCGCTCCGTTCGACCGCCCCGTCGGCCTCGACTCTCGCAATATCGTACGGTCAGACTACGCCGGACAATGCATCGCATTCAATTCCACACCCGGGGCGTGTATAGGCGAGCCCCGCGTCCCGACTGTAGAATGGTCCACGGCTCGTATAGGACACTCATGTGTCATTTAACTGAAATACCTCCGATGCGCCGAACTGATTTACAGCCGGACGTTCGGGCGCGCGTGCGTGTACGCGTACGCGCGTGTACGTATGCGGCGCCGGGGTTGGTGTCGGGATAGCACGGATCCACGAAATGGCGGTGGAATGAGCCGTTTTGCGCGACCCGGGCGTCGAAGAGTTGTGGCCATCGCGCGGCGAATTTATTTATCGCCTCGCGGATGGCGCGAAGGGCGAAACGAAACGACGCGTGGAGAAGCAATTTTCGATGCGTCGCCGATGGAAGGGTGTGCAACGCTATCGAAACGGTTTTGTATCTTCGCTCGTGCAGTGCGCGAATTCGAGGGGGGAAAGGAAACTGTACCGCGGACCCCCCCCGTTTGGAAATCGCGAGAAAAAAAGGTCGAGGGGTGTGAGGAAAAAAAACGAGAGGACGAATTCGAAACTTGCGTCGAAAGTATTATACGATTTCAAATCACGCAGGTGCAGTTCCAGGCGGAAAAGTTCTATATAATTCGTATATAGTCCATATATGGATTGCATATGTGATTTCTGTATAAACCCTGTACCAACTAGTAAAGTCGGTAAATACGCCCCGGGGGGAAATACGCCCCAGTACATGGAAACTACATTATGCGTCGGTATATGTCGCTGAGGCGGTAGTCATCAGTCGAATGTCTGTGTCTTACCAGAGAACTCGTGCACTTATTAAGATTTCAGCTAGCGTTGTAGAAATAAAATTTGTTTTGTGAATAATTTGGTGTCTTTGAGTACTACAAATTTGCTCGTAAGTTTATGGATACCGAATTATTGAGTTGTGATTGTGTATTTTGCAAGTTTCAAGTACGGCGTCAGAAAGTACGTTTATTAAACTAAAAACTGAAACATGTAGATTGTTAGCACCTGTAGCGTGTGGAGATTTAAACGGTGTGGCGTATTTCCCCCCGGTTTTGGAAATACGCCCCACCTAGAGCCAGCCAATCATAAAAGATGTACAGGGAATGCAGAAAAAGGCCAGAAGAGTCAAAATTCGGAGTCGTCATCAAATTCTGAGATGTGTCTACCTTTGGAATCGTCGGACGAACTCTCTGACGAGGCGGAAGATATTTGCGTCAAATGTCGAGACCACTATTACACCACGAAGTCCAAAGTGGACTGGATTCAATGCACAGCATGTCGTGGATGGCTACATGAAACGTGCACCTCCCATGGCACAGTTTGTGATGTTTGTGCCAAAAATTTATCTGCAGAAGGGGCGATTAAGTATATGGGGCGTATTACCCACCCCAGGGGGAAATACGCCCCATTTGACGTGAATGGTTTTTTATTTTTTGTAGAAGCTATTTGATAATTTTTGTCGTATTTTTATTTTTTTTAAAGAAGTGTAATGTCCTGCCAAATTTTTGTTGTTTTTTAAAGTAAAGTTTGTTTCAAATTCCTCGAGTTATGATTTTTTTTGAAATGTGGGGCGTATTTACCGACTTTACCCTAAATATATCATACAAAAATTGAAAAAATTCAAATAATCCATATGCAGTCCGTATTTAGTTTGTATAGAAACCATATATAATCCACATAGGATCCGATTCACATGTGATCTATGTACAAACCATATAGAACTTTTTTGCCTGGGGTCATTTCTCACTGAATTTATCCTTGACATTATTTGAACTGCGATCGAAACTATAATTCGAATCTCCCATAATATAATAGCTCCACGAGAACAGTATCCAAAGCATCGTCAGAATCGCATTTACTCATCGTTATCGATAACCCCGGCATTGATCTCAGCCATCCCTTCCACCTCTTTAATTCAACGCTCCCGAGGATCCAATAATAGAACCAACGACCCGTATACGAACTCGAAGGGAAGAACAGGACGAGGCCGCTGCCTTCTGATTTCCGATGCAGAGAGAAGCCCGTTCGCGTTGTTAGTAATAATACCGATAATCAATATCCGAATAGGCGTACGCGCCTCGGGTGGCACTTAGCATTAGGATCCATAACTACAACTCAGTTTGATGTTGTAATCAATTACCGCTACCTTAACCCATAGGCTATTTGCTTTATATCCTATATGATGGGGAGGAGGCAGGTAGGTAGCTAGACAGGAAGGTACACACGACGGCGGTAAATACATAACCTGATATCGGTACGCGACCAATCATGATCATCGTGGTGCATACGCCCAGGCGGAAGAGTCTTACATATTTTGCGTATAATCCATATGTGATTTTGGTCCTATACGGATTATACATGATTTCTATATTAACTATATAAGAACTATATGCAGATTTTTTAATGTTTTTATAATCCATATATGACGAAAACCACATATGGATCATGTAGAAAATATACTGAACTTTTCCGTCCGGGTAATTGTAGCATCCGTGGAAGTAAGCGGAAGATATGTGGAGAGATCAGCATAAAAAATATTACCTGCTGTACACACGGTAAAATGGGTACACATAAAAGTTTCAACTGTTTTTACAGTGCGGTAGAGTAATTTTTATTTCGCAATCTATAAATCGTGATAGTTTACGTGACATTATTTACTACACTGAGAAAAATAACTTGGTTTAAGTGACAAAACGCATCCGGTTAAACGAGTTTAATTATTTTAATCGAAATACTAGTAAGTTGAACCAAATACTTAGTTATTCTATAATAACTACAGATTCAGTTATCTTAACTACATTTCTAGTTATTCTGACCAGAAAATGGTCAGTCTAACCAAACAGATGGAGGAACCATATTTCACCAAACTGTTTGGTTATAGAGCCTCCAGGATTTCAGTTAAATTGACCAGACTTTTTCTCAGTGTAGTGTTTCGAAGGAAAAATCATTTCTCAACACAGTAGAAACATCCGAAAATCCTTAAATGTACCTCTTTCAGTATAAACACGGTAAAATTAAAAAAAATCAATCTTTCCGTGATCTTAAAATACGGTATTTTGCATCGACATCTTTCGAAGTTGGAAACTCGCGCTAATTAATTTCCTTCCACTGCAATTTAAAGCTCGACACACACGAGCCGCCTCCCTTCCCACCCGATCCCGATGCACAGTCGTAAATCCGCGACATCGATCCCTCGCCGCGATTCTCGCGGCGTCCCCGTTCCGGAAGGACCATCCATTAGGCCCGTGTTTAATCAGAACTCTAAAGTTTCTCGCGAGTCAGATAATTGGCTTTGCTCCCGGTGTGTATTTGCGCGATGCTTTTGAAAAAAGAAAGAGGAGAGAAGAGAGGAAGGAGCTGAATTGTATCGCCCTCCCTGAAAGAATGGGATGAAGGAGCGAGAGAGACAGTGGACTCAAGGGGTTGTGCCAGAGTAAACATGTCAGGCTCAGTGCCGTCATTAATTAGAACCCTCCCCTCGTTCCGCACGCGAAAAAGATTGCCCCGCGCGGCGTACATCTCGCGAATATCTCGATCCCGGGGCGACTGTGCGAATCGACAATAATTGGATCGTCTCAACACTTGGAATTGAGAACCGGGTATCGCGAATGGCTATCGATACTTATGACATCTTTTATAAATTCGTCCATAATAAATCGTGAGACTGCAATACCAAAGAGTTATCGTCTCAATTGTTTGCATAATCAACATTTCATTAATCATTCCTCTGAAAACAGATAAATGTAATATTCAATTAGCTCAAACTTATTTTCACTCGACGTACAGAAAATGTTCTCCGACGTTCGTTCTCGAATAAATTATCCCGTCGAGTGGAATCGAGTTTCCCTCGGGAAAACGAACGAATTTCGAAACTGCGAATACCTCCGAAGCCCCTCGTGCCTTCCACGCACACGTTGACCGATCCGCGCTCGCGGTTAATATTATTTCCCCGCATAAACACCGCAATGAGCGGCGCATAAATCCACGAGCTCGACGTAGTAACATTTTACAAGGAGTACCGCGCGTGTAACAACCGCGCCGCGAAACTTCGGAGCTCTTTGTATCGCGCAGAACGTTCTACCTGGAGCCAGAAACGTGTGCGTATTTCCGCGCAAGCGATAGGGGTGGAATACGCGTAGTATAGGTACAGAGAGGGCTCGCTCTGAAAATAATGAACAATCGCCTCTCGGTCGAGAGAGCGCGCGCTCCGTTGATATATCCACGCGCCAATGCGAGTCGGCGCGCAACGACGAATGATAATGGAGCGATCGCGCGCGCCCACTCGAACGAAAAGAGGGCGCGGGGGTTGCGAGCGCTACCGGGAAGCTGCGATCGCCGATCCGCCGGAGCGATTAACCTTCGATCCTCGTATTTACTTCCCACGCGTCACCTGTCGCAGATCCGTATCTCATCGGCCGAGTACACTCGTCGCGCGGCCCGCTGCGTGTCCCGTCGGACGTCGAGTGGAGGGGGGCGTGCGCGCGGGCACGGCGAAAAGCGAGGAGGACGCGAGCAATTGAGCAGGCATACGCGCGCGCGCGCCCGCGCAACGAGACGTGAGGTACCCGCAATCAAAGCCGCGCGACGCACATATTACACAACGGCCGAAAAGGCTACAAATGAAAAGTCAATAAGTCGACGGCGGGACGCGACGTATTAGTCGTTCATTATTTTCGAGCACGTAATTACCGCTGAAAGCCCTCGCCGGGGCACGCGACCGACGCGACATATGGCTGAGCCCGGCTCGTCGCGCGGTTGACATTTCTTTAGCGGAGGTTCGTAGGTACACGTGTAACGAGCCGCCGAACTGTCACGTCGTCGGGAGTACGAGTATTATAGGCTTTGCGAGGAGTCAATTCAGTCGCTTCCACATAGGAATCGTTTGAAGCTGCATCGTCTGTAGAATAATAAATCTCGCTCTTTCGATCGCGATGATAATTTGGCGGAAGATTCTACCGAGTCTCCTGATTATTCAAAACGCAAAAATACTCGTATATAGGGGAATGGTGAGATGAAAGGGGCATGTCTTGAAAGGGACACAGCAATTATCTAAAAATCGAAGGATCTCTCCAAAACGAAAGCATTATGGTTTCGTGGTAACAATAATAATTATACTCGTATGCTCAACAAGAAGGCCTAATTCATTCCGGAACGAGGAGTGATGCGCGACTGAAATTTCTCGTATTGCAAAATAAAATTTCCGGTACTTTTCCAAATCTTTTTTGAAGTAGATACTGTTACTGTTGATTGATATAATTATTACTGCATTTGGACAGATGCTTATTCAAGAACGACAACGTGAAATGTTAGGTACCTTTCATTTCATATTTTAACTTTAAGAAAATTTACTTTTTTAAGAAATTAAAAGTACCTAAGACATGTAAACACAGTGAGAAACTTATCATTACCACGTATTCTTATCGTCAGACGAGACACCCTTTCTAATGTTGTCAACTAGAAATACAATAGTTCTTCAGGTTATCTGCTATATTATCTCGTACAAAAATGTCCCTTTCATCCCACCTCTCTCCTCTAATCGTTTCTCTGACCGCCAAAGGAAAAAAAAAAGTGTCGCGCCGTCACAGATCACGCGGGGCATCTTAACCGTCTCGCGCGGCACGAGATCCTGGAAGGGTCGATAGGCGTGACGCGCGCGAGAGGCGGTTAAATAATAAAATCCTTCGAGCCGAAACGACGCGGGGCGAAGCGACGAGCAAGGGCGATGCGAATCTCGAGGGGGGTAGGAGGATTTGTTTTAAGTTCAACAGCTTCTAGTACGCGACAAATTCCTTGGAAGGAACCCTTTGGACTTTAAAGCGTCACAGCTCGCGGCTCATCGCTATCTTCATTACTTTAATGGAGTGCGAGCGGTGGAAGCGGATGCCGGGAAAGGAGAAGGTACGAATGGCGCTCCGGGGGATGGAGGGTACCGTTTTAAAGGATGTTATGAAATCGGGAGGATAATGCCTCCTCGTGGCTCGAGGCCACTGAAAGCACGAATCAAAGGGAAGGGGGAAGTCGCGCCTCGCGTCTTCTCGCTGGAGCTCGTGCTGATTGGAAGAAGCGAAAGAAAGACGAGACCGGGAAGAAGAAGGATCCTCCGAGGCGATTGTCCTTTTCGAAAGACTCGAGTCGAACTGCGCTTTGACGAAGTCCTCTCGCGTTGATGATACTTTTTTGCTATTTATCATACGCTTTCTCGAGGTGATATTAAAATCGTTGGAATGGTATAAAAGTTGAATATAATATAAGAATGAAATATTTGTTATACGCTGTTTGCATGGAAAAAAAAAATTAAATCGTAGCATTTAAAAAATTTGTGATTCGGAAAAAGGCCAATCGTAGCATTTACAAAATTTGTGATTCGGAAAAAGGCCAATTTATTTTTACGATAACTACAATTTTAGTAAAACTTTGTAGAAGTTGTAAGCGTTGCTGTAATTTTTACTAAAATTTTATTTACATATCGTAGTAATAAATTGGCATCGTCTCGAAATTTATCGCAAACTTTGTAAATCCTACGATTTATTCTTTTCCGTGCGGGGCTGATATTAAAATCGTTGGGAAAGTACAAAAGTTGAGTACAAAAATTAAATATTTTGTGTCTTGCATTTATTCGAAAAAGTATTAACGAAATAAAACGTTTGCGCGTATAGAACTATAAGGATAATATAATATATCGAAAAAAGAAGCGAGTGTAAGAATCTCCGACGACGAAACCGCCTACGTCGAGCGAGACGACGACGTGACGTCCGATAGCGCTTAGAAAATCGTTCGACGAGGAGGAAGCTGCGACGCGAGAGGGAGAAAGCGGAAAGACAGTCGTTTCCAGTCGATGGGGCGTCGAACGCGAACGCGAATCTCTGCCGGTGACATATTGCCGGCATCACACTTACGGCGAAAAGTGAAGTGAAGTTCTCGGTCCCACGCGGGGGAAAGGCCGCCGTTTCAATGACGGCCTCTTCTGCGAAAATCGTCTCCATTCGGATTCAAATGAGGGCCCTCGCGCTCGTATCGCGCCACGCGTCATATACCCCGCGGGCAATTCGCCTCTTCTACGTGTCAAAATCGTCAGTTCGCAGACACCGGGGCGAATTTCGTCGTCCGCCCTCCGCTGTATATTTCGATATTCCACCACCCTTGGTGGCATACGTACACGCGAAGGCAAGAGGGGAGACGCCGTCAGGCTCGTTCGCATAAATAATTTGATCGAACTATACATATAAATGCTTCTCAAAGAACCTGAACTCCGCTTCTTTTCGCATTTTTTCACTTCAATTCCGATTTAGCTTCGGAATCGTAAAACGAAGATCTTCCCCGCTACCCTCCATTCGAAATTGCGCGTTCAACGAATTTTCTCCAGCTTATCATAATCGTGTCGGATTTTCAAAGAACTCATTCGGATAGACAAATGTACGTTGATTGTACAGTAACTTTAAGTAGTATTGGCTCTCATCAGATGCATCAAGGTTGCGCGCTCGATGAGTCGTCACTAAGCAAGCATATTTGTGACACTAAATGATTTCAAGACAATACAAATAAAATGCCAAACATAATATACTCAACATGACAACAATTTTTCCTAAATATATGTTGCTACAATAAATACTGCAATTTGAATCACATTAAGTTTCAATGTATATTTAATATAATAATTTATTTAAGAACAGTTATGTCTTCAAATTCATGCGGCAAAATAAACGTAAACTTTAGAACGATCAATTATTGCGGTTTATTTAGGTATTTCTACACAAATAAAAATAAATTTTCGTTTCAATAATACCAGGAGCAATTCTCACTCTTCCCTGCCATTGATCTCATTCGCGGACAATAACGCGAAGCTTATCGATCGCACTTTTAACGTATTCGATATTCAGGGACCATACGAGTGTTATCATAATTAATCATTTGTTCCATAGTTCCATGATATTTTTATATTTTAAAAAATACCACGGCATTCCCACGATTTTTCCATGCGCGAATAAAATTCCATGATATCTCCATGACCTCGATTATTTCCACGATCGCTATGGACACACCGTTATAGCATACGACTCGCCAGGCGATCCTCAAGCACCGTAGAGACAAATTATCGCGAGCAGTCAGACGAGGATTTGAGGTAAAAGCTCTCTCGCTAAGTTATTTGCCTAATATCTGCCAAATTCCAATTCTCTCTCTACACGCGTGTCATTATATATTCCCATTTAGACGCGCGCGTGTATCCTCCGTACAGCAGTTCGACACGAAAGGATAAATCTATACCCGCGCGCGTTCCCGAAGTACATGGAGCGCGCGCCGTATACCGGCAGCGGATCAGGCTCTGAGTACATACCTACTTAGGCAAACCCCAAGCTCGGCCCGAGGCATCTTAATCACGTAATTGCTCGCGGAATCCCTCGGCTCCGCGGCCGCGAGAAGCCAACCACTCCCCGGGACTAAAAAGTGAGCACAAACGCGCCGCGGGGCTCGATATCTTCTTACTTATTCATCCGCATTTCATCTTGGCAATCGATAATTATCTCGGCGGGGAAGAGACGACGCGACGGTCGGGACAAGGATTTTGGGGCTTGTCGCGGGGGGATGGCTCTCACTTTTAAGGGTGTAAAAGCTTTTAGCGCTCAAATCTAATCGCCGCGATGACTCTTTCCCCATTGTTATTCTCCCCCCTCCCGGCGACGCCCGTTGCTCCGCGGATCTTCGAAACCGGTTGCAAAGCGGTAGGCGCCGTATGCTCGCTCTGCCGAATGATTTGAATAAGTAACGATAATCTGCTAGGCCTCTTATAACTCGAGGCGGAGAGCGCGGCCACGTGCTTATTAGTGCAGTTTATGCGTGTGCTCGAGGTGCGCTCGAAAGTGGTCTTCGGAATGAATCGTAACTTTTTCTACTTTTCATTATTAATGGAACGATCGCGACGTTGTATAAATACTAATTTACAACGGTTAAACGGCTGTAACTCGTTCCCTCTCTGCTCACTGAGAAAAACTATTTTTTTGAAGATACGAATTTTGCGGTATTTCATACGTGCCATCGATATGTAAAGATATGGGTAACAGGTCATCGCTCGTGAGGCATTTATAGCGGAATCATGGAAATCCGGACGATTCCTTTTTCGTTATCGGCGGAATTACGCCGTGGAATCGGCCGCAACGACGAGCAATTAATATTTTATGAATTATTACGCCGGGGCGAGGCGAGGGCCGCCCTGCAGGGGCGACTCTCGAGCATTATTTTCCCTCCGCCCGAGAAAACCGTAAAGAAACGCGTCTCTGCTCGATATTCAGCGATTCACCGTCCACAAAGGTCCACCCCCGGGGTCGTTTACTGACCCCCGAGGAGCCACATAAAATATAACCGAATCAAATCGGGAAGCGGGAGACATTACTTCCGGTGGACGAGACCAAATCGAGGTTAAGTTCTTCCGGTCTGGCAGAGATCGCAGAAACACGTCGATGTCTCATATTAACGACCGCGCGGACGATAATGGCCCTTCGCTGACTGCCGCCGGACCACTCGTCGATGTGGATTACGATTCGTTGATCAATCATCGGGATTACCTCCAAAACGTCCGCACCGACTATACGTGCGCGACGCGATATCGGGTGCGGTTGTTATACGGTGGCCTTTAAATTATCGCGAATCTCTCTCTCTCTCTCTCTCTCTCTCTCTCTTTCTCTCTCTCTCTCTCTCTCTCTCTCTCTCTCTGGCAACGTATTGAGAAAGTTTCGTGTACGAAGATTCGCGTTTCTCGAACTACGATGCGAGAGCATACGAGACTCGAAGCGAGCATCGATCGACGAGGTCGAACGGTGCAGATTCTGGCGAAAGCGGAAACGTTTGAGCACTGGGTGGATGCTATTAGTTCATTATCGTGCACTGAGAGAAATTTTACAGATTGTAAGTACACAGAGAAAAAGAATTAATTGGATCTGCTAAAAATGACTTGTGGGAGATCACAGGTAACTATTTATTTACATCAATTTGATCTTTTTTTCTTCCTAATAATTTGATACTCCTTCCTTACGATCACGTACTATTTCATATGATTGTAAGAAAGCTATTTAGTCGATGTAATAAGAAATGTAATTGATATAAATAAATAATTGCTTACGACCCCGCAAGTCATTTTCAGTAGATCCAACCAATTCTTTTTCTCTGTGTACGGCAATGCTGATAATTTATTACAGTAAGAATGAGTTCTAATTATCTTAGCAATACTCGCGTCTATTTCAGCAATACGCGTTACTCTTGTTACTATTTGATATCGCTTTATTACTGTCTATACCGTCTAGCGCTAACCTCACTTAGCCTTAAATTTAGCTATCATAGCTGTACTAATTGCTGTGTGACCTACAAATTTCTCTCAGTGTGGATTAGAATTGCTACGATTACCCGTGACGTCCCCGAAAACTCGCGAGAGCGATAAGTCAAACCGAGGGGTGACATCGTGAAAGGCTCCACTGTACGTAATAATAATCACAGTCGTATCGCTACGCCGCTCGGTGAAATAACACGCGGAAGTTCCAGGCAAGTTTAATTGGAACTGAGGGAAAAGGACGCGCGATTGGCCCGCGGGCGAGCAGCAGTCAATATATTGTACGTATTTTTCCCGTTCGCCTTTTAACTTACCACGGACAACTTCCCGCGTACTACTTTCCGCTCCTCGGTATATATATAGGTACACGCGCGCGTCCCGATAAGAGTGCAACGACTCATCTACTTCGAAACTGATACACCAACTCGTTCAAAGCTAGTAAATTCGCGGAGAACGCGATATTCCCTGAAAGTTCGCTGAACCCGATACCTGGTCCATTGCGAGGAACGCGAGCAATGAGAGTTATTACGCTCGTGCCATTATTCGAGCTGCCTCGGTGCACTACCATATCTGCATTCGACCTGCATCTGTCTCGAATGTTCTCTGGTATAAATGTGTGGTGATATTTCCAATGATAACGACGACCGCGAGAATTGTGCAGTCTCGAAAGACGAGGTTGAATGGCGAATTTCGAGACAATTTCTGACTGATGATGCTAATTTTGGTAAGATAAGAGTAGAATTGACTGACAAGTGTAATCAGCCTGTTCTGAAAATATCCAGCGGGAAACGTTTGACTGTAACTTGGCGCAACCGGCGGTTCGCATTAGCTTCGCCAGATGGCACGACCAATCGGATGGTTTCGTTGTTGCATTTGCATAGCTTTTCCTGCGCGGTGAATTGAATTTGAAATAGAAAGAATTCGATTGGGTGAAAATAATGCAAGAAAATTTAATTCTTTTATTACAGGGTTTCTAACGATTAGGAATAATAAATTTGCGTGATATTTCCCTGATTTTCAGGCGAGATTTCTGTATTTTTCCATAATCGCGTCAATGACTTTTAATGTGTTTATGCAGAATTTTCTGCTCAAATGGAAATACATTTTTGTTTCAATAACACCGAGAGTAATTCTCACTGTTCCTTGCTATTGATCTCCTTCGCGGGCGTTAACGCGAAATTCACCGACCGTTCTTTTAACGTATCCAACACCCACAAAGGTCATATAAATCTTACTAAATCGATCGTTTATTCCATAGTTCCATGATATTTTCAAATTTTTAACAAATCCCGTGATATTTCCATGATATTACACATGCAAAAAATTCCATGATTTCTCTAGGTGATTGATTGGAAGTAATTCGAAATTCTTGATAGAATCCTTCAATCAGTGGCGGAACAACTTTAATCCGTCCATTTCAAGCGCCACGAACAATAATTCCTCTGCTGGTTGCGTATTACGAGTATATTCACGTGGAACAAACCCTACATTACATGCGATATTGTTTCTCGCAGAATACTACAACGACGAAAGCTCGAGCCCAAAATATTCTTCCCGCACGCGTATGCGGTCTCACGTTCCAATAACTCTAACATTATTTCAGATTCAGATTTGCTTGAAATTTGTTTCTTGCCGAGAACAGAAGCCCATAAATATGTAATACCTTCCCATATCGTACGCGCGCCGCTCTCGTGACGCGCAACCCCTTACGTGTTTTTGCGCCGCTCTAGCTCGCGGCTATACAAGGGGAAACGCGGTAAATCATTCGGCCCGAAAGAAAACACAATACAATATCCTGGAACGATGGGAGAGAGATGGCATGGCGCGAGCGCGGGTGCGGCTCCCTGTATACGCGCGGGACCTCCTTTCCGAGGGAATTGCGAAAGCCATAAGTCAACGTTATATTACCAAAAATACTTTAAAGTGGCACTCAACGCGACCGAGATATAAACTGCATATGTGTCGCGCTACGCGCGCCGGGGGACGGTTCTGGCTTTCAGGTTTCGCAGCGGAAAATGCCGCGATATTTTATTACCGACTTTTTCGAGGTGGCTGCAGCGATGCCGGATGAAAAAGAGGCGAAAGGATACGGTCAACCGTGGGAGTAACAGATACAGCTTTCGATCTTGGTGAAAAAAAGAGAGGGAAACACTTCGGAGCAAACGTATCGTGCTATTTTATTTGTACTGCGATATTCGAGAATATTTTTCTCGTAAAGTTCACGGAATACGAAAAATAGATATCAGTAATTTTTAATTACTCTCATAAGAAATCATTCGTATTACGCCGAGAGAAAAAATTGTACGTATTCAATGAAATCTACGTTTACGGGTGGAGGAATGCAAAATTAGTTGATATGACTAATAAATTTTATTATAGCGATTAACGGCTATTTGAAGGAAACAGGCTTCAGTCCATTCGAGTCAATTATTAGCCCAAGTATAACTAGCTCTGCATTCCCCTACCCGTAATCACCGATTTAGCGAAATTAAGTACATTTTTCTCTCAGTGCAAAAGTTATTTAAAACTGGATTTTTTACAAAGCCCGTGATTATTTTTTTTTACTGAGCTGCGAGTGAATAGACTCAAAAGAAGCGAAAAAGAAATTGTAGAATCTTTGGAAAGAGACGTCTGCTACAGTCTCCAACATATTACAGCTACAGGACTAAGTACTTTCCTTTCTCGCATCCGGATCTCAGACCGATTCGCAGAGCCTCCACCGCAGTGTCAAGAGCACGCAACAATGCGTATCGCGTACGGGCGCGTGTCCCTTCCATATATAGGCTCCGCCGCGGAAGGCAGGAAGCGAAACATATTTCTCCCGGAGTCATATAGAAAAAGAGCACGGTAAACCACGGCCCCGAAAGCATTTCGAGACGTAACCTAAAATAATGCCCGACAGAATCGAACAAAAGCTTGAAATACGAGCGAAGCTCCGCTATAAGTCTCGCGTTCGGTAACTTATGATACACTTCCTTTCCGCGTATGTGGATACGTGCCTGGCTGCGCTCTATTATAATTTAATAAATGTTCCACGACTTCGCGAGTCGCTCGTTGAGTGCTGGCTCTTTCGCGGGGTCGCGATGTAGTAAAAAGAAGAAGTAAATAGAAAATAATATGCCTACATATTTTTTTGTTCAATTATGCACCGAGAGAAAAATGTAGTAAATTCGACTAAATCGGAAGTTACGGTTGGAGGAATGCAGATTTAGTTACTCAATAATTGACTCGAATAGACTACAGCCTGTTTTCTTTAAATAGCCGTTAATCGGTAAAACCAAATTTATTAATCGGAGCAACTAATTCTGCATTCCCCACCCGTAAACGCAGATTTCCTTGAATATACTGTTTCTTTTCTCTCACAATCAATGTGACTACTCAAGCAAAAAGGTTCCATATATACCATGTACGTAATCCAAAAGTATGTGGTTTTAGTCATATATAAATTACATGTGTGATGTCTATATTAACCATATAAAGACTATACCTATACAGATTTTTGAACGTGTATATAGCTCTTATATGTTTAAGATAGAAATCATATACATACAATCTATATATGACCAAAACCGCATATGGATTATATTGAAAACCCAAAAAAAAGTGCCGGAATCCCCACCAGTCGCTTCATCCCCCGATTCTCAGGTCGACAACCATTATCCCCCCGAGTCCATATCGTCCAACAATCCGCATGGCGCGTTCCGTGTACGTTTCACTTATAAATATGTACATACGATATTCCGCGTGACCCGCCGCAAAACTCGCCACCCGCTCGCAGTCACTTAGCGCGAGTTCCTCTATAATATTCCAGACTAAGGTCCGATCGATTTGAACCGCGACGGTGTCTGGGCTGTTGACCCTTTCTTACCGCTGTACATTTCGTCGCTTCTCTCTTTGCATTCGAGAGCTACGACAAACGACGGCGTCGGCGGCGACGACGACGACAACGACGACTTCAATGGCGCGGACGGATTCTCGGCCCGCGTATAAGACCGACCCCGTAGGGTCGTTTCCGTTTCTCGTTTCCACCGGCCGTGGAATTAATTGCAACGACCGTGTCTTAATTGATAACGAAAGGCATTAAGATTTCGCGTAATGCCTCGCGAAAGATGGAGATCCAGGGTGCACCCCTCTGTGTGCTCCTGGTGCCAACCCCCGCCCCGGAACCTTACGATTCTCCGACCATGCGGAAACGACGGCAATGGCCAGAGGGGGTGGAAAGCCGTGAAATAGTATCCGGGGAACGCGTATATATTTGCATTCGCGATCCGCTTGACCTTAAATTCGCGGATCTACTTAAACGCGTGAAGCCGGAGTGGCGACTCGCGTAGATCCCTTCCATCGCGCGTTGCGAGGGTGATTATTCACCGCGAGGCGAGGAGGGAGTGCAGCGCGCGCTCGAGCTTTGGTCGTTGGAAATTAAGGGGGATGAAGTTATGGCGGAATTCTCGAGGGGCGATTGACCGTGAAGAAACGACGTTGGAATGGAAAGGACAATTAATTAGGAAGGGAGGGGTTGAGTCGTGAATTTCCCGGAAACGAATGTGATTTTCAGTGCGAAATTATTCTAGGAAATATTTTCTTAATTCACACTATTGTAATTCAAGCGACTTACGTATACTTGATGGCTGGATGGTATCCTGGTATTTCCTCGGTTCCTCGCGCGAGTGAGTCTTCGCCAAGAATGATTCGGCGTGTGACTATTACCTGTAAAAACATTAATTTTCTAATGCGTACTTGTGTAAACGACCGTATTACAAAAGCGAGAGATCATCCTAGCATTTACAAAGTTTGTGGTAAATTTCGAAACAAAGCCAATTTATTGTTGCAGTGAGAAAAATATATTAACCTGGTCAATATAACTAAAATCCTGGAGACCGTAACCAAACCATTTGGTAAAATATGGATTCTCTCTCTCCATCTATTTGGTTAATCTGATCATTTTTTGATTAGAATAACTGGACATTTAGTTAGAATGACTGAACATGTAGTTAGAATAACTAGATATTTTATTCAATTTTCTAGTATTTTGGTTAGAATAACTAAACTCGTTTAGCAAAATAGGTTTTGTCATTTTAATTAAGTTATTTTTCTCAGTGTACGATAACTACAATTTTAATAAAAGTCTACAAATTTTACTATAATTCTTACTAAAATTGCAGTCATCGTTATTGACGTTGTCCCGAAATTTACTACAAACTTTGTAAATGCTACGATTTATTTTTTTCCGCGCAGTAAAATTCGTCGTGTCTGGACATCCGCTCCGCGGAACGAGACGCGGTGAAGTGGCAAACGCCGATATACCCTACCCAGACGAGCACCACGGGGTGTCGATATTTCATGAGGTCAATCCTTCCCTTCTTCTTCGCGTGCTGACTACCCGGTAGTTACCTACATGACGAATACACGCGGTGGGGGGGAGGGAGGGGGCGGTAGGTATACCCGCGCGCACAATGTATCGCATTTTACGAGTACCGAGGCACTCAGATTTTATTACGTTATTTTGTTAATGCACTACCCGGGTCTACGAGGCGAAATGCTTCGCTCGAAAAATATTATGTCCCACTCGGCTGCAGAGCAGAAACGGGCCATGAAATATTTTATACTTCTTCCGTCTCTTCGATTTTTTACATTTCGCTCTTTATCCGCGCTGAATTCCTCGCCGCGGCGATATACACGGTCCCGGTCTCACGCGCGTTTTATTCGCGCATCGGATCCTTTTTGAGTTCTTTTTCCCCGGCTTTCGAACCAAGTGGCGTCGGTGCACCGTGGAAAAGCGCAGCAACCTTGCAGTGTAGCGAAACTACCTTCTTCCGCGGTTTCAACTTTTCCACGCGAGAAACCTTCTCGAATACGAGTGATCTTCACTGAGAGAAATTTATTGATCGCACAGTAATTAGTATAGCTATGATAGATATATACTTTGACACTCTAAGTGAAGTTAACTAGACAGTATAGGTAATACAGCAATACCAAATAGTAAGAAGAGCAATACGTATTGCTGAATTAACTATACGACTGAAAACTATTTGACGAAAACAAGTTGTAGTCAATTATAGCAAATTATTAATTCAGGTAACTAGATCTGCGTTCCCCCGCCCGTGACCGCTAATTTTTTTCCATCATACTTTTTTCCATTTGGCATACCTACAGCTGAAAATAAAAATAAGTATTGCTAAGGGGTAACTGGTAAGTAAGCTAAGAACTTATTCTTATATTAATAAATTACTAGCATTGCCGTACAATCTACTGAATTTCTCTCAGCGTTGGTGAAATTCTCCCTCGAAAAATAAGTGAAAACAAATTTCTCTCCGAGCAACGTTAATCTTAACGGACGCGTTAATCTTAACGGACGTCCCTCTCGTTACTCCCGTGCCCCGGCCACGTGCAGGACATCAATGGGAAGACGGGCCCCGGGACCCCGTAGCCATCACGCGAAAGGCGTCAAAGGGCGAGACGTTTAGAAACGCCATAATCCGCGCGCGTTTCACCTCCGCCAAAAAGTTTCGCGCCGGCCCGATCGGGGTTAACCGTAGACTTTACAGCCGACGTTTAAACTCTCCTAACTACAGCCTCGTCGTTAAAAGCCGCGCGCGCTTTTTCAAGCGTTGCGGTCTGTCAATAATATACTCGTGGTATTTTAACGGCGGCAATAATTTTTGTCGCGCGCTATAAATCACGCGTAGCCCCGAGTGGATGGAACGCGCGATATGTGTATACCATATGGGTTTTTAGTACTGTGCACTTAGTAAATCGCATCGACGAAACGATCCGCGACGGTAGGTGAAGCTTAAATGTTTGAACAGCGCCGGTTATCGATTGTGCTGCCAGCATTTCTTCGTCGTTCGTAAAGATAATGGTACGCGTATACGCGATCGATGATTATTCCAGAATATAGCCTTGCATCGTACACTGAGGAAAAAATGTGGTAAACTTGACTAAATTGGACGGTCACGGGCGGAAGAACGCCGATTTAGTGACTCGAACCAATAATTTGCAAGACCTGAACACAGTTTGTCTTCATCAAACAATTTCAAATCATTATAACCAAATTATTTAACTGAAATAACTTGATCGACGTTCCCTCGCCCATAACCGCCAATTTAGTCAAATCTGTTTTTTTTTTCACTGTGTATAAGCAATAATTGATTCACAGAGAAAAATAATTATAATAGTTGGATCTACTCAAAATGACTTGCTGGGTCGCCAGTTGTTATTTATTTATCTCTTTCTTAAAATCATATGGAATAGCATGCGATTGCAAAGAGGGAATATCTAATTAATATATGAAAAGAGATTTAATTAATGTAAATAAACAGTTACTTGCGATCCTACAAGTAATTATTAATCGGTCCAACTAATCCTTCTTCTCTGTATTGCAAAATTAATTTCTAAACAACGCAAATGTGTTTCCAAAATGAGTTCCACGCTAGGAAATAGAAATACGTAGATTGTGTGTGAAATTAATGCAAAGCTCGAAGGATTAACAGATATGCATTGTACCCCCTACATTCCCGCGTTAATCTAGCATTCCAGACACACCGTGTGTCATATCGATTTCGTGGATATAGGTGCACCGCAGCGCGCAACACGCTAGGTGAACGCCTGCACTGGATCGCGTTGGTAAATTCCTTACCTGACTCATCGGGAGTACCGCAGCGTCGCGATGCTTAATAGTCGCCAGATAACGGAACGTCGACGATCCGCGCGGGGAATACTGATTTTTCGTATTATAAGAATCGCGTATACGAACGACAATGCCGACTCTATTCGGTGCACCTATGTATATCCGATGCGCAATGCACAAAATGCAACGTTGGACTTCGCTCGTACATTGCGCGCCCGTATCTCTCAGCATTGCGATAAGAATCAAATATACTCTCTTTCGAGAAGACGGAAAATAGCACGCTCCCTCCCTACTCCCGGCACGCGTTATCCGCATCGAGAAACTATAAATTCACGATCTTCGCGTCGCCCGTTCTCATCGTCGTGCCATTCGATTCGGCTCTACCCTCTCCGTAACGGAAACCCGCTCTCTCTCGAGGCTCGCCTAATGCAGAGTCACGTGCGCGTCATGCGCTTCGTGCGCCAATACATGCAGGTACGGCATGCGCGAGTTACCGGCGTCCTTCCATAAATCACTAATGAAAAGTCGAATCGCGGGAGAGTTTCCTCGAGTCAATTCGTATCGCGGAGAAACAGAGGCTAATGGCTTTTCGACGAGCATAAAATAATCCGTCCATTCGAGGAGGAGATAATTCGACGGCCGTGAAAGCACGTGGCCCCATCGTTAGAATTCTCGTTATACCGCGGAGGAATAGACGTACATACGTACGGCGACGCGACTCGTAACGCGTGAAACGCGCCGCGTCCACGTGGGGAGTCGATACATCATAATCTTGCCGCGCGCGCAAATCGTATCAATCTTTTCCTGACGGCGCTCCGAGACACGCGCGATACGCTCGGGACAAGACGCAGCGTCGTAGAGCTCTCGCGTTGATGCTTCGATATATATCCCTGTTGAAAAAAAATACATAAGATTCTTATCAAGTGGACGAATGTCGCATAGAGTCTTACATATCCTCATAAATTCTCATATGCTTTATATGAGAACGTATGAGGTTCTATGCGGTAGGTATTTGTCAACTTTGTGAGAACGTTATGGGTTCTTGTCAACAGGATATCGTCGATCGAATTAAAATTGGCGGTGCGACGTGGTTCGAGATCGAGATCGGAATTTTTCGTAAAAAGTAAGATGAGTGACCTGCTCGTAGAAGTAGCTACACTATCAAAAGGATTTGTAAATTTGCTACACATTTTCTGTACAAAAATAGAAAATGTATATAATTACAAATTAAGCGCGATAATGTGAATCACCGTGAATTTTTATATAGTTTTCGAAAAGAGTTTCGAATTTTACAGTTTTTGCTGGAAAGATTTTTCAACGTTGGTACATTTTGAGAGGTTTCGTAGTAAATTTAATGGATAAACTTGTATGATAAAGACTTCTTAAAAGTAACATGAACTTTACTACAAATACTTTTCACAGTGTACACACCGATTTCGATTAGAAAACGTACTAAGTACTCGGTACTTCGAAACTGCAACAAGCGGTAGACGCACAGTCGCCCCTGTAGAAAGATGACCCGTGTTACTGCAACGTCTTTTTCGCGTCATTATGTAGGGTTAGGCAGTTGGCCTCTGTTTTCCATTAGCAATCGTGGTAAATAGATGCCAACTCGAGGACCCCGCATTACTCTCGTCTTTTTGTACACAACAATCAGCCATTTATATTGTTTCCTTTCGGAATGAGCTTCTCTTACTTATCTATTTTACATTATACCTACTCTAATCGCATTTTAACCATCCCAGCAGACTTCTATCTACGCTCGACCCAACATATGTATATGTATCTAAATGCATAGGTTATACTTAGATACACATTCGTCGCTAATCTCGACGAAAGAAAAATGAAGGAAACGTAATATCAACGATACGAAGGGGAAGAGCCATACGTACCTAAGCACGCCCGTAAACCTTTTCAATTGTTGATTCTCGTAACGAGGATAAACGCCGACGGCACGCCACGGCGCGGTTACATTTCCAGAAGCTCGACAAAGCGTAACGAGCGCCGCCGCAATAGCCCCACGGCGCGACCCTTTCTAATTTTTCAATCTCCATTTTACGTTTCCCGGCATTTTCCGCGTTACGGCGCACGAAAAATCCGCGGGGCGAGTCCCAAATTGCCTCGACGCGACAGCGACGATCGTGAGTCATATTTCCCCATACATGAAAAGCACTACTGTATTTTACGCGGGAGCCCACATTGCACGTTGCGAATGGCGCGAACTAAACGCGGTTCCCCCTGAAGCGCTTTAGAATTCTTCCCACCGCCCCCTCTGCGCGGACGAGTCGATGTTGCCCGATCGTTTTAATATATTCTTCTTTCAATAATTAGGCGCACAACTCAACTAATTCCAGATGGATTGCAATGTCGAAAATATAATAGTATTTAGATATTTTATTCCCGCATTTTAAGATAGTATCTCTATAAGAGTATAAAAGGCTGGCATTTTTATGATACGACACTGTGTTACTAAAGTGTAGAAAATATATAAATTGAAAGAATAAATACTTTTGACATTTAATTGCGTAATAACGAAAACATGATACGCAATTTGGTTGCAATTTTACGAATATTGATGCAGTTTTCAAGGCATTCCATGCTGCCTTTAAATTCCGGCAAAATGTATAAGCGGACGCATCTATGCATAATTCTGCTATCATTTTTCAGTCAGTAATGTCGTCATAATGCAGATAGTATGCTGACAGATGTCTATCTGGGATGTATCGTAAATCGTGGTCTTTTGTATCAGAAATTTTCCTACAAATAAACTCGCAATTGTCGGCTTTTACTACGACTTACGCTCTAGATGTAAACGCAGAATAAAAGAGCACACGACGTTTTCTCTATCGATGAAACGTCACTGACGGCGACCAATTCTTTCTATTCTTTGGAAGTGATATGGTTGTCATGACCCAATTCGCGTTCTCGTGACACAAGCGACGTGAACGGCGACTTATCCCTACAGGGCACCTTTGCTTTCATTATTTATCGTCTGGATTCCTAATGGAAGTAATTTTCCTTCCTAAGCGCGTGACCGCCGGTCACGCACCCGTATTAAGTGCGTAACGACGTCCGCGTTTTTTTATTAAGCTCCTATTACGAAAATAGGGCCGAGAAGACTGTATTTCTCTTCGAATTTCACGTCAGCTTTATTAAGTACACCGGTATACACGCTAGACCTAGTTAATTTCCTCCAGCTTAATAAATTTCCTCCTTGCTTTGATATTACTTTTTATGGTGTTACCGATAGCGCACTGCCACACTCGAGACTACGGCCGTACGTTCTCTGGGCTAATTAAAGTAAATTGTCTTTATGACGGCGGACCCTTAATACGCGGTACAATAATGGAGATGCAGCTGTAAAAATCGCGAGGAAAGGAGTGAAAAATGTAAACCAAATGAGATGTGTAAACGAATGAGGGATCTTTGTATTTTTTTGTCACAGTGTTTTAATTAGGAAAATAAAGGTACTTCACATTAGAATAAAATAAGTTTAGATGTACAAAAATGACATTGATAATACTAATGCAGTTGCTCCTTTTTCCCATGGAATCTGTGGGCAAATCTTTCGAATACTTCTTAGAATAAAGGATAATGCTGCAGCATGGATCTGCGAATTATTTCTGACCGAGGCACAAGATCTTTCCACACATTGTATCGGGATTGAAGATGAACAGATTATTGTGAGGTGCCTCTTTCTGTGAAACCGTCTTGATTATTTCTTGCGCCATGACTCCACCTACTATGGCACATACAGGACTAACTTGTGCGTACACATCACCCCTGAAAGAAAATATTTTTCCAGAAAAAACGACATAGATGAAAGACCATTTCCTATAAAAATAAAACTAATGAAAAATATTAACTTACTCGATTAACGAATTTATACTGTCTCCTAAGCCATACTTCTCGATAACAGCTGCCGCTTCTTCCTTTAACTTCTGATCGACTCTATCACTCGGTGATGGATCTTTACCGTATTTTTCGCGATAGTTGTACATTACTATAAATAAAGTAACGTGCGCCGATTACTTGGCTGTACTTCTTCAATAAGCTTAAACTCTGAAAATCTAATTCCTAAACCAATATAGTTTTGGTATAGACTCACTCTTTAATAAATAGTATATCTCCCCTTCCTTCGGAACTTTTTCTACATTTAATATGTTCTCAAATGGAACAAATTTCATTGTCCTCTTTACCGTCGTCGTGATATTCTCATATTTTATCGTACCACTCGGTTCTACTGGTTCTACTTTCTTTGACTGAACGAGATCTCTATAATGATTGAATTTCTTTGACGGTTGCAATACAATTAACAGAAACATCCCAATTTAATCAGCTTGATATCCTACTCACTCGACAAATTCGTGTTTTCCTAAATCAGCGAAAGTATAGCCAAACATTCCCCAAACATCTCCTACGAATAATTTGATGTTGTTCTTCCGACATATGGTGTTAATTCTCTTTATTTGCGTCGCGGTACATTCAGAAGCACATATTACATCGAAATCTTTGAAATACGAATCAGGTTTGTCGTTCACATTGGCAGTGTCAACACCGATGGAAACCATAGAATTTAAATTTTGTGCCCTTTGGAGGGAAATCTCAGCCCTCTGTAATAATCGATTCGAAAGCCGGGTTGTAGGTACAAAACAATTTTATTAAAACATTTTTATGGCCTCTTATATGATATAACTATTTCTAACAAAGATGTCCTGATTATTCTTTATATCGATCGGGATGTGCCTTTATTCAAACAAACAGATAATTAATACTCACATTTTTACCAAGTTCTTCTTTAGGAGCAAGGAACTGCGAGCACGTGTCTTCGATGCTGAGATTTCTATGATCCAAGAAAGTTACGGATTTTACTCCAGCTAGAATTATATTTTTCGCGACTTCTGCTCCAAATCCATTCAAACCGATCTGCAAAATATTCGCAGATCGTAATCTGAAAATAAACAATTTCACCAATTAACTTGAATGCAAAAGCATCGTTAAGTTGATTTTAGATTTATCACATTCAAAGTTGTCCTCTAAATATTAATTTTTATTAAAAAATGATCACACTTCGAAATACATGAACAGGTTATGTTGTATCTACCGTTTCTGAGATTCGAGACCCCACAAGCGAATTTGTCTGTCGTAAAGTTCTGCTTCCGCATCCGTAAGCTCGATAATATTATCTTTATTTTCAACCATTATAACGCGTATTAATTATCCAAAAAGTAGCGATATTAATGAATCCAAACCGCTAAAAAAATACATTCAACCGAAGATACGTTCCGCTACTGTAGCCGACACCGGCTCCCAATGGAAAGATTTATAAAACCGTGCATTCTCATTGGTCAAGAATATTACTCAGAATGTGCCGCAAGGCGCAACAGGATTTCAAACACGAGAGAAATTAACTTCTCCGGATGCGTTTTTTTGACGAAAAGAATATCTTTTCCTGTCCTGATTCTACATAAACTTTAAAGCAAGAGATATATGTAGAAGATAAACATTGAGAATGAAAGAGAAGATTATTATAAAAACATTTTATGAGAGCTGCGCGATATTCGTTTCAATGACATGATGTTGGCAACAATATCCGATTATGGTTCTCATTTTCGGAGTGTTTCACTGAACTGTCACTTGACAGCCGCGTATCTACGCGAGAGAGTGCAATGTTGAGTATCTCTTAATTAAATCTTTGTAAAAAAAATGTAACATTGTAAATAAATACAACATTCCTCTATAATCGTAATATAAGAGACTATTTGAATATATAAAATTTATTATATTACGCTACTGCTATAACCTGACAATACAATACAATACGAGTATAAGTACTTTGAAAAAATGGTGTGAGTGAATTCGAATGATTGTAATTTTTTATAAACACAAAATAGAATTTTGTACATAATTGAAATTTGTAATATAATCTGTATACGGAATTTAAAGAAATATATCAACTATTCGATAGTAAGCTTATCCATATTATATTCGCATGCGTAGTGAAAATAAAAAACAATACAAAAAGGGGTAATCATGACTGAAGAGGATTACGTTGAAAAAACATTCATTTTCAAATTTCCAACGTGCACTACGAATCAGGAATATACGTTGGAAATTCCTTTAAAAATTCCTTATCATGGATCGATCAAGGAATTGATGCATCGTATAATGTCCTCGTTCAAATTACCGTGTTACATTGAAGCTGATTTACTCGAGTCTCTTGGACGTACCATAAAAGAATGGACTGTACAGTACCATGATGAAAAATCGGAGAAACTCATTGAATCTGCCAAAAAAGGAGACCTTAATATCGAGGATATTATTAAAAATTGGGAGAAAACATACAAGCAGCAGACCGTCGAATATGCAGAACCTATAGGAACAACTGATGAAGAATTATTCGCAGCTGCGTATCATAGATTAGTCCACTCTCCTTCATTGGAACCAATTTTACAAGCAGAACATGAATTTGGTCGCGCCGTTACCGAAGTCATACGTAAGAGAGATGCGGACTACGAACAACTTACGCAGAAGTTAGTAATTGTTTGTAACATGATTGGAAATAAATTCATTTTTAAGCTATCAAGAGTTCATTATTTTTGTCTATTTGTTGCGTTTAACAGATTTTGTTTTTTTGGTATCCTACAAAGTTAAAGTTTAAATGGACTACATTAGCAACATTTTCCTATCCATCAAAAATGTTACCTAAAGAACTAGACTATAGGTTGAGCTATTAAAACTGCTACTTTTTTATAGTCCAAGTTTAGAAACATTAAATTCAGAATTGATTAATGTTAGGTTAATTTTAATTTATATCTCCTTCAAGAAAGAATAATGTGTCTGGTAGAAGTCGTGTCCCTTCTTGACCTCCTGTTTACCGGGTTATCGGTCAGTTAACTGTGATAGAGACGACATTTCAGTTGCTATATTTTAATTTATTCTACAAACACGAACGATATCTTGCAACAATCAGTTGAAAAATCACATTTCAATGACTGAAGACGATAAATTGGAATAGCTGTAGAGTTAAAAGTAACATGAATCTACTGAAATTTTACCATTTCTAGGCAAACCGAAGAAATGCGGGTGGCGGTCGAAACGCTGGAAACGAGCTCGACCGAGAGATCTATCAATGAAATGGCGGGTCGCCACTTCGAGGAGCAAAGCTTATTGCAAGGTCACTGGGGATCCAGAGTAGATGCACTCAAATTGGAACAGAGGCGACAGTATCGAAATTGGATCATGAGATTATTGGAGGAGCAACAGACCAACATGTTACCAACTCCAGTGTACGTTCCACGGATGGCATTCACCTGTAGAAGCCTCAATGCGATTGCAAAAGCATCTTGCAATTTTCGAAACGCTAATCGTAATATTTTTCATGGTAATTTCAACAGGAGCTCACCAATAATGTCATTCCCATTGATGCGCGCGGAGCTGGACACTCTTAGCGGCAAACAAGACAAAAATACAGCCGATTTTCCGCAACTGGAAGAGAGTTTCACCATACACTTGGGTTCGCAGATGAAGCAAATGCATAATATTCGTATCTTGACTGGCGACGTTCTCGATTTCTGCAGAACAAAGAACAGCGACTCGGGGTATGTTGACCTTAATCTTCCACTGAGCGGATAAACCAGGCACGAGTGCAAAGCTCCGTCACAATCTTTAAAAGCATATGTTGCTTTCCCTTATAGCATGGATCCGACTCCACAAAGGCTACAGACCGCCTTAGGATTATATTCGAACGATTTATGCGGATTAGTTCTTCTGAGCGATAATCATGTAGGGAGCTTTTCGGGAATAACTAAAGGTCTGTTGGTAATTGATGCTTCCAATTCATTTGCCTCAATAATAAACCGGCGATTCAACCACAAATATCCCGTTTTTGTTTTTACAATTCTTTCTTACAGAATTTTGTTCCATATGCCAACTAACGACGGAGTTTCACTTTCCGCCGATCGACGACCAACTCGAGAAAATACGGGAAGACGTCAAGGAAGCAGTCGCATGGAGGCAGGCTCATCACAGAGAAGGAAGCGATCCACAGGTGAAGATGATCGAGAGTCTAAGAAGCGTTCTTTCTAACTTGCAATAACGAAATCAATTTCTCTTTCCAGTCCAAGAAATCTTCGACGAGTAAAAGCTTGCAAACCGGGGATGTCTTTATCACGAGGCATACGAACTTGGCACAGGTTCACGTCGTATTTCACATGGTGGTGCACGACTCCTTGAGATCAGGTAAAATAGTCTTAGCGCGTCGAGTCTGATGTGAAGTCTTACGTATGTGAAATGTCAGGTGATATCAATTCGAGACATCCCGCAATTTTGGGCTTGAGGAATATCTTGAAGACTGCGTGCAGTAATGACGTGACAACGCTGACTATACCGATTCTACTCGTTCACGAGATGACGGAGGTGAGTTAACGCGTTGCGTCTTCGCGGAATTTTGTAGAAAGGCTAGATGCTATTGGAAGAAACGTCGTTCTTGTAAACAATCTTTACGGTCGGCTCGTAATATCTTCCGATTGCAGGACATGACAGTCGCGTGGTGCACGAAAAGAGCTGAACTGGTTTTTAAATGCGTCAAGGGTTTCATGATCGAGATGGCGTCTTGGGGTGGAGCCGAGTTGAAGAACTTGCAATTTTTGGTGCCCAAAGTGAGTTCGAACTATTGTCGCGTAATGGAGCATTCGCGTAACAGATCACTAATCGCCATTGTAATTGACCACCAGGGAATGTCGGAAGAGGTCTTCGGTACACTGGCCACTATGTTGCCGAGTATATTCCGCGTGTCGAATCCACTAGTTTTCAAGGCGACCAGCACGCCGCAGACTCCAAAAAAATAAGGAGCATTGTTATCTCGAACACTCGAGAGGTATAATGTTTATTACAATGTACGAATATTAACGTTATTTAACGTTATCCATTACACGCTTGACCGAGCTGCGTTCTATCAATTAATAAACAGGTTTAATCACACACTTTTTATATCCATTTTTGTATATTTTAATCCCTCGTCAGGAGATATGAAGGGGAACGAACGATTTATTGCTTTACACTCCGATTTACCACGCCTGTTACTGATAAGAAATTTTGTTAGAAAGAAACTAAGAGACCGGCTTGATGTATCATAAACAAACTGCATCCCGCAAATTTTCCCAATAAACTACTCATACAGAATGGACATCGTTTAGTCGTGTTTCTATCGCGCACGCTCTATCCCTCAATTTGCTCTCTCTAATTACTCTTCACTCGTGGCGATACCACAGCAGCTACTTAGGTGATTCCATATCTGCTCGAGTGGAAAACTTTTGACGATACGTCTAAAGCCCATGCTTTTCTTGGCATTGGAAAAAAACCATCACAGCATTGGACTCTTGCAATTGCAAAGTATTCTAACGACGAGAAGAGCAAATGATATATAAGCTCGTAATAATAGTTCATATTATCAGCAATGAAAATATGCTACGCTTTGATAGAGATTAACTTAAGGGGGATATAATCGACATAAATGCTCTAATTAAGAAATTAAAAACTCCTGAAGACTATACCCTCAAGTTTACCCAAAAAGTAGAAGTATTTAAAATAGAAGAACTTTTACCTTCCAAACAAATGAAAATAAATGATTTTTGGCCCTAAACGAGTATCAAGTAAAGCCTAGGGAGCGAAAGAGAAAAATCTGATGCACTCTTTCAGAAATGCAGAGCCGAGCAAAAATCACGCTCCTCTTCGACTAATAATAACCGCCCTAATCATTTTGCAAAAAGGCGTCTTCGCGATATCGACGTCACACCGTCAGTGTGAAATTAATTAAAAAAAAATATGAGCAATCACGCATTCGCGATTAACGCCAGAACAAACAATTCAATTTGCGAAGGGAGTGGGGATATAGTGGAACTTATCGAAATTTATCTAAAAGCTGGTGCGTTAATCCCGCGATTCTGAACTTACGACCTGCCTGCACTGATCAATTGTCTGCCAGCTTGCGAATCGATGTACGCGACGCTTAGTTCAAACTAGACAACTCGCGAGTGTGACTCGGGTAGGACAAGTTTCGCGTAATCGCCGATTCTATTCCAAATCTTGCGCGGCAATGAAGTTCAGTGTGTTTGTGATTTTGGGATTCCATGCCGCCTTCGTCGCGACAATGGGGGTGAGTTAAAACTTTTATCAAAAGTATTAATTTATTTTTTACGTGCCAATTAATTTCGTCAGGCAATCGGATGGAAAGAGAGAGAGAGAGAGAGAGAGTGAAAGTGGAATTCTTTCGTTTCTTCGTCACCTTTGAAATTTCAATTTGCTTTCAAAAATTCTGCAAACATTATTGATCCTATTATTGACTCATTTTCTTTATTTTACCTTTCAATACATAACGTATTCAAATTTTATCAGAAACTTCTTCCCCTTCTTAAAATATTCATAAAATCGCAACGTAACATTTTACGACGGATATCGTCCAAATTTAAACGTGGTTCGTTGCACGTGTAAATTCCAGCTCGACTTGTCATTTCGCGGACTACGGAAGGAAGACTTTTTCCTCAAACTGCAGTCGTCGATCAATGTCCATAACGTGACCGATCTGAATCTGCGAGGAAACCAGTTCGACAGTTTCCTCGATTGTTCCACGCATCTGGACAGCCTCCAGACATTGGATTTGTCGCAAAATCACCTAAAACGATTTTTCTTCCTGTGCAAAGACGAATACACGCTGAAATACCTCAACGTTAGTCACAATCGGCTCGAATATATAGACGACAATGCGATTAACGGTCGTATACCCAATCTTAAAATCTTGGATCTATCGGACAACAAACTCTTCAGAGTCAACGAAACTATGCTCGAGCATATGAAGGTATATCGTACATTCTGCGCTATCTGTAACACTTCGTATCAACAATTGATACACTCGATTCTAAAATTAAATCCGCTAAACGAGTATATCGTCATTACTTTCTTCCCCTCTTTTGATACGTGCAATTTTTCCCGCCCCTGAAGTCGCGCAACCGGTCGTGCCTGTATGCTATCACCGAACCGTCTCTTCTCTTCCTTTCGCAGAACTTGGTCTTCTTATCCTTAGCGCACAACCCCATTCTCGAAGGGATCCACGAAAACGCCTTTCAGAATTTAAATTTACTGGAAACTCTAAATCTGAGGAACGTGCTCGTCGGATATTTTTCATACGGTCTCTTCGAGCCCCTGAAGAGCCTCACGAGCCTCGACGTTTCCGCGAACCCCATAGAATACCTTCCTACCCTACCGACGACGTTACGTCACCTAGATATCTCCGAGACCTCTATCATCTTCCCGGTCAATTTCGTATTACCGCAACTGCGTGTCCTCCTGATGAACGACATGAGGAACCTCACTACCCTGGAACTCAATCAATTCGAGGACTTGCCGCGTTTGGAGACGTTATCGGCGGCACACTGTAGGAAATTGACTGAATTGAAAATCGAATTGCCGCATAACAATTTGCTGCTCGGACTGCAGCGTTTCTACTTGCAAAATTGCACCCTTTCCGCTCTGGGCGAAGACCTTCAGCCAATAATGAAGAGAGCGGAAGTTCTCGATCTGCAGAACAACCCGTGGAACTGCGATTGCCATTTCAGATGGGTCAAGGCATTGAATATAACGAAAGAGCTGAGTAGCCGAATAAGGTAACGATATTCTTTTTTAAATTCAATAAAAAAAGAAGCTCTACCTACCGAAAGAGTTTCCACGGGGGTGCGACTACTGCGTTTCATGGTAGCGTTTGAAACGCGCGTTAATAGATGGCGCGTGTGACCTCTCTCGTAACGACTAACCCTACCCACTTTGAATGGGGTATCACGAGGAGTCGTAAAAAACATTGACCTTTTTTCAATTAATCTCTGAAACGTTACAGTTTATTATCTCGAAAAATTATTCAATAAGACAATCGCGTATGAACTTTGTCCATGCCTCGCGCGTGCCTTATAAACAAATTATGCAATTGCACCAATACATCTTCAAAGCTCGTAGACTGAGAGAAAAAATGGTATATTCAATTAAATCTGCGTTTACGAGTGGGGAAATGCAGAATTAGTTGCTTCGACTAATAAATTTGGCTATAGCGATTAACGGTTATTTGAAGGAAGCAGGTTTCACTGAGAACAAAAGTAACCAACAAAATAATTTTGTTAAGTCAATTTGATAACAAAGAAAAATATTTGTTGGATCATCCAAATGCTTAACTCTGCCATCAAAGTTTTCGTGAAATCAACCAAAGAATTTTGCGATTCGAAAAAAACGTTTCATCGACTCTCGTATACATTCCAAATAATATGTTGTTAGTCCAACCAAGAATTCTTTCAGTGTGTAGTCTATTCAAGTCAATTAGTCGAAATAACTAGATCTGCATTCCCTCGCCCGTAACCGTCGTTTTAGTCGAATCTACTGCATTTTTTTCTCAGTGTAGAAGCGTTACAAAAGTCGATCTGTATATACATGATGCTAATTTATACTAAAACGCTTCGTACTGATCAACAGGTGTAATTCGCCGGAGGAGCTTCACGACAAATTGCTCTACGACGTATCCGAGTACGACCTGCAGTGCCCAATTCTAACGAGTGAATGGCGAGTCGCGTTGTGGATCTCATTCTCGATTATCTTCCTGGGCGTCGTCGGAGCCACGGCCTTCTTCCTGGCCAGAGGTCCCTTCACCCGTTGGCTGCTCCGACAAAAACGGGGGGACACCGTGACGTACACGAACGTCATAGACGCCACCACACACGATCTAGTTCGGATACTGAACGTTCCCGATACGGGCGACAGCGCGAACCAAGCGTTATGATCGCGGGCGATTATCGCGCGTCGTTCGCGAGCTGCGGTGCGAACGATTCGACCAATGGCTTACGGGGAAAGTGGAAAACTCGACGCCGCGAGATGTCGTCCTTTTCTCGTTCGAACGAAGTCGTACCCAGCATTACTTATTTCGTTCGTCGACCATATTTCACGCGGGATAAAGATTACAGCGGTTGACGGGGTCGCGCGGTGGTTGATATCCTCCGATAAATTAATGAGTCGATTGTAGAAAAAAAAACAGAGATACGTCGACGACTGTATCATCTCGCTCGCCTCGCGTGGCAACGACTGTAGACTTTATCCTATTCGCAGATTAGAGATTATTTTCATTCATGGTAGCTATAGGCTCATCTCCCGCGTGAATCCCTGCGGAAATGCGTACGCGTACCTATATACCTACGGTCCTCTCGGAGACTGATGCGAGAACCGAAAATCGAATTTGAGCTTCGACTCGTGAAAGGAAAAATTGTATTCGGATTGGAAAAGAGAAATTAATTTAAGGGTAGAGAGAAGGCAAGTTGGAAGCAAGCGAAGGATATCTAAATCTTACGGTACAATTCCACCTCTCGTGCGACGAAACGATTTTCCCGATCGATCGATTTTAGGAGATCGTCGTTTCGAGCAGCCTGTCGCGGTTTTGCGTGCGCGCTCGGAAAGCCGAATCGAGCGGCGCCGCGCGCGTGTATAGATTTTGTATAGGAACGTCCCCTCGAGGAAGTCTCGAAAAATGACTGAACCGTACCGAGTACGAGTTGCACGTGTATTTGTGATGTGCGTACACTACAGTAAGATATATTAGATTATTACGACCTCTCGTATCTCCCTTCGCGTACGCGGAACGCACGCATTGTCGCACGGGCACAAAAGGCGCGAGTGTAATCATCCCGCGCGCGCGCGCGCTCCCAGCAACTCCTCATCCCGCAGTCGCCCATTCTAAACCGACAAGTATCTACTATTCACAGTATCCACAATGCGCGGTGTGCTTATGTTTTCGAATAAAATGTCTCGTTAATGCCCGCTCGTTGCACTCTTTTTAGCGGGAACCCCTTCACCCGTCGTCGAGTGGCCGTTGCACAAAGAATCTCGTGTTGTACGAAAACTGCGACGGTCGATTGCCCGTGATGAATGTGGATCGCGAGACTTTTTTTTCGAGCGAGAAACGGCGGAGCGCGAGGCACAAAGTTATATAGGTACACTGAAAAAAAATATTTAGCTAATCCAGCTATATTTCTGGCTGCCTCAGACATTATTTTGTGACAAGTAGAAAAATATTGCTAGCATAGCAAGAATTCTTGCTATTGCGAAGAAAATTATCACTGCAATTACTATAATTGTCTAGTTGTGGCCAAATTTTTTTGAGTGTACTTACAAAGAGAAGAAGAATTAGTTGGATCTACTGAAAATTACTTGCAGGGTCGCGAGTAATTGTTTGTTTATATCACTGAAATTTTTTAATACATCAATTTGATATCTTCTACTTACAGTCATGTGGAATAGTATGTGACTGCAAGGAAGAAATATCTTATCAATATGAAAAAAGATCTAATTAATGTAAATAAATTACTTGCGATCCCGCAAGAAATTTTTAGTAGATCCAATTAATTCTTTTTCTTTATATACAATCTATAAAATTTCTCTCGGTGCACGCTAATGAACTAACAGCATCCACCCAGTGTTCAGACCTTGACATTTTCCTTGAGTGTACGATTCACTGGATGGTTTTTTATCTCCACGGAACTCTCGATAGACTTAAAATTGACTTAAAAAGAATGGGGGACTCAATTTTATGAAATTTGTCCCAAAGTTTTCACCTTCAACACGGAAAGAAACCAGCAGTCTTTACCGCCTCGTTCAGTAGCGCTGAGACTCGAGCTCATTTTCAAGAATTTGTACAGAGGAGGCATTTCTATTTACTGTTGCGAACGGTACATGAAACAGTCTGCTCTGTGGAAATTTTTAAAAATGAGCTCGAGTCTCGGCGCTACTAGATGAGGCGGTAAAGATTATTATACTTGTTTTCCCGTGAAAGGATATTTCGTAAACAGAGAGAAACGCGAACTTTGAAATCTTCCTGTCTCGTCTTCGACGGGGTTTTTCTACCGCAAATAAGTACAACGCACGTGGAACTCGCCGTTCGAGATTACGACCAAATGGTGCTATGAAGATCGTCAGTTTCCCTGACAAGCCCCGTGATCGCGTGCGATGTAGCGATCAGCCTTTGTACCGAAGTATGATCTTCCTGCGGGAAGCCTATTGGGTTACCGCCGAGCCCCGAACGCCGCGCGCGCGTATACCCCCATGCTGGATATTATAGCGAACTATAGCGATCGGAGGCTCCGCGCGGCGTCTCGATTATAGCGATCTCGCTGAATGGAATATTATAGACTCCTTTGGGCATCCGAGAGAGCGAGCGGGGCCTCGGGGGTATCGAATGTCCGTAACTCGAGATTCCGTTGGAGCCAATTTGGCGAGGAGCGATGCTCCGGAAAAATAATACCGCCTACCAGCACGTCGCGCCGTGGCGACGCGCGGCTACGGTATTAGAGGTGCCGCGGGCGCGTAGACCGTATTTATCGTTGTCAGATTCGTACGGGTATGGAAATGTGGATGCACCGGAGACTGTGGCGCGTGAAAAAAAAAAAAAGAAGAGTACGGATTATGGAATTTTTAGAAATTGGATAAGAAAGTGTACGAGGGGAGCTCGTATGATTATCAAGAGTCGAGGATGGGTGGGTTCCACGTGAGGACGAACTATGGTAGGCTCCGTGCTGCCAGCCATCGAACACACTGACAATGACGAGGGAAAAGGTCTAGTTGAATAGGAACCTAATGGAAAAATTTATTTGAAATGAACAGGAATTAATTAATATCGGACAGAAATCAATTTGAATTAAATAAATGTTTCGTCCATCTTTTTAATCGAGTAGATACGCGAACCTAGTAAGATATTTTTCTAATTCAAAAATATACTTTTATTCGATGTGAATAAATTCCTACTCATCTCAAAAAAAAATTTCTATTGGGATCGTATTAAACTAGACCTTTGTCCTAGGTGCACTGTCGAAGTATGGTTTAAGAATAATTATTTCGTTAAAAATCATTCTTTCGAGAAAAATTTAGCATATACCTGTGTATGAATGGTTGCATGATTGAAGGGGCAAGTAGATAAGTACATTTTTGGTCCGTCATTCGTTTTTGTTTTGTAGAGTTGTTGTAAAGGTATTGCTCCTTCGATCGCGCGATCATTAATATATAAGCATATACTAAGTTTCATTTTGTATATAGAATTAGGCGAGAAAGATTTCTCCCGATCGTTACTGCATACTGTAAGAAATATTTACCTATACCTTTAATATAGGTACCTACAATTATGCATAAAGCTTTTATCCAATATTGCCATTGTGAAAATTAATATAGGTATTCATTTGTGCACTTTATATTAAACATTTACCGAGCTTTATACCATACAATTGTATTAAATTTAATATAAATTTTTCTTACAGCGTGAGATGTATGTCTAATATACTCGAACATTTTTCGCATGGAAAATAGATAGATACTCCTCCACCCTTGCCACGAATTCCATTTTTCAATGAATCTTCTCGAATGCCCCCTCGAATTTCAAGAATTCTATTCGATATAACCGCGCGACTTCGACGCCATTTTTTGCCGCAGGTATTACCACGTTTTACGAGGTTCCGCGCGCACATCCATCTGTGCGCGTTCGACGGTGCTCCTCGTTGTTGCGCTACCCATATACAGCTCGTATATACACACCGATTTTGGGCCGTGGGTTTTATCTGATTAAACCGACATGGAAACATGGGGTTACGCGTGTAAGCCCGCAGCGACAGTCCATGGGGAACGTCGAACAAATGAATAATGAAAATTAAACCCGTGATGCTATCGGTAAGCACCACGGGATTACGTACGCATCAGCGCGCCTGCAACGCGCGTATACATATATCCTGAACCCTGTACGAAATCCTGCCACATTTATATATATCCCTATATCGTTCCGCGGGAGGAAAAAAATGCGCACTCTCTCTCTCTCTCTCTCTCTTAGCCCCGTATTTACGAGTGCATACAACTTCTCGCCTCGAAAGAGATTTTGGAAACGTACACAGAGCAAAGGGATTAGTAATGTTTACAGTGAATTCCAACGATAAGCTTCTCGGCTCCTCGAGGTGAAACATTGCGTTTTTTAATTGACACAGCGTACTTTTTACAGTTTGTAGTGGTATTAAACCAACAGACACCCGAAACATATTAACGGGAGATTAGTAGGTAAATTTACACTTAACAAAATTCCGCGACGTGGACCTATATAGACCCACACCAGTGAAATGGTGTTAAAAATCAATATCACTTTTTTACCGTGTATAAACCGAGGTTTATACTATTACGAACTATAAAAAGTACGCTTTGGTCTATTAGAAACTTGAAGTCAACGAAAGATTGAGATGCTCTCGGTGCAGTCAGCGCAGCCTGAAGGAAAACGCTATCACAAATTATGAACGCGACGAAGAAAAAGTATCAAAACGACTACACAAATGCGACGTGAAACGATCGCTCTTCGAAATGCTAGCGTCTCAAAATATAGGTACGCAGCATCCATCACGAAACCTGGCATAAAAAAGCGTGCGTGGCCATCGACCCGTTATACAGATAGGTACGAGTATGCACGCATCTTCCTTTTCTAGCGTACTATTTACATATCTAGTAGGTATATCTATCCCGCACCACTTGGGCGATAATACCTGCCCGTGTATCGCCCGCCCTCGCACACCTACAGGCATACCGTTGCCCGTCGTAAGTCGATCTCGATACACCCGAGAAGTTGATGGATTACGGCAAAACGAAAAAATATCGCGACCCGACGTTCCTTCCCGCACGCCTATATCATCTCGGTTAAATCGATGGCGCGTAATTCCGAATACATTATCCTCTCTCTCTCTCTTTCTCTCTCTCCCCCCTCCCTCAGAGGGCCTCTGCGGCCCTAGAACAAAATAAATGCTTCTTCTTCTTCTTCTCCCTCTCTCTCTCTCCTACACCGAGAAAGTAGTTTATTTGTATTATTAATAAATGTTTGTTTGAATGTGGCGAAGTAAACATTTTATCGGACCAAATAAATACTTGTTAAACATTACAATATTTATTTGGCGCGATTAGATCTATTGAGGCAACCGTTTGAATGAAATAAACGTTTTAACGATTAACGTATATTTCTGGTCTTACACTGAGAAAAATAATTAGATTAAAAAGACAAAACCCATCTATTATAGTTGAACGTGTTTAGTTCTTTTCACCAAAATACCTACTGGTCAGTTTAACCAAATATCTAGTTATTCTAACCAAATATTTAGTTATTTCAACCAAAAATTCAGCTATTCTATCTAAAAATTGGTCAGTTTAACCAAACAGACGGAGAAACCATATTCCACCGAACGGTTTGGTCATTCATCATCTCCAGGATTTTCGTTGGAAAGTTGTTTCTTTCAGAGCAACGAAACATCTATTCCACCGTCATTTGAAATTACATTTATTAACTATTAATGAACTGTACTCTCCGTGTTTACAGCGAGGATCGCCATATAAGTGACGCTGCGCGACGACGACGCATAACACGCGGCGGGAGGCGTGCGCGCCCCGCGTCCTACGTGTCTATACAACGCGCGAGGTACCACACATCTCGCACGGGGTTGGACCGGAGAGGGGCACGAGGCGACGGCGGCTCGAGGGGGTCGGCGGGCCCCAAAGTTGGTTATAATGGTCGCCAAATGTGTCCCGCTCGTCGGACGCGGCCGCATTATGCCAAGGTGTGAACCGCGGGACACAAATACTCCGGCAGCGGGGCACAAAAGGCGAAACCCACCGGGGCCAAGCCGCTTACGATCAATACCGATCCTGCGTGCGATCTTTCGTGTCATTCGCGCGTCCAAAAGTGTCCGGCTTACAATGCCAAATGGGGAGAAGTGCCGCTTAAAAATACCTACTTCTCGGATCTCTCGCGCTGCGTGCGGCGCGCCCCGCAAGTCCCCGCAATTCGGGAGGAGGCACGTTCTGCGCGCGGGGATATTGCATTATCGGGGATCCGGGCCGCGTTCTCTCTCTCTCTCTCTCTCTCGCGCGCGCGGTACCGGGGCCTGCTGCGGTTTGGTACCTCGCTCGTCGAGGAAATAGGTAGACGGCGGCGCGGGGCGCTTGGCTCTCGCTCTCGCGATCGGTTTTCACTGCGGACCGCGCGAGTAGAGTATCGAGAATCGGATCTGCGGGAGCGTGAATGGAGACGAAGAAAGGGGACTCCGTGTCGTTTCGCCGTCAATGGGCTACTTTGGCGCGTTACGGAAACCGTTTCGAATCTGCACGCTTTCGCTTCGACGCTGCAGGGGCTATATTAAGAGATACAGTTTCCGCGAGGCATCGTTTTGTAGAGGGAAACGGGAGGTCGTCGAGAGCGCTCGCGGTTTTCTCCGCAGTCGGACGGGGAAACAATGGGTTTCATCGAAATAAACGTGTCTTCGAATGTAGTCCTATAATAGCGCATTTATTCGAATCAAATTGTGTTGATTCAATTGAATACGCCCAGGAAAAAGGTCTGGTTGAATGCGAACCTAATAGAAACATTTATTCGACTAAAAAGACATGCAAAATATGTATTTAATTTAAATAGACTTTTGTTCCATGTGAATATAAATTCCTATTTATCTCTGATACATTTTTCTATCAATTTCATATTCAACTAGGACTTTTCCCTCAGCGTAGGTACTATTTGGATGAAATCGGTATTCATTCGAACCGAATAAAACGTGCTCTTGAGACTATCAAGAAACGCGTTTCTTTCGATCCAGTAAATTTGTTTCTTAGCGTACTAAAAGTTTAGTTAAATTTGTTCATCTTTCACTTTTCTCACTGCGCGACATAGGTATTAACATAATATTTCCTCGTAAAAATAACCCACTTATCGAGCTCATATTCGCGTGCGACTCGTCCTACATATCCTACGTATAGAACACCCGCAGGAAACGCGTAATCGCGCGAAATTCTGATAACCGTACAACGCGATGATCGAACGATTAATTCATTACGCTTCGTTACTCGTTTCGCCGAAAAAAATAGATCGCACGCGGCGACGTCGGAGTTCCAGGAAGAGTAATCGAGGCGCGACGATCGGAGATGGACGTCGACAGGCCCCGAAGACGTCGACAGTCCGCGCGAGCGAGTTCTACGTATAACGGATCGGACGGCTCTCTAGGACTCGGCCGTGGGGAGAAATGATATCGACGTTGACGTATGTATGTATCCTTACCGGGATAAGGCTTCGCGCGGCCGCCGCGCTATATTGTACGGCAATAATAAAAACATTTGCGTCGCGTGTTCGGGAGTTGTTCGCACCTCTCGGCGATGCATTGTGTTAAAGCGCTGCAGGTGTAGGTATAATACCTACACTCGAGCGTCGACAATAGAGGCGTGACGCTCGACTACTGGCAATATTTTCGCCCCCGAACGGCTCAAGTGTTTCAGCGGCGCGCGCGCGCGCGTTGACGTTTATAGATTTCTTTCGGAAACATATCGTCGGTCTTATCACGTAACAGCCCGTTCACACGATACGGTTTTTTCCCGTTTCGGTATTTTACCGAATCCGTTTTTTTACCGTGTGCTGCAGTGGCGCATACATTTAAATGGGCGCGTTCACACGGTACGTCTTCGAAACTCATACGGCAATTTCACCGATTAGGTCGAGACTGGCGTTCGGTTTTCGGGGGTCGTGTTCACACGATACGGTTTTTTCCCGTTTCGGTAAATTCACCGAATCGGTTTTTTACCGTGTGCTGCAGTGGCGCATACATTTAAATGGGCGCGTTCACACGGTACGTCTTCGAAACGCATACGGCAATTTCACCGATTCGGTCGCGACTGACATTCGGTCTTGTCACTGAAAACCGAATGGCCCGATTCGGGAAAATAATCAAATCGGTTGCTAGTGGCAATGTTTATGCATCGAAGTGTTCAGACAGGATAGTTTTCGTACTGATAGGGCTCATGCATGGCCGGGTGATGGCGCGACAATAAACAATGATTTTAACCCTTTTAGTACCGGACGACGATATATCGTCGTTCTCTGCACTTGCGAAAAGTGCCAGCGACGATATATCGTTGCGTATGCGATGGCGCCATGTTCTTCGCATTACGAAAAGCTCTATCTGAAAATAAATTTATAAAACATTATAAACGATCTAATAACATTGCAAAGTAATGTAATAAAAATTGTTTTTGAGTATCCTTTGCATTCGCTCGAGCGGCACTGTTTCGACGCCCGGGCGATTGGTTGACACGTCCACTCGACGTGTGCGAAACACTTGCCAGAGCCGTAGCCGAGATAGGTATAGTGTCAGGGGGCTGACCGATTCGGTAGAATTTTACCGAAACGGTGAAAAACCGTATAGTCTGAACGGGCTGTTCGGTAAAATTACCGAAACGGTGAAAAACCGCATCGTGTGAACGAAAAAACCGTATCGTGTGAACGGGCTGTAAGGGAGTATCTCAGTTTTGATGATTTCTCAGTAGAGCGATTTAAAATATTTTACGATTTTTCATTGTGAATAAGTCCTGCAATTATTTTCATAGCTCGGTGATTTTTTTAATGTAAAAAATTATGCGCTTGAATGCCTTTTAAATCACACCTATCCTAAGGCCTACTATACGTGAGATTTAAATTTTGATTATTTTGAGATACGACGAAAAAAAATATACATGATGGGGAGCAAAAGTATCAAATGTTGAGGTACGCCGGGTCGTGAGATAAAAATATAAGGCTTATAAGAGAGAGCAACCTATTGGCGGTCTTAACTCAATTTTCAAATTTTCTGAGGTAGGTACGCCCTTACTTGATAAGACCGACGATATGCCTACATAGACTCGATGAAAACGTACCATGAGGCTAAACTTACTCGACAGGAAAGAAACTTTAATCACTATTATCTCATTACGTATGAGCTTTCGGCTCATATGTGTGTAATACTTTTTTGAAGATCACATTCCAATCTACAATAAAGTCTTATATCAACACGAGCTAAAAATTCACAGATAATGAGATAATAGTGACTGAAGTTTCTGTCCTCGTGATTAAGTTTAGCCTCACATGCGGTGTACACGGTAAAAAAGTGGTGTTAATTCTTAACACCATTTCACCGGTATGAATCTATGTGTACCGCATCTGGTGTTATTTATTCTTATGTCATTGTTAACACCGAAAGTGATCTACATCGTTTCGACTAATTAAAACCAATTAAATCTTTTCTCGTGAGAAGAAAAAGATTTGGTCAAAAGATGTAACAGGTAGATACTCTGATACACCGCAGTATAGGCCTGTTGCGTACTTTCACAAGCGTAGTTTTTGTTTGTGTTACACATGTACGTATAGAGAATTTACACCCCAGTGTTTCGCCAAGAAACCCAGTTTGGCGGCGCTGTTTTCCGTAATACAATATACATTCATACTTGTGATAGTGTGCATGGGCTCTACGCAATAGGCCTATAGACTATCCATTCCCTGTACCCCACAACGCCAGTTTCACGTTCGTGCAACAGTTGCAGTCATCCTCTTCGCATTCCGGAGCCGCGAGATGGCTTTCCGTCCATCAAGAGCCTCCCGCAACCTCCGCTTCGACAGCCGCGACGAGAGTCGGCGCGACTCCGCGCGCGAAGACACGACGGCGAAGATCGTATCGCGACTCCTTCCGCAAGCAAGGCTGAAGGTCCTGCCACTGCCGCTAATCCCGGTTCCGCGTGAATCGTCACGTGCGAGCGAGGTTCTCCTTAAAAGTTTTGCACCTGAAACACGGCCCCTCTCGACCCTATCCCCATCGGTAATTACTTCCAGATGTGACCTTCCCGGCCGAGTAGCGGTTCCCGTATTTGCATGGTTTATTGTCATACCGGCGCGGCCTCACCGGGGCGAGCGACAAGAGGGCCTATCGTTCGGCCTCCGCGACCACGGCTGTATTCCGGAAAACCCCGAGTAGAGCCGGCGCGCCCACTCGTCCCACGGCATATCGCTCTCCTCTCGTACACCGCTGTTCGAGCGCTACGGGATCCTTTCCAGGAGGCGCGTCTCGGATCGATAACTTTATTGGTCGCCTCGCCGGCGGCTCGCTCGTAAACTTGAAATCCGTCCAAATTCTTTCCCCGGGCGAGAGCGATATCGTACGCGCGCGCGCGCTCACTTTCTTCCGCGAGTGGAGGAGGAGAGATTGGCCGAGTGACGTCGAGGGACGAGGGTGGTGAAGGGTTGTGGGAGAAAATAAAAGAGGTCGCACGTCGCTCGGTCGATCGTAGCTTAATTGGACGGCTTTATACGCGGCGAGAGTAGTTGCGATATCTCGAGAAGGCCTCTCCGATGCGTTGCGCGGGATTGGTAAGAAGGGTCTTCTCGACGAGATGTCGATTAGACGCGTAGGTAGACGGCGAAAGAGGATTAGTAGTTTTTACAGTGAAACCTGATAACGGAATTCCTCGAGGTGAAATATTGAATTTTTTAATAGACACAGGGTAGGATTGACTGAGGCGAATCGAATCATAAATCAATGTTTCTTAAATCGCGTTGAAAATGTAGGTAGGTACTTCGTTCCTCTTCGATACGGTGCACTCAGAGAAACATTTATTTGAATACGAACCTCTTGGAAAATTTATTAGTAAGAAATAGAATTTGTTTCATATCGAACAAAGATTTATTTGAATAAAATAAATATTTGAGTACTTACATCGCGTAAAACGTTTATTTACTTTAAACTTCTGTTTGCTCATTTTAAATAAATTCTTCATTCGTCGCGAATAAAAGTTTCTGCTAGGTTCGTATTCAAATAAACTTTTATCTGGGTGTAATGCGAATGATCGAAATGCTCATTATCACCGCAATTTAAGAAATATGGGTCTATGATTCGATTCGCCCTGTAATCCGATTCGCCTCGATCTACCCTACATTTTACAGTTCGTTACAGTACCTAAGTAACCCGTAGAAACCCGACACATATCAACGGAAGATTGGTAAATTTTACCGTAGATATTTATGCTATTATGAACTGTAAAAAGTACGCTATGGTAAAAAATTCTGCGGTGTGGACCTATACAAATCACACATTTTTGGTATTACATAACAATGTAATTAAGACTGAAAGACACCAGATGTGGCACATATAGGTTCACACCGGTGAAACGCTACTAAAAATTAACACCACTTTCTTACCGTGCAGAAACGCTGCCTGATGGCAAAAGTCGCGACGTGAGAATCGTTCGAAGCGATCGCGCGAGCTTTTCCAATTTAGGAGCGTTTAAGCGCTTTCGCGCGACCCTTCGCCGCGCGTCCTCCCGAGGGGGGCGTATTTAAAAAGGCCCACCCGTTCGCCGCTGCCGAGATGTAACAACAAACAGCCTGGAAGACGTATTTGCCGGGCGCGATATCGAGTTCCCGCACTTCCTGCGCGTCACGCACCGAACGCGTCTCGTGGCGCCACCGCTGGAGCGCCTCGACGTCGCGTCCCACGGATTGACGAGCACCACCCCTAAAGACAACAGGAATAGCCCCTGTCGTCTCCCGCGCGCGAGTGCATTTAGTCGCGCGCGAACGCTCTTTTTCGTCCCGCGCGCTTCGCGTCTCTTCCGTTTGAAACGTTCGCGGGTTAGAAGCGCACGGAGTCGGGGTGGCCGTTCCTCTTCGTTTTTGTCTTCGGGTTTTGACGATCGGCGCGGGTCCCGTTGTCGACTAGTCAAATTAACGAAGTTTTTAGCTCGTAGCGTGAAGAACAACCGTTCACCGAGAAAACAATTTGTTAATAGTTAATGAATGTAATTATAGATATGGCAAAACAAATATTTCGTTAGAACAAGAAAGTATACGTTAATTATTGAAATGTTTATTTCATTGAAATGATTGCCTCAAGGTTATAAAATTCTGTCAAATAAATATTGTCATAATTAACGAATAGGTATATAATAGGTACCTATACAAATGTATAAAAACAAATAAAACACTAAACATTTATTCGATATAGGTGCGCAGAATTTCAATACATACAAATAAATAATGTAACAGTTAACGAATATTTAGGTACTTGGTTTCATGAAATGTTTGTTTCGCCATATTTAATCAAACATTTGTTAACTACGAATAAACTGTTTTCTCGGTGTACCTACGTATTTTCGATTAGACAGACTTATACGTATTCAATTTACCTAGTTGTATTTCTTTATTTGTAATAAATCCTTGGCGCGAACGAGAATTCTCCAGTTTGCAAATATTCAAGATTTCCGAAACGCCTGTATTATTTCCCCGTTGGACCTCGTTTTTCACGGTTTTCCGCGCAACGCTGCTGCAGCTTTTACATTACGCGCAGGGGCGTCCATCACTTCGTCGATGTGTGTAGCGGGAAATTGTACCAAGTATATAACGCGGCATCAATCGCGGCTATGCTTCGCTGCACGATACGCATCCGTGCGATAGGTGGTGGGTGCAACGCGCGCTCGAATTGGAAAATTTCATATCTCCGCATAATGGACGCGGCATTCCGGTCGAGCGGTATGCCGCACGGCCCATCGATGCATCCCCGAAATTATCGGACACGCTACACGCGAAATCTGCGCGCGTCTGGATTAAAAGCGCAATAAATTCACGGCGAGGTGAACGCGCGCGCGTGAGAACATTTTACGATTTTACGATTACGAAAATATCTCTCGAAATGGACAAAAATGAATGTTTATTTCGTAACGAGGAATGCGCAGAGAAAAAACAGTTTATTTGCAGTTAATAAAATGTTTGTTCGAGTATGGCGAAACAAACGTTCCATCGGATCAAGGAAATATTCGTTAACTGTTACGATATTTAATTGGCATAATTTGACCCTCTGAAGCAACCATTTAAATGAAATAAGCATTTAATGATTAACACATATTTTCTTGGCTTATAACGAATTACTTATTTCGCCGTATTTAAAATAACATTTATTAACTACTGATAAACTGTCTTCTCGGTGTTGAGATCCAGTTTACGTAATCCCCGAAAGTAGCCCTTTCCTTTCTCTTTTCTCCGTGTAGGATGTGAAGGATTGTTATAGAATCCAAGCACGTGCTCTATTTTAAACCTTTGAGTGGAACAATTGGAAATACCTGTGTACCACTTTAGGGGTGCTAAATAGGGCATAAATTCAATAGAAAGAAGTCCTCTTTAGATCCCCACATGTCCTACTGAAAACGATAGGTATACTTGCGGTTTGAAGTAGAGGGTCTGGATTTCGACTCGGGGATGATTAAAATAGAATCGCGTCGTTTAATGGAAAGCCTCACTCGGGAAAAGCGTCGGATCGTCTTTTCGGAAGCGCGCGAATAACTTAAACCCGACGTAGAAAGCTCCTACGAGCGAAAACAAAGTTCGGCGGTCGCGTGCAACTTCGAAATTACGTTGATCCTTCTTACGCGAAGCTTTCGTGAATACTTCGATCGCGTTGCGGTAAGACGAACAACGGCCGTCGAATTCTATATTATCCATCACCGGGAGAAGCTGCGCCGCGCCGGCAGCTATTCCTACTCGTAGGTGGTATAAGGCGGAATCAGTTAAACCCTCGTTAACGACCTCATTAACCCCCGCGCGAGATCGTGCAGGGGTGGTTCGAGACTTCGCCCGAAAGTAAAGCAAACACAATCGCCCTGGCGCCATCGCAGATGCGTCCCGTCATTCCCCGGTCGTGATCTCTCTGCCAGGTTTTTAGTTCCCGCAGGACTCCACGGATCCTCGGTGTATAGCGCGGGGTATACCTCAAATTTCAGCCCGCGACGTCTGTCTCTTTCTCTTTCTCTCTCTCTCTCTCTCACCAGCGCGACTCCTGAGTAAACATCTCGAAAAGGACTTCCTCGGCGCCACTTGCACTCTCCCTCCTTTCGCCGCGTGCCTTAAGCTCTCTTCCCGAAATCGACCTCTCGACTGTGCTGTCGCGGTTAACCTTGAAGATCGCCGACGAGGCGGCGAGCTTTATGGCGAACTGGCTTTCCGCCCGCGACTTCGTCCGCGTGGATCTCGAAAGAAATAGAAGTTCTCGTGCAAATTTGAAACCCCTATTCAACCGTCTTAAGGGATGAATTTCCAAAAATCCTGAAACGCGTCTTTCTTCATTTCTGACCTAAAGGTCAAATACCAATTTTCATGGAACTAACTTCAAAAATGAAGGATATTCATACAGACTTACATCCCCTATTTTACCGACTCAAGGGAAGAATTTCGTAAAATCCTTTCTTATATACCTGGTGCTTACGTCACAGAAGAAACCTACTGTTCAAATTTTATGTAATTAGCTTCCGCGATTTCGGCTCGGCGTTGATAAATCAGTTAGTTGAGTCATTTGGTTTCAAAATCGGCCACCTCCGTATTTGATAAAATCGGCCATCTCCATTTAAAAAATCATAATGCAGCAAAATCTTCCAAGAATTTTTTGTATACACATATGGATTAGTTGCTCCGAAGCAATATACTTATAGGTATATGTACCAAGAATCGCATTAATTATAATGCCTGTATTTCTATGGTACATATTTTTTGAAGTCCTGACAAATTTGCTTACTTGGAGTTGGCCGATTTTGAAACCAAGCGACTCAGTTAACCAGTCTGTCAGTCAATCAGGACCTATTATGTTACGTATATGTATACCTAGATATATGAAGGACGACGGGAAAGAAAATTGTCACGGGAATTGGTGGAAAGATGCGGAATAATTCGTTTTACGCGATTCCCCACTTTCGAAATGAAGGAATTTAGAAGATAATGCGTGGAAGAAGAAGAGAAATTGAGAACAAAAATATGGAATTTTAGAGGCGCGATCGCGAGACACCGCATCACACTCCGGGAGAGCATCGCGGGGTGTAGCCCATTAGAGGACGTTAAATAATAATGCCACCACATTAGGTAGAGATACCCTAAAGTCCGCGAGACCAAAAGAGGATTATCCCATAACGATACATCACCCTCCATGTGTATTTACTGTCGAATATATCGCTCGCCAAGGTTTAGATCCCTCTGTCCGTTATGTACGGATGAACTGTAAACTGTTTCCCAGTGTTCGAAACACTCGACTAATCGTGGACTTATATGGGACGCTTTATAAAATAATTCCTAAAAATAAAGAATACGGATGAAACAGTTTAGACGACGAATCGATTTAGGCTAAAGATAAATAAGCTTGGGAAGCTGGAGCTCCATTATAAGTCCTACATTGAAGGCAATATATTGTGAATAATGTACAATGTTTAAAAAAATATAATTCGATCAATCAATCGTAGTGGAATGGCTCTTTTTTGATTGACTCGAATAATGACGTAAATGATGAATGAAATGCGACGGTTTCGTACAAATCGAAATCTCTGAAATTGAATCCTCGAGAACCCTATTCGATGTATTTTTTCACGCTGATGCCAAGAATTATAGATTTATTGAGAAAGTCTCAAAGGAACGCTGAGATATCGATGATTTTCTGAGTAAAAAAAAATGTCCTGCATAGAATCGCTCATTTTTAATATTTCCTTCGAGATGTCGACTCAATGGCCGCGCTTTTCGTAATCAGCGTGAAAAAATATACAAAATAGGGTGGTCGAGCGATCGATTCCCAAAGCTTTCGATTTATGGGAAAATGTCGAAAATTCTTTTGAATTGGTTCAATTTTTCATTATGTAGGTAGGTACTGCATTTTTCGATCGCTGCATTCTCGCATTTCGAATAAGCATCACGTACCGTTAAAATCTGATGTATTGAAGCTCCCAAAGAAAACAGACGTACAAAATATAATCACGTGACCGATATATTTAAAGTTAATTGAAATCTGTGAAAAAAGCTTTCGTATACATAACGTTCCAAGTGTTCCAAGTGTATTTTAAGATGCAGGTACCTAAGTGCGTTTAATTCAACCCACTCGACTTGAACTCTCTAACTGCACACATTGTGATTGACAGTACGAGTTGGATGCCAGCAGCGCACTCGCCGCACGCAGAGCCACATATTACTCGCGCCCACCTTACCTATACGACAATCGGAAATCTACCAGTCGACCGCGGTGCATACCGCACACACGTAGGTACACACACGCGTATAAATCCAGAAGCAGAGCACGCGTCAAAGCGCAACATCTATACCTATCCCCGACCACGTTGCCCCAGTTTGCCAACGCGCGATTAAATCGTCCTACCCTCTCCGCCGCACTTCACCTCCCGCGACACTGCGAACGCCGGATAACGGTTTCCGCGGTGGGATTTAACGAGGAAACGTCGACGCACACCTGCCCGATCTCCGCGATTAGGTACGTTGCGGTCGAACCTGCGTGTGACTGTGTGCAAATGGAGAAGTGGGTACTTACGCGGAAAAAAATTAGTTTGCAATCTTGACAAAACTAAGTTTCGCTGAGAACTTTTTGCCGGCGTTGCACAAATATTACCTGCGGCAGCAAAAGATAATATGTCCCATTTTAGTAGTAAGAATATTTACCGGACTATACAGCAAACATTTTTACCGAGAAGAACTTCACTGTGCACATGCAGTTACATTTGCTACTGTTGGACATATCTTTTGCTGCCGCGGATAGTAATTACCTATGTTACGACAGCGAAGAGTTCTCGGAAACACCTAGTTTTGCCAAGAGTGCTAAATCATTTTTTATACACCCAGGGAAGAGGTCTAGTCGAATACGAACCTGTGATGGAAAAATTAATTCGAGATGAATAGGAATTTATTCACATCGAACGAAAAGTCTATTTCAATTTGTGATCGATGTTCTACTAGATTCGTACCTACTCGGTTAATAAGATATGCAAAACATTTATCTAATTCAAATAGACTTTCGTTCGATGTGAATAAATTTCTATTTATCTCAAATAAATTTTTCTCTCAGATTCGTATCCCACTAGACCTTTCCCTCAGTGTACGTGTAAGGTAGCGGCGGTATAGGTATATGGCCCGGCTTGCGATATGGCCCATCGTCTATAAATTGTACAAAATTGTACATTTACCGATACATTCTACTTTTCTCAGTAACTGCAGTTTCCTCGAACACTTCTTAGCTCTTCTTAGCGCCATCTGTTAAAAGTAAAATGTGTCCGTAAATGTACAATTTATAGACGATGGGCCATATCACAAGCCGGGCCCCATACCTAGGTATACAATATACGTCGCGCAGAGCGTACCTACATATATACGAAAGGCTCACAGAAATCGCGAGGAAACCTCGCGGAAGCGCACGTACAGTAGGAGAGCATGACGGCGGAAATACGGAGACCCGCCGGGAATGGTTACGCCGCGCTATACCCCGACAGTGGCGTAGTGGAAACCTACCTACGTGTATACGCGCTCCATACGGGAGGGTTGGAAAACGGAAAATGGCCGCCGCGCAGTCATTTGTCTCCGGTGCCACGCGTCGGCAAACAAACGACACACGCGATGGATCGATCCGCGTAATCGAGGGTGGGTGATGGAACGATAGATGCACCTACCCGCCGTTATCACGACATTTATCTGCGCGAGATACTCCGCCCGCGCGATATTCCATTATATCCCACGCGATCTATCGTTAAAAATATCTCGTCGCGCTCTCGCTACGCGACTGTATACGGTCGCGGGTACGGCCACACGTAAACGTCCGGTGTCAAAGGTACCTCCACTCTGGAACTACGCGCGCCAGCGTACCGCTCGAGCGCGCTTTTACGTGCGAAGAATTCGCACGGTCGAGGGGGCCGCGCGATCTAGGTATACGTGTGCGTGTAATGTCGCCGGGTGGTAGGATCGCTTACCCGCAGCTCGGTGACGCTCGACCGATATAATTGCGTGCGGCGCGATAACGGCGATACCACGCTGTATACGGTTTGATACGAAGCGACGATTCCTGATGAATTGTTCCTTTCGAGGATAATTTTTCGTGTGTATTAAAAGTTCTCTCGACGAAATTTCATTGTGCCTTCGATTGCAAAACGAATGAAATTTCTTTGATAAAACTTTAATAAGAGGAATTGTCCTTGAAGCGAACAATTAATTGAGAATCGCGAGCTAGACTTCTGTGTTCAATTTTTTTTATTAATTTTTGAATTTAGATCTGATACGAATACGAACGTAGGTATCGATTAAAGAAATAAACGTTCTTACGGATTACGCGAATTCTAAATTAAACTTTCCCGCGAGACAAATTTCATTCATCGGTTTTACGCAGCCGGACGTACCTATGATGTGTAAATTTTACAGCAACTTTACGAAAACCTAGATCATGGAGTGCAGCGGCAGTGTGTGTTTTATGAGTCCTCCATTGACACTATTATTTATTAATTGAGTGACGAAATTATGTTTCGGAAATAACAAATAGAATTTGACATAGGTAGGTACCTACCTACTACTGTGATTCGGTAAGTTAAATTTTACGTACTCGTAAATTTGTTTATAACGTCAAATTTAGACGACCCCATGATCTAAACTCGATGTATCATTTGCAATTTACATTTGTAAGCAACTATTTTTGTTAATTTGACGTACAGATTACGAAAACTCGAAGCAGCTTCAATTTCACACATGCCGTAAATCAGGGGTGTCTGACTGGGAATCGCTCCCGGAGGATCCAGCCGATTTTCCCATGCAGCAGAGGATCTCTCTCGCGTGATGGACCGCTCGGAGAATGCGACCACAAGTCGCTCGCGCTAATTGGGCCCGTCACCTCTCGAATTTGCCGTCGGTCAGTCCTCGCCGCGGGGGTCAGCTGGTATTCCCCATTGTCTCGTTCCCCTATACCTACTTCCACGCTGCACCCCTTGGAAATCCCCCGAGGATTCCTCCGGGGTTTTGCATTTTCACCCGTTTCCGGGGATTTCGCGCCGCCGGAGGTCGTAAAGACATGTGTTTCGGATCATCGGTCCGTTTCGGAAAGAGGCGCGCCGGGTCGTTCGCTGTACGCACCTGATTTCTTGCATCCGTTCGGATTGGGGATTTCCGGAGGTGCGGGAGCGCCTGTGCGCGAGCCCGTGAAGATTAGGATGCCTTTAATTCCGTACGAAAGGGATTTGCAATTAAAGCTAGTCATTTGTCTACACCGAAAAGACAGTTTATCAGTATAGTTAATAAATGTAATTTTAAATACGGCGAAATAAATAATTCGTTATAGGCCAAGAAAATACGTGTTAATTATCAGAATGTTTATTTCATTCAAACGGTTGCCTCGGAGAATCAAATTGTGCCAAATAAATAGGTATCACACTTAATAGTTAACAAATATTTATTTGATTCGATAAAACGTTTATTTCGCTATATCCAAGTAAACATTTGTTGATTACAAATAAACTGTTTTCTCGGTATACAGAGTTCGGGATATCTATATAATTCGAGTGTGTACGCTGCTGGATATTCCGTAAGTACCTAAGTGTCAAAAGTATCGTAAACTAACAGATAGGTACCTATGTCATTTTAACTTCACACGTCCAGACATACGTAGATATACCTACCTACGTTAATTTTAGAATTTAAGCTTTATCACTTTTAACGTGTCGTTGAGGCCAGATTTAACACTTTTAGTATATCACTAATTTTTTAGTAAGCAAAAGTATTAAACATTGTAAGAGAAATTTGTATTTATTTCACAATAATTTTACACAAAGCTTTCTTTCGGGACCTTGCCGATAAATTTATCGACTCTGCGTTTCCTCGGCATCCAATAGAGAATCCACGTTTACGCCTCGACGAAGACATATCGCACCTGTAAATCGGAGCACAGAGTCGAATATCCAATTTCCAGATACCTATACGACGTGTATTACACTCGTATACGTACAACCTCGGCCTTAGATGCAAATGCCTCCTCGCGAGCGTTAGAAGATCGTCGCGCGAATCGTCAGAATTCAATAACGCAGCCGCGGCGTACAAGCCGAGAAATGTATCTGCGCCGAAGGCATCGAGCTGCAGGGGTGGTTCCCACCTCTGCCCGGCGGTGAGATACGCGCTGCACGGATCCGCGCGGACGGGGAACCCCAAATCGAGAATCGAATGTACGACGGCAATAGGGCGCGGAACGATATGAATAATCGAACGAGGGAGGGTGACGAGGATTAGAGCGCAAGAGCGGACTCAATACTCGTTCATTATCTGCATGTAAGTTAGAAATGTGATTGTAAGGTAGAAGGTTGATCGTTGCCTACACAGAAAAAAAGAATTAGTTGGAGCTACTGATAATGACTTGCGGGATCGCAAATAATTATTTATTTATATCGATTGCATCTTTTTTTCATATTAATTAGATATTTCCTCCTTGCAGTTACCTATAGGTATAGGTATAGGTATTACTCCATATGATTGTGAAGAAGAGATGTCTAATCGATGCATTAAATAATTTCATTGATATAAATAAATAACTGCTTGCGACCCCGCAAGTTATTTCCAATAGATTCAATTAATTTTGTTTCTCTGTGTACACGATGAAAAAATTGAAAGTGGAAATATGTAAAATTATTGCACTCTTTCCATGGACGATCGCACCTTATGGCGAAACAGCGAGAAATATACAGCAATACCTGAGTATCGTAAATACGTATCCACCTGACCAGCCAGGAAAACCCAAACCGGCAACCTGCGTCAATAACGTCGAGAAGCATTTAACCCTGCTTTCCTTGAAACCCGAGCTCTGCTCGTCGCCTCTATCGACACGCTTGATCCGAAATTTAGCTCGTCCCATAAAACGAATAGCATTCGCATTACGACCCGGAGAAAGGCGGGTGCAGAAGGGATAATACGAGTACAAATTGTTCCTCCGGCGTACAATAGCCGCCGGTGATAATCAGGGAATATCTATAACCACTATCTCTCTCTCTCTCTCTCTCTTTTGTATCCCTTTTACCTGCGTCACTCGCTCGCCTACTATCGTACTTACTCCCAACGCGATAACGGTACAAAAAGTAGTAGGATCTATTATCAAGAAAAACAGAAATATCCACGCAACACAAAGTCGATACACCCACCTTTACCTACACGATAAAAAATTTTGCTTTGTAATTTGACTATTTTGATTACTAAGTACACTCTCTTCTCCGAGAGTACGATGTATATAATTTAGATATTCTTATTTCTTGTTCAAAATGTTCATTAACCCACATATTACCTACTGAAACTTATATTTGAATATGCCTTTTAAAAGGACGGTAGTAATGAATGAGTTAAATATCGCGGATACATAAAATAGTACCTATAAGCCTACCTATACAAATTTCAGAATAAATGATAATTTATCGCGATATTCGGAACCACTGTAACTAATAATGTTTTCATTGGCCTTATGTTTTTTAAATTTCGAATCAACTAGTAAATAACTATATACCTATATTCATATGAAATTCCTTGTAGTTTTATTCACTCAGATTCAACAAGGGAATTTTTTCCCGTAAATTGTGGCATAAGACTGAATGACACGAAAATATGTGGCACACATATGTAGGTCCACATCGATAAAATTATTAAAAATGAACACCACTTTTCGACTGTGTACGAGAAACGCAAGAGAAACCTCCCCGCGAGAGAAGTCCTCGCGAACCGGAAACGCGCTGAGCTTGCCGCCGGCTGATTTCCGCGCGGCGCACACACGCGCCGGGGTTGGCAGTCGCGCGCCGAGCGCAATTTCGCCGACTCCATTTTCCCGGGGAAGTTGCAAATCAGAATATTTGGCAAGACTAAAGCCGACGTCGCCGCGACGCTCGATAACGCGGAGCGTCGCGGCGCCGCATATGACGTTTCGGCGCCGTCGCACACGCGTCCCTCCCCGCCGAGACGGAGCGCGTGACACTCCGCGCCGCGCGTGCGGCTGGGTTTCTCTCGTCTCAGCACCTCGCGCGCGCGCGAGCGCGGCTCTTCGATAAAGGGAAACGATTTACATTGTAGGTGGAGTTCAGGCGATGCACGCCACGTCGGTGTCCCTCGGAGGAACGTTTCCTTGAAAATACGACGAATTTGGCAGGCTTTGACTGTCGATTAGACCGCGCTTTTTTTTTATCGAGTCAAGGATTTTAGTTTTGTTCGATTTCTCGCATTTGAATTGGGTCAATGAAGGAATCGATAATACTGTTACTCGTATTGCTGCGCTGAGAAAGATGATTAGTAATGTTAATCAAACTTTGGCTTGTAGGTACGCACTAAGAATATAGTTTATTTGTAGTTAATAAATGTTTCCCAGGCAACAAAATTCGATATCATTTGTATATGATCCATACGTGGTTTTGGTCATATCTACATGAATTATAGATAGGTACCTGTGTGTATTAATTTCTATATTAAAAATGTAAGGACTATAGGCAGGTATGTAGATTTTTAAACGATTGCATAACCTATAGGTAGGATATAGTTTGTACGTGGTTAATATAGAAATCACATATAATCCATAGATACCTATATGATCAGAACCACACGTGGCTTAAGTAGAATATTTCCACCTGGATTGTGTTTGAATATGGCGAAATAAATATTTTATTGGACCATATAAATATTCGTTAACTACTGCAATATTTATTTGGCACCATTTGATTGATTTGTCACCATAGCAAGTCGATTTGTTATGGCAATGAAAAAAATAAATAAATAAAAGCTATGATTTTTATCTTAGGTATAACAAAAGAAATCTGTCAAAATGTACATCCCAATAGCAAATCATTTTTCTTATCCTAAAAAAAATGATTTTACAGTAACTGACTTTCAATGTTGTCGCTAAGACAAAATTAGTTTTTTCCATGCACATGTCGTTGCTCGCGGAATCCGTCGTGCCTCGCTCCGGGCGACTCGAATGCGAATTACAGGCGGAAGGGTAGCGAGAAATCGATCAGCGGAAGCCGACGCGAGATTCCAGCAGAAACACTCGCGACGCTTCCTCGTCTTTCATTTATAACGTCCCCGTCGCTCCGCTCCATCTCCGAATATCGTCGTATTCTCACGCCGGAAGACGTTTTCCCCGCCGCAGCCCCGCAGTTACGTCGATCATCGTCGCGCGATATCCCATCGAATTGTCTGCGCGAGAAATTGCAGCGGATATATTCGTACGAGAAATCGCGTCCGACGATCAACCGTCCACTTTTCCCTCGTCACTTCTCTCCATCCGCGCGAAAATCCAAGGACGACCGCCGCGCGATTCTCCGCGCGCGACAGGGAAGAGATAAGCGTCATCGACCGCGCGCGTCCGCTGCTGCACCGGCGCCGAGGATACGAAAACTCGTCCCAATGAGCACCGCCGGTTGATAGCGCCGCGCAACGGCGTCCCGGCCTACCGCGAGGATTGGGGTGGGAAATAAAAAAAAAAAAAGTCGAGGAACTGTCAATCCTCGCGTCCGTTATCGTCGAACCGCGCGAGTCGCGCAGTCGGAGTGGTGATGGTGAGAAGATGAAGCTGAGTGTATACAGGAGGAAGAGTAGGGGGAAAAGATGGTACTGGCTGCGCGAAGAGTATGTAAGCGAGAGAGAGAGAGAGAATCAGAACCGCGCGAAGATCACACAACCAGCACGACTCGGCTCCGGTTAGGTGTTATGTACAGCGCGCGACGCGGAGGCTGGGATCGCGTTCCCCTGCGCCGCGAAAGGAGGAGGGCGTGAGAGGTGGTGGCGGCGGCCCCCTCGCCCCGCGCTGTCGGCCGCGGAGGGGAACGCGATCGGACGGGAGTCCGCGCGGAGCCGCTCTCTACCAGACCCTACGGTGGGGATAATGAAACTAACGCGAGCGCGACCGGAAAGTCAGGGGAAGGTCGAAGAAAGGTCGCCATGGCAACGGGGATCGGATCCAGCCAATCGTGGGTTGGCAGGGAGGCGTGGCCTGTCATTGGCCGACGTTTTTGAAGAGGTAGGTAGCAGCCCGGTCTCCCGGTGCAACGCGCGGGACAAACGTATCATGCGGAGGAGGGCTGGGGCAGAGATGCCGGGTTGTAAGCGAAACCAGTTTGCTATCCGATACGATCGAGGCAACAGCCCCGCTCGCTGCCGCGTGATTCCCGAACGGCTCCGCTAGAGCGTCGGCGTCTCGGAGCGGCGTTCCTCCTCGCCCAGGTCCGTCACCAGGTCGCGGACCCCGTGGACAATCCGGCCGTCGCGAGGGAGCCGCGCGTCGATAAGCGCCCCGAGGAGAGAGCGACGAGAGTTTCCTTCGGTCGTCGCGGGGGGGGGGCCCCTCCAGTTTCGCGGGAAGAGTGTCGATCCGGTGCCACGATCTGAACGTCGGTACGCGCGTCGATCCGCGCACCCCTGCGGCAGGGGAAGAAGAAGAAAGTTCCGCGCGAAGATGTACGCGTCTCGGCACGGGTGACCAGTGTGTTTTTCGTTCGGACAGTCGAACTGGGATTATCGTATCCGTATCAACGTCGTTCGATCGAAACAAGTGTCGCGACGGTACACGCGGGCTCTCCCATCTCGTTCGCCCTCCCAAAAGCCCCGCGCGGCAGATCGATCGCAACACCTCTCCGTGGATCGAAGCGCGGTACCCGCCAGCCGCTCGGGAGCGAGATGACAGTCGCCGCGACCCGCCGACCCGCGTAGGTCCGCGGCGCGACGCTCAAATGAGAAGCGCCAGGAGCAAGTACAAAGGGTCGTCGTCGTCGTCGTCGTCATGGCCGTCGTGAACTGAAATGACTCCGCTCGAGTGACATCGATGCCGCGCCCCTCGCGAGCGGTACCAACTCTCCCGCGCAATCGTGTCGTCCTCGTCGTCCGTCGCCGCGCTTCCTCGTGAAGAAGCGCTCTTCGTCGAGCGAAGGGGCCTCGCTCTCGCCCCCCGAAGCAACGCGCTCGGCCCGCCCGCGTAGATCTCGCCCCGTCGTCGTCGTCATCGCCGCAAGGACACCAGCCGCGGGGTTGCGCGATGTCGGACGTAGCACCGGCGGGCGCGGGCGGTACCACGGGACCAAGCGCGCCGAACGGAGGACCGATCGTGCCGGCCCCGGTTTTCGGGCTGTCGAATCCCCTCCTCTTCACCGTCGGCCAGGTGGCCAAGGTGTGCGAGGCCGTGGAGGAGAGCGGCGACATCGGGCGGCTGGCGCGCTTCCTCTGGAGCCTGCCCGCCGCCAGCCCCGACATACAGGAGCTCAACAGGAACGAGGCCGTGCTCAGGGCGCGGGCGATCGTCGCCTTCCACTCCGGCCACTACAGCGAGCTCTACGCGATTCTCGAGCGGCACAAGTTCACCAAGCACTCGCACGGCAAGCTGCAGGCGATGTGGCTGGAGGCGCACTACCAGGAGGCCGAGAAGCTCCGGGGCAGGCCCCTGGGGCCGGTCGACAAGTATCGCGTGCGCAAGAAGTTCCCGCTGCCGCGTACCATCTGGGACGGCGAGCAGAAGACGCACTGCTTCAAGGAGCGGACGCGCTCGCTGCTGCGCGAGTGGTACCTCCAGGACCCCTATCCGAATCCGGGGAAGAAGCGCGAGCTGGCCACCGCGACGGGGCTGACACCGACGCAGGTCGGGAATTGGTTCAAGAACAGGAGGCAGCGGGACCGCGCGGCGGCTGCGAAGAACAAGTAAGTGGGACTGCCGCGTTCTTCGCTTTTCGTCTTCGTCCGCGCGACGCGATACTCGGCGTGGTGCGGAGTCGCGTCTTCGCTCACCTCGGACTTATCGGGCGAGATAGGTTAATTACCCGCGAAGAGGAAGCGCGGGGTCGTAAAAGAAGGCGCGTACGCGAGCGATCGTTTCGACCTGGGAACCGAGATATCGTCGCATTTTTTTCTGCGTGATTCTCGTGAGAGAGGCCGCGCGGTCATTGTCTCGTTTTGTGGGTGCGATTCCGGGCACACCGGTTGTCGATGCCGAGTATCCGGTCGCTCGTTTGACGCTCGGTTTTACGAAGGGACTCGCGGTTCAGAAGGGTTTATTCAGTCGACGAGCGAATTGAGAAAGTTTTAGCGAGGGGATGCGACAGACTCGATTATTATTGAGCGGAATTCGGAATTCGTTCGCCGAGGCTCACTCGTGCGACGAGTTTCCTCGTACGCTGAAAAAAAAGAGGTTTCGAGATGTAGCTGTTAAGCCGAGAACGTATGAGGGAAAAACTCCAGACAGAAAAAACAATTTTTAAAAAAATATATTTTTGTAGGTATAAAGCTTTTTTCCAAAACGCGATTATGGAAATTAATATATTTCCTAATGAAAATTCCCTTATAAATTTCACAACGGAGTATATTAATTTTCATAAAGGGAAGGAACAGTTATGAATTCAATTAAATACTATACCGTAGGATAGGACTCGTATTTACGTTTGAGGGAAGTGAATTTTAGACACGTTGTAAAAATATTTGTATTAAATTTAATATATATAAAGCTTTTTTCTAATACGTGATTACAAAACTTCATATGCTCCGTTACGAAATTTATAAGGAAAATTTTACAAAGAAATGTAGGATTAATTTTCATGGTTACGGAGTGGATATTTCAATTTTCACAAACAGTTATTGGGAAAAAGCTCTGTATATTAAAAATACAATTTTTTTTTACAGTGCAGTACACTTAAAAAAACTGTAAATTTGCTACATACATTTTCCATGTAAAAGTATTCTAAAATTGCAAGTCAAGCGCAGTAATTTGAATCGCTATAAATTATTCGTAACTTTCGAAAAGAGTGTAAAATATTTAACCGAGTAACACATAACAACACCATCTCAAGATTTCTTATTTGGAGTTTTTCCCCCGTATTTTCTGAGATCGATCGCTACATTTTGAAACGTCATCTTTCTCAGTGTAAATAAATGCGGTGTGAAATAAACTACAGACCAAAAGACAGTCGCGCGAAAGATCGATTTCTACTTCCCGCAAAATCCCTCGCGAAAACGCGATCTCCCTCTTCCGAAGGAATCCTGCGTTTCCCACCGCAACTCGACTCGTTCCAAATATCTGCGAACGCCTGTACAGACGGATTCCAGTGAAAAGTAAGAAATACTACCGCGGCTGTTTCCGCTTTTACGACCAACGTGAGAAAAGCCAGGTACAGGTATCGGGCGAGCGTCGTTGCTTTTGTCTCGAAGTTTCCGTTCGACGGGATAACGCGTCCTTCCGCAAGACCCTGCGGTAATACAGGCATAGCGCGGAACGTGCCACCACGTGTCGGAAGACAGCGGACCCGCGTGGGACTCGAGGATTTTCCTATTTTCTCGCGCGAGCTTCTCCTCCGCGAATTGTTCGTCGGCGCTAACCGCAAAGAGGCGAAGAAGAGGAGCGACGGCTGCTTTTTATCGAGAGCCGCGACGGCGAAACGATCTCGTCGGGGATGCGCGCGACTGGATACACGAGTGGCGGCTGCCGTCGGGTCGCAGAACTTCGTAAAAAGGCGACGGAAGGTCGACTGAAATCCTTTGAACGACAATTCCATAGTTCACGTTGAAATATCGTTTTGCTCTGGCATCGTGGAACGAAATTTGACTTGCGAGAAGAAATAATAGCGTCGGAAACGGATTTGTCACTTTGCAACGAGAGAAATTGCGTCAAGGTTTGACGTAGGGTAGAGTGGGGCTAAAAATACCGGAGGTAAAAAGTGCCATTAGCGAGATTTTCATAAATAAACCGTTTCGTTCATTCGCAATCAGAGTTTTCTAGCCGTTGTCGCATACGCGCGGAGACAAATAAATCGTAGCATTTTTTTACAAAGTTTGTGACTGATTTCGGGACAAGGATAATGTATCGTTACGATAACTGCAATTTTAGTAAAAATCACAGCACGATTTGTTGGAGTTGCAAGCGTTGCTGTAACTATTACTAATACAATAAATTGGCCTTGTTCTGAAATGTATCACAAACTTTGTACACATGCTACAATTTATTTTTTGTGTGCGTTAATATCAAATACACTGTTAAAAGGATTTGTGAATTTGCTATACATTTTCTATACAAGAGTATTACAAAATTACAAATCGAGCACAGTAATGAGAGTCACTATGAATTATTTGTAATTTTCGAGAAGAGTTTTGAATTTTACAGTTTTCGCTGGAAAGATGCTTCGATATTGATACATTTTGAGTGGTTTTGTGGTAAATTGAAATCAAATCTGTAGTAAACTTGATCGTTTCAATCACGTGTTTTAATTTTAATGGATAAACTTGTATGATAAAAACTTCATAGAAGTAACAAAGTTTATTACAAAAACATTTTCACAGTGTAGTCATTTATTTTTGAAAACTAGCCGAATGATACTTTTTACCCCGCGTCACTTTTATCCCCACTCTCTATCCGACGACGAGCAAGATAATTTTTGGGCGTGAATAATCTCTGGATTCCAGCCCGATGAAACGTTCAAATGATTTTATCGCAAAATTTGTGCTGCCGACCACGTTTTTCCGTGAAAATTACAACTTGCCTGTCCTTAAAGTCTGACGCTTTCCTCGACGACGCGTCATCTCGTACCTCGCTAAAACCCAACTTGGCCGGAAGTGGACGCGAGAAGTTCCATTTATTAAGTAGCGTTTAACGGGGTTTAATCGCAAAACGATTAGCGGTTTAGTCCTCGCGGCCCAAATTGTTGTGTTGTCCCGGGCAAACGAGCCTTTGTGCCTGCCCCAACGTTCGCGACGAGGGTCGCGTAATTTCATTTCGACGTCCGACGGAGGGTCGCTGCCGTCGGTTCGACGATTTTCAAATTACGTCTCCCAAATCGCATCTCGCGTGCGCCGCGCTTTTCCTATCCGGATCGCGTCTCTCTCTGATGGTGAGCTTCGTCGGGATGTATCACCGCGATTATACCGAACGATCGAGCGGATTGCGTCGAATTACACAGTTTAACAGAGGAATTGGCTGTAGGTACGTTGAGAAAAATAATAATTAGGTTAAAATGACAAAACACATCTGGTTAAACAATTGTTCTAACCGAAATACTGGTCAATTGAACCAAATATCTACACTCTGTGAAGAATTCTGCGGTGTAGACCTATTATGGACTAATTTTGGTGTTAAATAACAATGGCATAACGCTGAATGACACCAGATGTGGCACATATAGGTCCACATCGGTGAAATGGTGTTAAAAAATTGACACAACTTTTTCACCGTCTAGTTATTCCAATCAAACGTTTAGTTATTCTAACCAAAAACTGATCAGTCAAACCGAACAGATGGAAGATCCATATTTCACTAAACAGTTTGGTCATTATTTCCAGAATTTTTGCTAAATTGACTAATTTTGTTTTCTCAGTGTACCATCCTTCGTATAAAATTTGCTATTCAATTGAAATAAAGTGTTTCGTCCGTCTAACTAAATATTTACCCCATCAAAACGAATCGAAAATTGCAAAAGTCCCTCATTTAAATAACTAGTTACTCCGACGATCACAAATTTCACTTTAACCAAATAAATATTTTTCAACGAACGAACAAATGAGAGAAAATTAAAGCTGAAAGCAACGCACACAGAGTTTTGCGCGATTATTTGCCCTCGGGTCAATGCTTAGCAATATCATTTCGAGGAAGAAACGCGCGCGCGACGCCCGTCCGTCGGCGACGCTCGCTCTCCGATTTCGCACAGTAGGTACCTAGTGGACGCCTCCCGAAATTTGACGAAGTTTTCGACACCTGAGCGGGATTTCCCAAGGTGCCACAATGGTGACGGTGGTCCTCCCCTCCCACCCCCTACTTCCTTCCCGCGCGACGTCATTAAAGGGTCGCGCATCGAGCGGTCCTTCGATAGGTATACCTGCAGGTACGCACCACCTGTCGTTCCACCGTTTTATATTCGGCCTACGCGTGCGACCGTCCGGCAGTTGCGCCGCGCGCGCGTGTCCAGATTTTCGTCGTCCTTCGCGCGAAACTGCAGCGCGTTGATTGCGAGAATTGAATTGAACGGGGGAGGAGTCGAGTACACGTGAATATATACCTACAGAATTCGGAGACTGGATAATACGGATTTCTCGGGAACAGCGAAGGGATTTTCGCAATTTGACCGCTGTGTGATTTATGGGGTCGGGAAAAACCAGGCCGATTTATAACGGGGGTATCCCCGGGTGAGAATAGCACCTCGAATATTCCTAGCTTCATTTAAATAACTGTACACAGGTATAAGAGGTGTCCGAATATTGTAATCCGATGGACGTTGAACGTCGATGCGTAATTACACCGAGAAAAGTGATTAGCAATGCTGACCGAACCTTTGGTTGATATGGGAACAATGAAATTATTTTTCTTGCGATAACAAACGTTTGGTCGTCACAACCAGACATTTTAGAAACATTACGTGGCCACAACCAACATTTATTTGTCGTGAGCAAAAGTTTGTTTTCCCGATATAAATATTTCGTTGTTCCCATATATCGATTAAACATTCGATTAACATTAATAATCATTTTTCTTGGTGTACGCTGTGTACAAAATGCATATGCATTTTTAATATACTTTTACATAAAGCTCTTGCATCCAATGCATCTCGAATTATGAAAATTCATATATTTCCTTACGAAATTGCCCTTACAAATTTCATAACGAAATATATTAATTTCTAAATTAAACGTATCGGAGAGATTAAAGTTTTATATACAATTATATTAAATTTAATACAAATTTTGTTTAAAGTGTATGAATTAGAGAAGTAGGTAGGCTATAGTGCAAAGATGCGAGAAAATCATTTACGTTTATAAATGCGAATACGACGAGAATATTTGCATCGCTTCGTTTTAAATGATCGAAGATATCATTTCTTTTATTTTCATTGTTGCGTTTAATTAAAATATTATAAATATTCAATTTATTCCAAGCACGTTTCCTCCTTCTCATACCAAGATAATATCTATATCGTTAAAGCTGACCAAAAAAATCAGTCATTCGAGTCAAGAATCGCGCAATTGAAAATCGACGCGTCACTTGAATTCCTCGTGCGTTCGCGCGCGGGCAATGCCCACGCGTGCATGCCTCCGCCCGTCATTAGGCGTTAATGATCGAGCGGAGTTATATTCCCCGCTTAACCGCGCGTGAAGGGGGAAAAAAAGGGTTTCAAGTCTTTACGCGCTTCCCGCGCGCGAGCGGCGATCTCCTCTCCCGTTTAGGTCGCTATATCCGTTGGACGACGCGCACGGCATCCGAGTTTTGTGGTAAATCGTCTTCTCGCTACACTTTTCGGCTCGTAACTCGATGGCTGGACTCGACGACGTCGTCGTCGGTGCGATACAAAATGTATTCGAGTCGAGCGGATAAAAAAAGACGCCTCGGGCCTCGCCTTCGATATCAGCAATATTATGAATGTAATTTCACGTATTTGGATCGCGCGTTAATCGATTCCTCGAACGCTTCACTTGTATCCGACGTAGCGAAATCAAAGAATTCCCGTATTTCCTTGTTGCCCCTTTTGTCGTACTTCGTATTCGCCGATGTCACGACGTAACGCGATTGCAACTACAAATACACGCGACGTTAAAACGCGTACGTGAGCCGAGAGTCTCTTCTCTGCAAAAAATGTGTACTAAATTTAATACATTTACAAATAAAGCTTTTACCAGATACATGATTATGAAAATTAATATAGGTACCTACTCCGTTGTGAAAGCTATAAGTGCAATTTCATATAAGGAAATATATTAACCCCTTCAGAGAGAGAGAGAGAGAGAGAGACCTGATTTTTTTTTTCGCGGAGTAAACACATTTTTTAATGATGTAGCCTTTGGGTTATTATTATATTTTAACATAATTTTGCAATCCTTATTTACTAAACAATTTTTTATATTTATGTGCAAACAGTACAAAGTACAAAAGTACAGTTTGCGTACAATTTTTTAATAAAATAGCTAAAATCCAATGTTCATACTCATGTACACCAGGTCTGAAGGGGTTAATTTTCATAATTAAGGAGTATATTAATTTTCGTAATCACATACTGGAGAAAAGCTTTGTGCAAAAGTACCTATATTGAAAAATTACCAATTTTTCTACAGTCTCCAAAATACACGCAGAGGAACTTACGCTACACGCGGATACGAATTTGCCGCGTAATATCCTCCCGAACAAATTCGACGCGCACGCATTCCCCCCGCGCACTTCCGCGTCTCCGCCGGCGGAGAGGACGCGTTATATAGGTCCGGATAGATAGACCCGCCCCGAGAACTCCGGGAGGTCCTTTCGTGGATGTCGATCCACGCGCGCCGCGGAGTCGGATGCCGGTATATTTTCGCGGTCCAGCGAGCGAGTTATTCAATATGCTCAACCCCGAGAGCCCGCGAGCAATCTACGGGCGCGTATACGCGGCGAGATGCGATGGCATGAGGAGAGTTAAGGCTGGGTCGGTGTAAGGGGCGCACCGCGGCGGGCTTTCAGAGGGGGTGGCTTTAGTGTATACGCGCGCGCCGTTCTCTCTTGCCCGAGAGTTATCAGATTTTGATAAAGTCCCCGGTGTATCAGAGGGTGCTCCGTTTGCGTTTCCACGCGTCTGTCTTTCCCCGCTACATCCGCGCCGCCTTGTCGTCCGCGCGATCTACCCTTCGCGGAGGCGATTGAAAATCGTGCGCGGTGGTAAAGTACCCACGGCGCGAGATGCTTTCGAAAAATCCGTCGGGATTTTTGCGCGTAGGCATATATGGGAGCGAATGCGAGCGAACGAAGAGATGTTCGTATACTGTACAAAAATGTGTATTAAACTTGATATAATCGTATATGAAGCTTTTATTCATATGTGATTATCCAAATTAATATATTTCGTTATAAAATTTATAATCAATTTTTAGTATGATTGTGCGTATTAAGTTCGACGAATATTAAATAAGAACCTCACAAGGGTATAGGTATATTGATTATCAAAATTACGTGTATTGTGAAAACAAAGTTTATATAAAAGTGGGGTAGACCGAAGCGTATCGGATCACGGGGCAAATCGGATCGTGGATCTACATTTCTTAGATCGTGGTAAAAATTAACATTTCGATTATTCGTATTACATTACTTACTTCATTGGAGAAAAACGAAGTAATGCGATCGATTGAAATGCTCATTTTCAATAGGATTTAAGGTACCTATATGGATCGCACGGAAAAGAACAAATTATAGTAAATTTCTGGATGGCCTTAAGCGAGAAACGACGAAGCGTAACGTTACGAATGTCATCTTATTAGTCGTGCAATCTTTCGCGCGCGCGCGCGGCGACTCCCAACCTTCCGGATCTAGAGAGAAAACCTCTCGTGGGGGAATGCCCATCTAAGTCGCAGATGCGAACAACGACAGCTGTCCGACGATGGCGAGATATTTTGCCGACCCATGCCCCGACGGCGGTGGCGGCGGCGGGTTGGAGACGCCGACGGATAGACGCGCGGAGAGAGGATCCTTATCTAACTGGAACAAATTGCCAGGAGGGACAGGCGGGGGAACGACGATCGCACCTTGCTCCGTGTCGTAAGAATATATGATACTTATGTGTTTTAAGTGGAATTTCGAGGAGACTTCGATTTGACTTAAAATATCAATGCAGATTTGTAGAGAGAAATGATTCGATCGAGTCGAGCAAACGTGGCTTCGAATAGTCTTGGGAGCGAATTTATTCGATTCGCATGAATGTCGATCGAACTGATATAAATATTAGTGATCTAATAGCTGTTCTTTGGAATTGAATAAAATAATGTAGCTCCGACGATTAGAAAATTGCAGTTATTCGATTTGAATGAGTATCGACTAAACTGGATATATCAAGCGATCTAATCGCTGATCTTTGGAATCGAATAAAAAAATGTAACGCCGACGATTAAAAGATTACAGCAATCGATTAACTTCATATAAATATTAGCGATCGAATTACCGTTTCTTGGAGTCGAAGAAAATGATGTGGCTCCGACGATCAAAAAATTACAGTAATCGATTAACCCATTAATGCCCGACACATTTTTGTATTCAGAGTTCTCTCCGTTTTAATATTTGGTTCAAAATACGTATGTTTATAAACTTTAGCGTTCTATAATGTGTTATTTACAGTTTCCAATATTTTGTTTACTATTTTACAGCAGAAAAATACGGTTAGTCGCCCATGCAAGATCACAACATTTATTTAAAATGAACCCTCACCTCCGTATGATAAATCATACGATGGGCACTAATGGGTTAAAATGAATATCGATGAAATTGATATAAATAAATGTCAGGGATCTGATCGCCGCTCTTTGGAATCGATAATAATATGGCCCCGACAATGATAAATTGCATTTATTCGAAACGATGCGAATCCTTCTTCAATAATGCGGTTACGCGCGTGCCCGACTTATAGTCAGCATAGGTATCACCCGTCACCCTCGAAGGGTCGGACGAGAGAAGCGGAGCGGGCTCTGGCTCTCTCTCGAGGGCCGAAAAAGGAACAATCGAAATCCCCCGTATACGGCGAATCCCAAGGATTCACGCCCGCGTTCGATTACCGGAGGCACCGCCGCGCCAGGATCGGGAAGACAAAGGCGATGATTAATTCCAGGCTGGATGTCCGAGGTCATTAGCGCCGCGGACCGCGCCGTGAGACACCTGCTCGCGCGCACGAGCTCTTCGTGATAGATTGCACTCTCCGCGCGGCGGCGAGTTTCTGATGATTCGGAATTTTGACATTCCCGCGCGATATCCGTGCGACGAAAGAAGAGCAGGAGGCGAGAGGTGGGTATTACTTCCCGCCCCGCGGGTGGCCGCTGGAATCACGTAGCAGTTTTTTGTCAAAGCTTGTCACGAGACGGCGTGATTGATGGTGTGGCCCCGCGCCTGCGAGATCACCGGAGAACTCGCGGCTTTCGGGCGATCCCCGCACCGCGGCCGGGAGTCGCTACTTTAGACTTCGAGTCCTCTCTCTCTCTCTCTCTCTTCGTATTAAAAAGCAAGCATCTCTCTCTCGTCTATTTGTCTTTCTCCGCGGTCGGTCGCAGCATCCATCGCGTTTAATTGACCACGCGATCGAGAAGAGATCTCTTCCCGCGCAGAGTGCGTTGAACCTGAAATGTGTGCTTCTCGTGGATAGTTTTTTTTTCGTCGATCCTTCCGCTCGTGAAGATAATGCAGCATCGAGAAATATCGTCACGCGTCCCATACGGGAATATTTAACTGGCCCGACGCTCTGAACTGTTATTGGCTGCCTGCGATAATGGCAACCGCGACTGGCTCGATAACGGACAAGCGCTGGGATGATAGTTTCGGACCGATATTGGGTGTTGATAAACGGTCAGACATGGCAATATTGGTCCAACCGTAGTAAATGTCAGTTACAACGTTCGGCAGGCAATGGTGTGAAAATCTGCACTGATAAAAAAATATGCTACATCACTTACGCGATGAGGTTCAATACGAGGGACTTCACGGTGTAATTGTTTCAAGTAAATATTCACTTGTTTCAACTTCTGATTGGTTGTCTCGACTCTACGTATTTTGTCCTTGCAATCTTACAGTATTGAAACGACCATGCCTATGGGGTTCGCCGTATTCAATCTCACCGTGGTTGAATATAACGCATTTTTTTCTCAGTGTGCCATTCGTCATATGATTCAACCCCAGCCACGACTCGATATTAAATTCGTAATCTTGAATTAGCTCGAAATATCGGGTTTTAATAAAATATTTGTATGTAGGACGAAACAAAACACAGTAGAACCCCGCACTAGGGGAAAGCTCGGGGGATATTTTCACTAGTGCGAACTCATTAAAGCATGAAGAAAAGCAGCAGGCGGTCGGACTCTCGGTGCCTCAACAGTGTCGTATCAATGAACTGCTATGGAAAAGTGTAAATTACGGGACTCGACGCGACGGTCTACCTAGGAAGGTTCGGAACGTGCCTTTCGATCGATACGCTTCATTACAGTCCACTAGTGCGAATTCCTCTAGTGCGGGGTGTTCTACTGTATCTTTAAAATATGTAACGTGATATCTAAATTTGGTATTTGAAAATAGTCCTTTAATGGTGGAAGATCGGCAACCGTTCATTCCTTCGACGAAAATTGCATCCTGACGAACAATCGCTTAACGATTATCAGCTAAGTACGGTCGACGATCGATCCCCGTTACTTTATAAAAAAAAAATAACGAGCGCCCGAAAATTCACCAGAAATGGTTCGACACCAGGCGGCCCATGATTGGTAGCCACAGATTGGCCAAGTATTGGCCCTGTCGTAATGACTGGCTTTCTTGCAACGGGCCATCGCGTGCTTCGGCCGCATGAAGGAAGGAAACGACGCTTCCATCACCGCGGAACGAGATTCGAGAACTCCTTCCTCCCTGTACGCATCGACAAATACAACGGACAATCGCACGCTCGATTGGCGTGTTATCCAAACAAAAGACGAGCGACAGCGCCCACCCGTCAAAGCGGCCCGCGCTCGCAAAGACAGGTGGCTGTTGAGTTAACCATACACACAGCGGCGGCGGCGGCGACGAATTCGGCGCGCGCCGAGAAAAATTGCCTCCCCTCGCGCCGCCCGCCCTTCTCGCCGCAACCCCCTCCGCGTAACGTATCGAGAAATAATTAGTAGCATTTGTACGACGTCGTTCGACGGGCCGAAAGAAATGGGAAGTGCAAACAGGTAATTGCGGGGCATAGGTCATCGGCAGCTGTCACTTGTTTTCTCGGCAATCGCTTTTTGTTTCCCCGCCCGCCGCGCGCGCGATGCCTGCCCGTTTTCACGCCATCCGCGACGGGGGTTCCCCCTTCGCGGCGCCCGGGCTGAAATATCGGGGCGAGATATTGGACCGCAAGAGAGAGCGAACCAATTCGGTCTCGCGGTATCGATCGGCGGCACGACGAGATCGGGAAGCGCGGCGCTTTCGACGCGATGCGTGCGCCGGGCCAATTTCTTTACTCGCGTACCTACGTGAACGCAGCCGCAGAGGGGCTCGCGAGACGCGCTTCGCCGATCCTCTTTGTCCTCCTGCACGACGCGAGCTTCTCTCCCGAGCGGCTATACTCGCGCGGGAGAGGGAAGAAAGCGTTATGTCACCGGACAAACGTCGTTACAGCCGATTCGCTCCTCCGCCCACCTTCGTGTCGGAAATCAATCGGTCGAGTATTAACTCTGGGCACGGAAAAAAAATGCGTGGAGAAGCATTGGGCTCTCCGGAGTGCGATCTCTTTTTCTCTCTCTCTCTCGTCGAGGTCCTCCTCACGTGAGAGCTTCGCGTTTTTTGGGTCGTAAGGGCACGCGTGCACGCGAGGATTTTTTTGGCAGGGTCGTTCCATTCTCGGGACGGAGGATGTTCGGTGCTCGATGTTTTTTTGAGGGAAATTGGCAGTTTTGGTGGATTCTTCAGCGAGGGCGAATCGCGGCGAAATTAAGGTGGTGATTGTTAAACGATTTGTAGCGCCGAGTCAAGAATAATCGAATAGGCTATAGGACGAAAGTGGCTTGGACATCCAGCAGTTGAAGTGCGAATTGAAAGTCGATTATCTTGAAAACGATTGAAGATATCGAAAAATGGTATCGACAAAATATGTTCGTCTGTATTTTTACTGTGAAAAAGCTGTTCTTGATTTTTCACGTATCTCCACCGCATTTCGAGATAATCGCGTTCAAAGTTAAACGGAAACTGAAGCACTTATTATTCCACTTTTACCCTGCGTATAAATTCATCAGCAATCATTCGTATTTGTTGGGTCGATATACCCCGCATACTCTCTCTCTCTCTCTCTCTCTCTCTCTCTCTCTCTCTTTCTCGTTCATTTTTTTCTTCCTCGACCACTTATAACGCGGGTGCGCGACAATTTCCCGAATTTCCGTTTCACCGAAACGAGCCAGCGCTCTCCGCTTCGATTGGCGGAGCAAACGACGAAATCGCGGCGACTACAATTTTTCTTCGAATCCCAGAACCGGCGACTCGTTCCGCTCAGTCGACTGGTTTCGTTCGCCGCTTTCTCATATCGACGTGAGAAGACTAGAAAAATACAATTTAATAGAATCTCCCCGCGGGAAGCTGCAGGCACTCGCACCGCCACACGCGGAGCTCTCTCTCTCTCTCTCCCCCCCCCATCCTCCATGTCCCGCTCTCGCAATCAAAGGAACAATCGACAACGGATTAAGCGCGTTGTTACGAAACACATCCGCGCGCGGTATCTGATCTTCTCTTTTGTTTTGGCTTAAATAAATGAACGTCGGATCACCGAGGGCGTGCGCCGTCCCGAAGATCATCGATTGTTACTGGCAGCGCGGAAGAGAGACACAGTAATTGCCGCTCATTAGGGGGCTAAAAGAGTGTATTATGCGCGGTGAAAGAGCGAGGAGGTTAAGAGTGGAGCTGGTTGCGGGCAGAGGAGAGGTGGTCCGGCGGAGGGCGAAATAAAGGACCCGGGAGGCGTTGAAAAGAGTACTCGAGCTTTATAAAGGGGGGTCATGAGGTAACCGATACCTTCGGTCGCCATTGTTCTTCGGAAACGAACCGAAATCCAGAGACGACGACGCGACGCTCCAGCCCCGCTGATGACGGGCGTCGAGGGCCGCTGGAACTCCGCGCTCTCTTCGGCCTCCTCGCGTCTTTCTCTTTGGTCTCCTCTCCTCGGATTCACGGGTCATTAAATTTTCGTTATACGCTGTATTAGGGCTCACGCGTGAGGATCTCTCCTGGCTACTATTTATCACGCGGCCGCGTATATCTTCGTCTCTGTCCGTTCGCATTCATCGAGGCGCGCGCGCGCGCGCGCGAGCCTCGTGAGTTTTGCCGTATAGGTACGTCGGAGATCGAAGCGTTTTCTCCGAGCGAAAGACCGCATGAACTTCTGAGAGTACGTAGATACAGTGAGAGCAAAATTTGGTAAATTTGACTAAATCGACGGATACGAGTGGGGGAATGCAGATCTAGTTACTTGGACTAATAATAATTGACTCGAACGGACTACAGCCTTTTTTCCTTCAAGTAGCCGTTAATCGTTATATTATTTATCAGCCGGGGCGACTAATTCTCCATTTCCTCACCCGTAAACATAGATTTAATCGAATATACTCCACTCCACTTTTTCTCTCAGAGAGAGAGATTGATTGATTGATTGATTGATGAAATGTTTATTGTTCAAATAGAACAAATCATGATGCCCTGAAATTAGGGCAAGCGTATAGTATACAATTTTAAAACAACGTAAGCAAATATAATAGACTTTAAGCGGGTAGGTAGAAAGTATAAGCGCAATAAAATAGTAATAGTGTAAGCATAATGAAGAGCGTTCTCTCTCATTTAAAGTTAACAATCGTAAACACGCAGATAAACAAAAGAGTTAAGTAAAATCAATTAAACAATACCAAAATCAAACTGCAGCAGCGCAGGGGTATAAAGCATAACGAGTAATAATAATATAAGCGAGTATGTAAAAAATAGCGTGGGCGTAGTGCAAGCATAGTAACAGAATAAAAGTGTAAGTAAGTAAGAGAGAGAGAGAGAGAGAGAGAGAGTGTATCGATTTTCTTTACTGTACGTTCGAGAAAATGAATCGAAGTTAACTTATTTCTCGTGTTCCGGTAGGTCCACTCGAAATTTGGCGTTAATTTTAATCAAGGCCCCTTGGTTACAAAGTTACTCATGTAAAATGTTAATTATTTGACGTAAAGATTGACGTATGATTACTTTAATTTAACAGAATTACCGAGTCTCATATTGCGACTATTGTTTTAAATTAAAATTCCTTTAAAAGCGTGTCATTCTTATGCAATTATTAAAGTACCTACTTTTTGAAAATGCATCGTTTGCGAATTCGATTAATATCGTAAGTCGAGCACGGCTAAAAATGTTTTACTTGCATAAAAGATACATTCAAATTGATCAGTGATTATATACTTCGACATTTCGTCTCGGTAAAAAGTTAGCGACATATCAAGAGTTTTAAATCTGGCCTTATAGCGACACTCTAGAAAATGTGAAAATAAAAATTCCGGGATTAACATACCTAGGTACCTATACCTAGACACGTTGAATTAAAACGACATGCTCCAATGTCATTTTTAACGTAAAACTTCGATTTCACGATATTTTTTTTTACATTTGCCCGGAGAATTTCGTGCGGCGCATACTTCGGGCTCGACAGAGACTAAAGTCGCCGAAAGATCTCGATCCCTCGCGTACATTATACACTCAAATATCCTTCGCTTCGATTACCCGGAACAAAAGAGGGAGTCATCGCTTCCACGAAGGTGTTCGTACGTAAACGCATGCGTGCGTGCGTGTTGGATCCCTCCTCCCATCCCGAAGAGCATCGGAGCTCGAACGGTCCGAGCACTCGTTATCCCCGATACGGTTAGCCGATACGCGGGACCCGAGCTTCGAACCTGACACTACGCATTATCCGACCCGTAACTACGGACCGTCGACTAACTATCGATATTGAGACGTTATAACGAGGAATCGATTTTCGTCGGGTGACGTTGGTGGCGGACGGACTTTCCCCTTTTCCGAGAATCACGCGCGACCCTTCGCGCTGCACGATTTTCCATATCGGGGCGTATCGAGAGTTTACTCGCTCGTCTAATCCAATGATTACTCGTACAGTCGGACCTCCCGAATTTTGAGTATTTCTCCGCCGTGAGGAGAAGTAGTGCCCCCACCATTCCTCAGTCCCGTCATTCCCCATCCATCGCACATCGAAGAGAGCGAACAGACATGAGTGCATCTTCCCTTTCCCCTTCCACTCCAGTAGAGTGGGAAAACCTCTCTAGTTTTGAGGAATTCAGCCCAGGCGCGTCAAAATTAGGGAGATCCGACTGTATGAGAATTTTTCTCGGAGAATCCAATCTCGTAACTAGCGTCCTTACATTGATATTCGATTGTTAACGAGCGTGGCAAGGTCGCGTTATGCATCTTCGTCATTGCTGATTGCTAATTAGGGTCAGCAATTTATACGGAGATCCATCCACCGATCGAATTCTAGGTCATCGCTTAGAACGATATACGGGGCATTCAGCGCGTCGCTTCAGCTGCTTGAAAAGTAAATGTATTCCGAAGGATGTCTCAAAATCAAGTTATGTACGAGTACAACACGATTCCGCTAAATATACAGAGAAATTCTGCCCTAAATAATGGAAGTGATCGTGCTTTTTTATTTTTATTTTTCAAATTGAGGGCGAAGACTTATTGACGTATTTCGTAATTCAGCAGAATTCTCGATTTCCACACATTTCTCGGACATTCATTCATCGAATGCACTGTAAACAAAATTTGTATTAAATTTAATGTAATAATTATTGTATACCATATAAGGCTAAACTTACTCGCCAGGAAAGAAGCTTCAATCACTATTATCTCATTACCTATGAGCTTTTGGTTCATATTCGTATAATACTTTTTGAAGATCATGTTCTTATCTACAATAAAGTCTCATATCGATATAGGCCAAACATTCTTAAATAATGAGATAATAGTGACTAAAATTTCTTTCCTGGTGAGTAAGTTTATATAATATAAAGCTTTTATCCGACACGTGATCATGAAAATTAATATCCTACTCCGTTATAAAACTTATAATGGTAATTTCATAAGGAAATATATTAATTTTCATAATCACGTATTGGAAAAAAAGCTTTACACAAAAGTATATTAAAAATACAACTTCTTTTACAGTGCAGCCAAAGTGGCTTGAATAGCCCCATATACGCACATTTATCATTTCCAAACCTACATATCGCCTGTACACAAGAAAAGTGACACAACTCAAAAAATTCACTTTTCTCGATTTAGATACAAAAACTTGTGTCTGAATGCAACTTAAAGCTGCATGTTAAGTGTTATAACCAAAAAACCCAGATATTTTACAGATTAAACAGTAGGAAGGGTTTAACAGTTTTGCAAAAACTTTAAAGGCTTCTCATGTGAAAACATCAATCTTGAATTGTGTCACTTTTCTCGTGTATAGGCGATATATCGATCGCCTGGTCCCTGTATCACCCACCATTACGATCACCGAACGACGCGCGGTGGCGCACAAAGCGTGTGCCGTTTCACGGAGGATCCCTCGCGCGCGGGGCACTGCACGGCTCTAACTGTCGGAGCGCACCTCCGTGCGCGCCGCACTGCCACCATCTGTGATATAGAATTCCACGGACCAGATCGCGGTGTCCGGTTACGCGCCAGGTACCTACCTATGGTGTTTTCCAAGGACTACCTCGTAGAGGGTCTCCCGTATAGCCGCCGCGCGAGGGTGTATCGAATGTCCCACGCGCGGTTTCTCGTCTACGGTGTCCAGCTACCCTCGCTTGTTTCACGGTTAATTAAGCATCCGACAATCCGACCGCGAGATGGTTAGCGGCCACGGGGGCCTCGGAAACTCGTAAACAGAAGGAATTCCTCGAGCATGAATGAGAAGACACGGCTCGAGATTTCGAGATATCGTCGTCGTCGTCGTCGTCGGAGATGTATATCCCTCCTCGAGATGAACCGTTCGACGCGGATCCACCGCTTTAACGGTTTCCCCGCGTACACTCTACTCCTGCGTGGATGCTGACCGGTGTCTGCCGGATCCCCGACCGCGTGGGCGATCTCTCGTACGGTTTCACCGATCCCCGGAATCGGCTTCGCCTTCTCCCCTTCCTCGGCGATTTCCTATCCTCGTCTGACATCGCTCGCGACACACGGCCACGCGTCGCGGAAAATTGCACGTCAATTCGGAGTCCCTCGATCAGCGGACCGCATCGAAGCGAGCGCAGCGAGCAGCGAGGAACCGATCGTTTCGGTCGGCGCGCTCGATATACATAGTTGCATGAAGATGTGCTCCCGGGCCGGTAACCGGGTAACAAACGACCTCGAGATGATTTAGCACATACTGCGGGGCCTCGCTCGCTCGCGTCGATCGCCTTTTATTTCCTCGACGCGCGTGATTGTTTTATAATTAAGCCGTTACCGGGGAACGTATGGAAGGCAGTGATTAATTGTTTTCAAATTGAAAACCTATCACGCGGTCGTCTTCGTTTCACGGGGCCCCGGGGTTGGCCTGGAGAAGGGAGATGGTGCTGGCGTTGCAGGGCTCCTCTCCACCCTCTCTCCGCGCTCGTCTCTCGCTCTCCCCCCCGTGTTGTACCACGATCCGGACCCCGTGATAAACCGAATCTTTGTTGCGCGCCGAAGATTGAAAATTCTAATGACGACGGGTTAATGACGAGGCGAGCAGATGACTATCGGTGTGTTCGATCGTAATCGTCGGCGATCGTGGTTGGTGCAGGACGCACCGGGTCGATGCACCGCGAGGTGCCAACTCGCGAGGCGTTCGGTGCGTCGAAAAACCGTGTTGCGCGCGATTGATAACGATATTGCGATACGTTGTGCGGGGCTCCCAGTCGTTCGCTTTTTAAGGGTTGGTCCTTTTTTCAGAGGGAAGTCCTCCTTTCTTCTCTTTTCATTTTTTTCTATACCTATTGGATGAACAATTTTTCCTATTCATAAATCTTATTCGTGAGAATGTATCTGTCAGAACTATAGGTAATACAGTTAACGAAGACGTATAGTCTGAATGAAACGCGAATGAACTCAATATGTATGAACTCAGTGTATCTAAGTAGTATTGTTAGATAAGCACATTTTTCTCTCTTGATACAAAAGCGCAAGGACTAATTACATTGTTTTTTTTACTGACACGGAAAGACTGACATCAGTAAATTTTACTGTAGGTATTCACAATAAGACAGGTATACATGAAGATTTTCGGATATTTTTACAGCGTGGTACAGTAATTTTTCTTTCGAAAACATTGAGTCGTAACAATTTACATTACAATTTGCTAATTTCTATTAAAAAAAATTGTTCTCCCGCACAGTAGGAACATCCGAAAACTCTCATGTGTACCTCTTTTACTGTAAATGCAGTAAATACAGTAAAATTTACTGGCATCAGTCTTTTCGTGTGACTGCGTCTAACTCTTCAAAAAATTGTAAGGACGTAAGAGACCAATCATTTTGAAGCAATAATCATTCTATGAATGAGTTTCTTCTTCGTGAGTCGTTTTTTGATCGTGATTCTTTGACCATTCCATTTCTGTTTGATGCATTTTCAATGCTCAGAAATTGTACCCTTGCTTTTTCCGTCTCAGTTACTTTCAATGCCTTTTTTTCCGTTAGGATATCACTTTTTTACTTTTTTCGAGATATTAATTTTCTGGGAGCCTCTGTAATGGGATCGGTATCTCGCGGCACCTTCGCCACGTCGAGTATTCCAAATCGATAACTCGCAAAAGCTACGAATAACTCGTTTCGTCCGAGAAACTCGAGCGTCACTTTCGGCGCTACTCGCGCACTAAATCTACGATGCATACACTCCGCTACCTCGTCGCGCGCAGCGAATTCGAAACTCTCGAGTCGCGCTCCGTTTAACGGGGCGCAAATAGTAGACGTCCCGCGCGGCAAAGGGTGCCGCGACTGAAAGGCAAACAGTTTAGCTGGAAACAATTGACTGCAGATTGGAGGGGGGTGGGCGGCAGACATCTGACGATCGATGCACGCGTCGCTGCCACGAAAGCGGAGTTACATCTGTTCGACAGTGAAAATAGATTCGAGAACGGAGCAGAAAATACACCGCGGCGAGATGAGGGAGAGAGAGATGCGGAGAAAGGGAGTCGACCTGCTCGATATACCACTCTGAACACTTGCGTTTAGCGTGCCTCGCCGTTAAAAGGTTTTCGTCCGTTAATACTTTTTGGTACGAGAAAATGTCAGAAAAATGATTATGCATATTTCCCTTATTTTTCGTGGTTGAAAGGGGCCATACGAATGTATACCTGGAGTATAGTCTTGTTTTAATTTTTGTTATAAAGAGAGGAAAGAGAGTTATACTTATTTTCATTTTACGTACGCAGATGGAAATTTTGTACTGAAATCAGTTCGTTTTTATTGTGTGACGAATCAAACCATTTCTTCGTGTTAATCCAAAATTTGTTTCGTCTCACAGTTAACGGGAAAAATGTTAAAACTCACCCCAATAATGTTAATTTAACACAATTAGAAATTTTGTACCGGAACCGGTCCATTTTTATTGCATGAAAAATCAAACCAATTTTTCGTGTTAATCCGACATTTTTATGTGTCTAAATTAACACGAAAAATGTTAAAGAGTTAACGCAAATAATGTTAAATTAACACAAATAACGTTAAATGAACACAAAGAATCTAGACATTTCAACATAAAAGAACGGGTGGACCGATTCCGAGACAAAATTTCCAATCGCGCAGCACCAACGCTTCTAAATCCTTCTAATCTCCCCGCAGTTACATTCTACTTTCGCGCGGAGATCGCAAAGGTTTCATTCGCGCGAGTCCCCCCCTTTTAACGCCACTTAAAACAAAACACTATATCGATTTGACCATCACCCCTCGGCGAGTACATCCGACAATTCCCCGGGGGAGTTTGGCGGTGAAGACAAGTGACACTCGATTCACCGGCGGCCCTCGAGTGTGTGTTTTGTTTTTTCTGTCTCCCTCGCTCTCCTTCGCCTTCCCCCTCCTTGGCGGCACTCTATATCGGCGAGCGACGCGAAGCACCGGGTCGAACAAAAACACTATACATCGTCGAAGCGACATCTTAACACCGCGCGCGCGCGCGCGTTCGTCCCCTGCCACGGATATTTCTCTCCCGGAGTCGCACCGGGATTGGGGGATTTTTCAGGAAAATTGGATTTTCATAGCAGAAACTCGCGTCGCGCGCTCCGATAATAACTTTGCGGCGTCCGCGTGAAAAATATCGTCCGCAATTCGGCCGTGGCGCGATTTCAATCGCGCTCGAAAAAAGACTCGGGAAATTGCGCGGGGGGAAAAATGATATTTGTGAAATGTAGCGCGATTTTACTCTTTTACATTTACGAGCGACCTTTGATAATAAATACGAGTAGGATATCCGAATAATTGTACGTTTGGGAACGAATGAGGAAAAATTCCGCTTCACCCGCATCGAAATTTTAGACCTACTGGGTTAGGCTTGCAGCAGGTCGATTTTTCATTGTTTTGAAAAATAGTCCGTTAGTTAACACTTCACCAATTTTAGATTTAAAATAGGAGCTTATATAAACTGAGTTGGCCAACGGTAGGTCGAATGGAGTGTTAAAAAGTGTATCAAAGTAGGGATAAAATTTCGACTCTCTGGCAGAAAGACACGGCGCGATTATGCGTCCTTCCAAAGTTTCGGGCGAGCAACGGCATTCGATTTTGACGAGACGGGCGTGTAACGCGCTTTTGGCGTCCGTCGTTCGAATTGCGTTTCTAATACTTTGAGATCTGCCCGAGGCAGCTTCATTGAAATGATATTTTTTAAGAGCCGCCTACGCCTACGCCGGTTCCTCGTCTCTTTTTCAGGAACGAACGAAGGAGAGGCAGAAAAGAGAGAGAAATAGAGAAAGAGAGAGAGGGGGGAGAGAGAGACAGGTGGAGTAATGCCTATCCTGCACCGCACAGTCTCGCCGTACGACGAAAAACGAGAACTTCACCTGGATAGATATACCTACAGGTATATTTTTCAGTTGGCAACCGGCCACGAATTTTTTACTTGGCCCGCAGTGAAATTGAATTTCAGATTTGATGTGCCACCATTTTTTCTCGATACACCGTCCGCGTCGGTTGGAATTATAAAGTATAATGTGATTCGGTGTTTTCTAGATTATTATTGTTACGTATAACGTGATACCCTCGCCTCGCGTGTCGATTAGCCACGGTGTATTAGAGGGTATAAAGTAAGTCTGGCGCGTTGCGCCTGAGCTGCCGCCAACGTACACCCATTCTTCGGGCGACACGGAAAAGTCGGATTCGTTGTTGCACGCGCGGAGGATTCAATTGGACGCATGCAGTGATAAACGATTGTAGCTCGATCAATCAAAATGTTATCAGTCGACTCGAACGATATTTTTATTGGGTCGATGAAGCGGTAGAGTTAAATTAATCGAATTATGCAGTTGTCGGTACAAATTGAATTCGTTGAAATGATATGGTGACATGTATAGGTACATAATTGAATGAAACGAAACATTAATTGTTTTCGTCAACATATTTTTATCGAAGTCTCTGCAACGGAACCTTCGAGCATCCTATCCGATGTATTCTTTCATGTCTATTTAGAAAGTAGTGGATTTATTCGGGAAATTTAAAAGAAACATCGAAATATCGATAATTTCTGAGTAAAAAAATTCTCCACCATCTGATTACCGATTTTTTATATTTCCTTTGAAATATCGATCTGATAACATCACTTTTGTAAAAATCGAAATCTCTGAAATTGAAATATCGGCCACCCTATTCGATGTATTTTTTCATACAAATTTAAAAAAAAACGGACTTATTGAAGAAAGCTCAAAAGTAGATTACGGCGATATCACACTGAAAAAAGTATTTAGCTAATCCAGCTATATTTCTGGCTGCCTCAGACACAACTAGAAAAGTATTGCTAGCGTAGCAAGAATTCTTGCTATGGCGAAGAAAATTATCACTGCAATTACTATAATTTTCTAGTTGTGGTCAAATTTTTTTAAGTGCAACGATATTTAATGTCAAGAAATAATGTTTTCATATGTAAAATCATTGATACCTAACTTTGCCTTTACGATATCAACCTAATAATCATCCTTTTCGTAATCAGCCCAAAAAAATAGAACATAATACAGAATAGTCGAGCGATCCGTTCCAAAAATTTCAATTTTTAGCAAAACGTCAAAGGAAGTCCTGCGGCAATCGATCAGATCCCAAGGAAAGCGCACTATCGTGATCCTGCACTTTCCCTCTTCCAAAAAGGACCGGCACGAACGGGCGATAAATCGCGGCCGGTCCTTTTGTCTTTGTTCTACCGACTGCAGCTCAACGCGATGCCGCAGCGATTGCGCAGCCTGCATAAATTACTCAACCGCGCGCGACTGTTAAATCGCAGCGCTTAGGAATTAAGACGTTTCGCGAGCTCTACGCCGATCGGACGATTAAACCCCGCATGATTTATGCCCGCAGCATTTATAGCGCGGAATGACAAATGCGTCCTCCATATATTCGAATGTCGTCGGAGCGGAATGTTCACGAGCGTCGTGAACGCGATCGAGAGCGCTCAAAGAGGTGGTACTACTCGCGAGGCGTACCTACTCGGCTGCTGCACGGTAGTCTAGCCTTTTATCGCGGCGGTTCCTTACGGCAGGGTCCGAGTTCTTAAAAGGCAGTAAATCTTCGAGGTTTGTTGTCCTTTTTATCCGAGCCACTGAGCCGCGTCCCACTGATTGTGCCATACATAAAATTACGATAAATTCTGCGGGTTTCTCTCGCTGTCGTGACCCGCGGCGGTCAATTGTTTCGAGGGGCTAATACTTCCCGCAGCAACGCGGTGGGTGGCGTTATCCGGACGACTGTCACAACCGGAACGGCGTTGGATGTTTAGTACTGGCGATGGTATCGCACCAAAGAAGCGAAAACTGTGGAGTTATTGATTTCTCTTCGCGTCAAAAATGACCGAAAACACGAATAAGGAATATTTCGATGCAATTTACTGTCGAAAAAAGTGAGAGTCCGATACGAATACAAAGTTGCGCAGCAACGCGGTGGGTAGCGTTACCGGACGATTGTCAAACCGGAAGGGCGTTGGATGTTTAGTACTGGCTGTGGGTACACCCAGGAAAAATCTAGTTGAATACGAACCTAATAGAAAAATTGATCGGAGGTGTATAGGAATTTATTCACATCGCGTAAAAGTCTATATTTGAATTATATAGATGCTCTCTCTATTAGGTTCGTATCCACTTCAAATAGACATTTGTTCGGTGCGAATATATTCCTATTTGTCACTGATAAATTTTTCTCTCGGGTTCGTATTCAACTAGACACTTTTCTCTCAGTGTACCACGCAAAGATGCGGAAATTATAGAGTTATTGACGTCCCTTCGCATCAAGAACGAGCGAAAACAAATAATGTATTTAGATGTAATTTGCCGTCAAAAGAAGTGAGAGACCAGCACGGATGAAAAATTGTCGCGAGAATATCTCCGTCGATGTAAACGGGGCCGAGTGCCAGGCGCGCCGGAGTAGAGCGAAGGTCTCTATCTACGACGAGGGTGGTGCGAGATGAGCATCGTTAGCGCGGCACAATGCTGTTTTGACGGAGTAACAAAAGACGAACGAACCGCAGGCTCTCTCGGACAAATGACTGCGGAGACCCGAGAACAAATGACAGTGGCCGTTCAGCGTGGCGCGGCGCTTTTGTGGACACACCTCATTACTAGCTGCTGAAATTTTTCACATCCACACGTGTCCAGATATTCCGAGGAAAGTTAAAGGAAATTGATTACCGAGATCGCTTAGAGGGAGACGCGAAAGTTTCGGACACAATGGAATAATGGAACGCGCTCCACGGTAGCGCGCGTATCATTCGTTCACGGCGTGGCGATTCCCGTATATTGGAATTTTGCAAAATTCAGGATGTTACATTGGAACGACGAATAATGAATTCTGATCTGTTCACGAGTGTGTTTCCTTTCCACTGAAATTGTCGCGGAAACACTTAGAAAAAATTCATTTTTTTCATTGCCACGATGAAACAACAAATTTTGCAAAATGGAACCGCGCTCCGCGGTCGCGGCGTTGCGATTCCCGTATATTGGAATTTTGCAAAATCGAGGATGTTATATTGGAACGACGAATAAAGAATTCTGATTTGTTCGCGAGATTCTTTCCCTTGTGCACTGGAACTAAAAAAATTCATTTCTTTGGAACAACGACGAAACGACAAATATATCGGAAAGTCGTCGAGCGCCTTTTAGGCAAGGCAAGAAAAGAGGCAAATTCATCCGCTCGATTTTTGTTCGCATAGAAAATCGCCAGCAGCTCCGCCAAAATCAATCTGGCGAATCCGCGCCACGAGCTACGTACGCGCGCGCACCCACCCACACGCGTATAGAGCACACGCGCCGTGCGCTCTATTTGTCCTCGACATCGGACGCAAATAAGAGTCAAATGAAGCGCGCGTAAAGATCAAACAAGTAAGCAAACACGAAACAAGTGACAGGCGTTGCGCTCCCCGCTGTAAAAACAGCGCTACTATGTAACTCCGCGCTTTGCCTACGGGATTACCATTTGGACTAATCCCCTTCTCCCCCCACGGTGTACAGGCGCGGACGTTAAGGAATACAAACATAATGTAAAATCTAACTGCGCGGGGGTGTAAGAGGATCGCTTTAAAAGCTCGAAGTACCGACGGGGGAATCGACGCGCACGTGTGCACGTCTCGAAAATTCTGTTACATCAGCCGCGGCGCGATTCGGGGGGGTGACGGTGGACTCGTCGCGCGTGGCCGATCGAGAGAGGTCGATTCGCACTCTCGACGCCGCGGAACGGACTGTCAAAATATGCTTTAACGTGTTTTTTCCATTCGGCTATCCGTTACGGATCCGGCTGACCCAGGTGGACAAAAATTTATATAATTCGTATGTGATTTTGGTTATATACCTATGGATTATATACGATTTCTATATTAGCCATATAGGGACTATTATATAGATTTTTGAATGATTGTATTTATAATCCATAGGTATATAGTCTGTATATATGATTAATATAGAAATAATATGTAATCCATATATGACCAAAATCACATGCGGATCATATAGAATTTTTCCGCCTGGGGAGGAAAATATGCACGCTTCGATTCGCTCTTGATAGTCGTCTTAAAAGGGTGCACCTTCCGGGGGAAGTGAAGGGTGGTCTTGCGAGGGAAAATAAGGGAGGGTCGTTCGAAATTGCGAACGAATTGACCGTACTTGCATTGAACAAAATAACCTAGTCATTTCAGCCAAAATCCTGGAGACTAACCAAAAATTGCAAGGAAGAAATATTCAATTAATATGAAACAAAAATGTAATCGATGTAAATAAATAATGACTTGCGACCCCGCAAGTAATTTTTAGTAGGTCCTATTAATTCTTTTTCCCTGTATAATTAAAATGACTAAATATTTGGTTCCACTTACCAGTATATTTTGGTTAGAATAACTAAACTCGTTAAACCGAATGCATTTTGTCATTTTAACCAAGTTATTTTCTTTAGTGTGGAAATATGCTGATCAAATTAATCGGATACAAAAAAATGGATACTCTTATATTCGGTCTATATTCGGATGCATAATATGTCTTACAAAAAATATGTCCACGCAACCGTATACGGCTACCTCGATAACCGGGGTCGAACCCCCGACTGTCTTCTACTTATAGCCGCGAATGAAGTTCGAGCCGCGATGTGTAATTAATGTTAATCGTATGCCGTCACTGGTCGATGATCGCGGGGTTGCTGTTGGCACTTTGTGCGCAGTCATCAAACAAGCATGGCCGTCGTAGAGCCATATTTGTAAAACAAAAAGGTAGACGCGCCGCGCGCGGTTACATTTACATAAATATGTGCACTTTCTGTGGATTCATCGTACAGCGCGCCGCCCTCGCCCCCTTCTGGTCATCCGCGGTAATTCCTCGGGGGATTAGCTCTCGCGGTGATTGAGACGTCAGAAATATTTGAGTCACGTTTCGAGCTATTTATTAACGCGATATCTCGCACGCGCGCTCCACACCGGACGGAGTAGTTTTGTAATCGCTCGTCCCTTTCGCTTCGCGCGCCTCGATCTTGATTGACGCTCGCTTCGCTCTCTCGTAAATGTCATCGATGTAACTTCAACTTGATACTCTAGGAATTACGCGAAAAAATGAACTACAGGGTAAAAGAGTGAGATAAACGTCTCGATTGAAGAGTGCGAATTAAAGATCGATTATCTTGAGAACGACGGGAGATATCGAAAAAAAGTTTAGACAAAAGATGTTTGCCTGTATTTATACTATAAAAAAGCCCCTCTTTATTTTTCACACATCTCTACCGCGTCTTGAGATAATCGCGTTCAAGGTTAATCGGAAGTCGAGGCGTTCGTCCCACTTCTTTCCTATCAGTTTCTCTTGCTCCACGTGGCTTCTCTATTAAGGAAACTAGCAACCAAACATCACAGAAATAATAAAATATCGAAGATATTTGATTCGCCACACGTTAACGATCATTTTTATTCCCGTACATCGCGGGACCTCTAAACTTCGCAATCCTTCACCTCTCCCTTCCATCTCCGAGCCGTCCAACCGCTATCCTCTCCTCTTTCCCGCGCAAAGCGCCGCGTAAAAACCCTCCTCCCCCCGGGATTGCATTCCCTGCCGTGCCCCCCCCCCCCCCCCCCCCGACCTTGCTCTCGCGGCAAGAACCGCCCGAGAGAGCACACCCGTCCTCAGCCGCGCGGCGCTCTCCGGAAAAACAATCGGAACGCGCCGCACCAGACAGTTGACAAACGAGACGCGACGGAGAGGCGAGGATATCGTCCTCCGTTCCTCATTCCTGCCCCCTGCGCGATAAACAATAAACCCACCGGTGCGGAGCGACGGAATGATAATTTAAACGATGACTCTCGGCTTCTTCGCATTCAATTACTAAATAATTGGCGGGGAGAGGGTTGCTCGCGGTGAGGAGGAGAGGAGTGCGGGAGAGGAGCGAAGCGGCCCGGGGATTACACTCGGGGTTGCCGCGCCGTATACGCGCGCGCTCTCGTCTGCGCCGAGGAGACCGCTCGCAATCTCTCTCGTTGGCCATTTCGCATAAAGTGACGAGGCGTGACTTATCTTCCGCGAATTATAATCCAATTTGCGATTATCATCGCGCTATCCCGTGCCTTTGGAGTTGTTGAGGACCAGATGGAGGCACCTCTGGCTGGTTAGTAAGGCATAATTAAGCCGGCGAACGCCGCTGCGGCGCGCGCGCTTCTGTGTCTATTCGTGTAGGTAGGCACTACGTTGTCGCGTCTACGATTCGTGCGGCTAGGCGTGGTCGTCGCGATCGAGCCGCGAAGAGTCATCGCTGCTGATCCGCGCGGAGGAAGAAGTCGCTCCGGCGCGGTTCGAGAGGAGATGCGAAATGTTATCGAGAGAGGAATATTGCTTTTATATATTAGGGGTATACGTATTTTTGAACCTACATGGAAAAAATAAATCGTAGGTAGCATTTGCAAAGTTTATGATAAATTTTGAGAAAAAGCCAATTTATTGTTGCGATAATATCTATACCATAATTGTATACGATTTTAATAAAAATTATAGTGAGACTTGTAGAAGTTGCAAGCGTTGCTGTAATTTTTATTAAAATTGTAGTTATTGTAACAATAAATTATCCTTGGCTCAAAATGTATCGCAAACTTTGTAAATATTTCTACAGTTATCATAAAAAATATAGTTATCATAACAATAAGTTGACCTTGTATACGTCCATGAATTAAGTATAGGTACATGATTTCTATACAAACCATATATGGACTATGTGTAATTATATGGATTATTTTAATCTCTTAAATTTTTGTATAATCCATATATGGTTTGTACAGAAATCATATGTAATTCATATAAAACCAAATCCACATATATGGTCTATATATAATCCATATAGAGCTTTTCCGTCTGTGGGAACAATATATAATCCGTACACACACACACAAAATGTATATAAAAATTATTTATAATCTATATGGGACCACAAATCCACATATGAACCACATACAAATTAGATACAATTTTTCCGCTTGGGGCGATGCCACTGCGGGTAAAATTCACTAGAGCGCCGCAAAAGGCGGAAAGTAAGCGCGGAAAGTGGGGGGTGTAACCCGCAGCCGCAATTATCGCGACTACCATAGACGCGAGTGCCAAGGGGGATGGCTTTAACAAAAAGGGCGACTTCCGAAGGCTGCCACGTCACATCCGCCGTCGCGGTTGAAAATGGCCGCGGGTCGTAATTTGTAGGGGGAGGGAAGCGGTCCGAATAGAGATCCGAGGAGAAGATAGAGAACAAAGTGGCCGGCATTCCGAATACGTTTATAGGTATACACGACGCGATACCGCATTGGCTTCGCGCGCGCGCGCTGCTTCCGTTCTGCGTGTACGTCACGCGTGTACACGTGAGTCGATGTAGCTATGCAGGTTACGTTCGCACCCCGTCGCCACCGCCGCGTGTGCCAGGACACGCTGCACTCTCATGGTTCTTATACGGTTTAGCAGTTTTCTTTGGAACAATTTATTTTTTTGTAGTTGTTAAATATTCGCTTGAATATCGCGAAATAAACATTTTACTGAATCAAGAAAATATTCGTTAATTCTACAGTATCTATTTGACACAATTAGATCCTCAGAGGAAACCATATGAACGAGACAAACATTTTAATAATTAACATATATTTTTTGACCTAATGAAATATTTCTTTCGCCGTATTTAAAATTATCGCAATTTCGCGTGCGTTACGTAAAGCCTCGCTCCCTTCCGCCATTCCGCTCTGCACCCTAATACGCGTTCATATAAATATCGCGACTCGGCGATGGCGATACTTTACCGGGGGCGACGTTGATTACTACGGAAACGGACTAACGCGACGAATATGTAACGAAGAAATCGAAACGACGCGGTTTGCGAGATGCGAGAAGCATTTCGTATACCTGGATATATTATGCATACGTATATAGGTACCATGTATGTATCATGGATCATTCGACGAGGAGCACGTGCGGATTAAAACTTATACAGATCACAGAGATTGTAACACACATTGTGTAACGTTTAGATAAACGCGTCCGTACTCATAAATTAAAGCCTATACATATTTATAGGTATAACCATGAGAGAAACCGGCTCGCGTGAACCGGTCGTTAAGGTATTACTTTCTATATCTGTATATACACTTGTACGAGAAATCGTCGAATTTATATACGGATTATTGCAATTGATTTCTGTCGTTTCCGCAAAAAAATTCGTCTTATTACGGAAATAATTCATGCAATTCGGTTTATCCTACACTGTAAAAAAAATGTGTAATTTTAATATACGAGTACTTTTATGTAAAATTTTTTTCCAATACGTGATTATGAAAATTAGCATACACTGTTTTTATGAAAATTAATATATTTCCTTATGAAATTACCCTTGTAAGTTTCATGACGGAGTATATTAATTTTCATAATCACGTTTTGAATAAATGTTTTGTATACACAATTGTATTAAATTTAATACCAATTTTTTTGCAGTATAAATTTCTCTCGAGAAATTTGACAGATAATTATGCAAACGAACTGACCCGCACCGGTGCTACTGTAAAATGAGAAAAATTAGCGCGAAAGGTTTCTTTGTCTTTTCCCCGACTCCCTTTCCCCGCGTACTTGTTCGTTTGCTAGGAATCGCGCGCACCGGTAATTTCCCATCCGCCTTCCGTGGCTCTGGGACTGCCGCGCGGTCTGCTTTGAAATTGAAATTTGTTCGAGTGTGTACGCGGATGCCCCGCGCGATATGTGCCTATTAAGTACCTACGTAAAATGTCAGCGAGTCTATAAAAGGCGGTAGTATCTAAATAATACGCTCTCGACGCGATATAATCTCCTCGGATGTTAATCCGTGGCGATTCGATCCGCGCGAGTCTTCGACGTTTCCGTCGTCTCTCGTCTAATTTGGTAGTATTCTTACAAATTTTTTTTTCTGCGAATTCGAAAAATTCAGACAAAATCATTTGCCCCTGTATTTTCTCATTTTTCATTTTCGGCCTTATTTCAGCTAGACAATGACATTTTCAAGTGCAGCTACAGTCAATACGTCATCACGCTTTAAGCCTATCTCTCTTGAAACCGTAATTCGGCACAAGTGCGTCTCTCTTGCGTTTCGATGACGTCACAACATTGTAGAAAGAAACGCGCTTATAATTCAGCGAATAATCATTCCTTCGGACATTTTCTTTATCCTGTGATATTAAATATGTATACAGATTACAAATTGAATTTAACGGTATGAATATCTCTTTATGAGAAGACCGAATTCACGCTTTTTTTTTTTCAACGAAAGACCAATTTTAACAGATCGATCATTGAGCAGAGATATAATACAATACAATAAAAAAATAATCTTTATCCTTCCCTCTGCCTTCTTAACGCGAAAAATATACCCAACGCGGCAGGAATCGACTTTCTTTTCGATATTCGCTTAGCGGTTTCTGCAGTATCGCGCCGCGCGCGACACACTCGTACCCGCGGAGAGCATCACGCATACGCGCGCACCGCCGTGTACACCGCCCCATTTAAATATCATCGTCGCTGGCTTAAAACGTGAAATTAATCGTGCCGATGCGAGATAACGGCGTAATTACCCGCGCGCACCGACACACAACGGCACGAAATAACGTAAGGAGCTTTCTCGGTTTTTTGTGTAAACGCGTTAAGATAGGATCGGGTAGCTCGCGGACGCGGCAGTGTGTGGGACCACGGGCCGCGATAGCGCGCGCGTGTGTGGGTGCTCGCAGCGCACACGTTTACAGGTAATTGTTTCCGAATCGAGGACGGGCCTTACCTGTACCTGGAAGTACGCGCTGGAAAGCCAAAAAACGCAATCGTAATTGTTCTCTCTCGTCGCGTGCGTATTTATTTTCGCGGAGGAAACCGTTATCCGAAAACGTCCGCGCCGTGAATGATCGTGACGATACGTCGATTAATATTCCGGAAGTGGACGGCGGTAATGAAGACACGTGAAAAAGGCGAAATAATATTTCTCGAACGGCTGTGGATTCCCAGGCGGAAAAGTTCTGTAGGGAAGAGTTGCCTATATTGCAACGGTAAATCGGAGTAATCGGTATCTAAATTGAACCTCCTGGCTAATATAAGTAAATGAGCATTTTTCCACGTCATCTATTAGTAGAAATTCAAACCTTTTAGTACCGGTCAGTATGCCTACAAAAAATACATAAGATGAGATTTTAATTTTTAACTCCCTTGACATTTTTTGAATCAAACTCTCGACCGCCTTATTTGATGTATTTCTTTCACGCTGATTCCGAAAATGGCGGATATATTGACGATATCTCAAAGGAAATATAAGATATCGATGATTTCATGTACCAGAAAATTATTTTTCTCAAGGAAAATCATCGATATTTCGGTCTTCCTTTGAGATATCCTCAATATAGCTATAATTTTCGTAATCAGCACGAAAAAAATACATAAGATAGGACGTCGAGACTTCAATTTTTCGCGAAAATTGAAATCTCTGAAGCCGATCTCTCGACCACCCTATCCGATGTATTTTTTCACGCTGATTCCGAAAATGGCAGATATATTGATGATATCTCAAAGGAAATAAAAGATATCGGTGATTTCACGTACCAGAAAATTACTTTTTTAACTGAAAATCATCGATATTTCGGTTTTCCTTTGAGATATCCTCAATATATCTATAATTTTCGTAATCAGCGCGAAAAAATACATAAGATAGGATGGTCGAGAGTCTGATTCCAGAGATTTCGATTTTTGTCAAAATCTTAAGGCATTTACTCAACATTTTTTCAATTTTTCGCAAAAATTGAAATCTCTGAAATCGATCTCTCGACCACCCTATCCGATGTATTTTTTCACGCTGATTCCGAAAATCATGGTTATCAGGTCCATATCTCAAAGGAAATGTGAGATATCAACGATTTATTTTCGGAAAAATTATTTTTTCATAAAAGAGTCATGGATATTTCAATGTTCCTTTGAAATTTTCTCAATATATTGATGATTTTCGTAATCAACGCGAAAAAATACACAAGATAGGATGGTCGAGAGTTCGATTCCAGAGATTTCGATTTTTATCAAAATCTTATATGCGCTGATTCTAAAAATCATGCACTTATTAAGGAAATCTTAAAGGATCGCCGAGATATCGATGATTTTCCATGAAAAAAAAAAAAAGTTCTCGTACATAAAATCGTTAATACTTGATATTTCCTTTGAGATATAGTCAATATACCTACATATTAGGTACCTATATATGTTAATAAGTGCATGATTTTTGGAATCAGCGCTTAAGATTTTAACAAAAATCGAAATCTCTGGAATCAGTACAAATTCAAACCTTAGTACCGGTCAGTATGCCTGCTGACCGGTACTAAGGTTTGAATTTCTACTGATAGATGACGTGGAAAAATGCTCATTTACTTAAAATAACCAGGATATTCAATTTAGGTACCGGTTCAATATAGGCAAATCTCCCCTATATTTTGTATACAATCCATATGTGGTTTCGGTCACATGGATTATATGTGATTTCTATACTAACCATTTATAAGGACTACACACGGATTATACAAACATTCAAAAATCTGTATACAGTCCTTTTATGGTTAGTGGGTAGGTATAGAAATCATACACGGAAAAAATAAATCGTAGCATTTTCGCAAAGTTTGTGGTAAATTTCGGTACGAGGCCAATTTATCGTTACGGTTGACTACAATTTTAGTAAAAATTACAGCAAAGCTTGTCGATTCTACAAGTTTTACTATAATTTTTATTAAAACTGTACCGAAATTTACCACAAGCTTTGTAAATGCCACGATTTATTTTTTTTCCTGTACCTATATAATCTACATACGACCAAAACCACACATGAATTATATGGAAAAAATATATTATATAAATTTTTCAGCCCGGGTTTTATCTCGAAGGATTTATTTAAACGGTCACGCGCCATTTTTCATACGATATATCGTTCGACGGTGCTACCTTACACGAAATCATACTACAGTGTCGAGGGAGGGGATGACGACGTCGGGGGTAATTTCCCGCCGCGCGACTCTGTTATGTTTTCCTTGGAAACCCGTATCGGCCATCTGTATTATCCACTCCCGCTAACTGAATTTCCCCGAAAGGCAAAGTCCGCGGCCTCGCTCGCGCACACGCACGTGGGCGTGATCTTGCCAATTAAATAAGACGTATGTGCCCCCCCCCCCCCCCCGCGATATCCATTCTCCCGCGAGGCGTGTCATCGAATAAATAACAATAAGTAACGAGTTTCCGAATGTTCGCCGCGGCCAGCGGCCTTTTGTAACGCTTTTTCTGAATTGGCTGGATGCACTTCTCTTGGGTTCATTGCACACACACTGAGAGAAAAGATGCAGTCGAATACGAATCTGATAGAAAAATTTAATTGAAACAAATAGGAATTTTTTTCACATCGCGCAAAAGTCTGTTTGAATTTGATAAATGTTTTGCATATCTTTTTAATTGAATCTAGTACTCGCATTTATCAAATTCACAAATAATTATTTTTTCGATGTGAAGAAATTTCTATTCATCCGATAAATTTCTCTGTGAGGCTCGTATTCAACTAGATCTTATCCCTGGGTACACGATTTCAGCGTTATCAGTTACCGTCGATTTTAATCGCTCCTCGCGAGTAGACGACCGATCTTACCCCGATGCATTTAGCTGTGCGGCGGTTGGACGGGCCTTTGAAAAGGTCAGTTTTAACGGCGACTCGAAAGAATCCTCCCGCTCCGACGGCGGAGAGAGGGTCTTATTACCAAAACATCACGCGAGTTTATTAAATTTGACACTTCAAGAACTCGGAACATTGAAAAGGGACGAGCAATATCAACCCGGCAACCACCCTCGTCCCGCGGGACGAGGGATTCGCTAATTTCACTCCGGACCCGCGGATACGTCTCCTCTACGAAAATACTTGGCGATAAAATTGTCGGGCGGGAAATCCCGCGGGGACGTCGAAGGCTTGATAGCGTTATTGTCTTCTTCTCCTCGGCGCGAGGATCCATTGAATTTCGAAGGCTCCACGGTCTCCTTCCTTGTACTCTCGTCCGCGTCGCTCTCATGCTCAATCTTTAGGTAGGTATACTTCGTTCTCCGTTACGCATTGATTTTTGCGGTGAAAATTTTATAAACGTACGTAAATGCGAGTGCGGCTGATATTTTCTACATATTTGTTTTCATCTGTAAAATCGTAACGTCACTGAAATATTTATATATTTCTCTATTTTCGCCATTTAAATGTCATTTCTCTGGTTTAAAAGTTCACGGAACAAGATAAATCGTAGCGTTTACAAAGTTTGTGATAATTTTCGGAAAAAGGTCAATTTATTGTTACGATAATTACAATTTTAGTTCAAATTACAGCAACGCTTGCAATTTGTACATGTTTCACTGTAATTTTTACTAAAATTGCAGTTGTCGCGACAATAAGTCGCCCTTGTCCCGAAATTTATCGCAAACTTTATAAATGCTACGATTTATTTTTTTTTCCGTGTAAACGATAAATCACTATAGCACACTCTCAAGTCGCTTCGAATAAATTTAAATTCATAAACGCCGGAAGGAGTCTAAATCGAATCTCCTTGACGCGCAACGTGGTATATAACGTCAAACGGAGGCGTGACACGCGTCATCGACAAGAGAAGTCTCCGAGACCGCATTTCACTTCGTCCGGTCAACGCGAGAAATCTAACCTAATCGAATCCCCTCCTGCTCGAGAGCGCGGCGAGGACCACGCGCCGCATGGTCTTCTCTCTCGGACGGCGGGGAGCGCGAATGCGGTGTGCTAGGGGCGAGAGGGTGGGGGAAGCAGCGGGTCGACGTTTTCAAGCGGTATTCTCGAGATCGACTAAAATTGAAAAGGTCCTCCGAAGGTCAATTCATTGTTGAAGTGGCTATTCTTGACGCGAAATTGCCTGAAATTGGTTTACACGGGCCGCGCGACGTCGCAGAAATTGATTCGGCTCTCTCTCTGTCCCCCGGGGGACGGCGAATCGTTTAATTTTTCGTCTTTCGTCGCGCGAGACCTCCCGTCAACTCGACGCCGCTCGCCGTCGTCGTCATCGCGGTCGTCGTGCGCGCCTCTCTGCGCCGTACTTCGCGGAGAATCACTCGATTCGCTCCCTTTTGTCGACGGGTAGAACGGAAGAGAATATACAATTGACGGAGGAACGGTGTACATAAGACGCGTGTATCGATTGAGCTATGAGTTATGACTTTTGAATATACGGTCAGACCTCCCAATGTACTTACTGCCCTCCTAAGAAAGAAGGTCCTATCTAAAAAATTCTTGTTTTGAGATATTGACGTTCTAAGGTTTTAATGTTTGCCACATTGTAGTTTTTTATTTAATTGAATTCAAATTTTGCAGAAGTTACTTTTATGTATAGACTAACTTTGTATCAGAACAATAATATGTAGGTGTAATATGAACTACAGAATGCACACAACGATAAAACCTAAAAATCCCAGAATTTGCAGATAGGACCTTCTTCCTTAGGAGGGCAGTGTAGGTCCCGAACGTCTCTGATTGGAGAAACCGAAGAAATCAAAGCGTTTTGGAGGGCGACTCGATCTCGAATCGCGGATTATTGGAGTGTTTTACTGTACACTGAGAAAACAGTTTATTTTTAGTTGCTTTACGTACGTACCTATGCTTAATTATGGCTAAAGAAATATTTCTTTGGGCTTCAAGGAAATATTCATTAGCTATTACTGTATTTCTCCTCTTTGAATGAAAGAGACATTCTAATAATTACCATACGTTTACATGATCCAACGAAATACTTCTTTCGCCATAATCGAGTATACATTTATTAACTGCAAATAAACTTTTCTCTCAGTGTATGTACGACTGACTCTATGTAGAGAATGAAAGTAGAAGGATTTTGATGATTCTCAATGACGACATTAATTTTTATAAGTATTACATATTTACTATTTTTATTTCTCGCGAAATCTCGTATGAAGGATAAATCGAACCCGAATAGCGTCACCATGGAAGATTCGACTGTACACGCGATATCCTCCAAGCGAGATTCTTCCTCCTCCCCGGCTTCCCAAAGTCGAGACACTCTCCTGTCGCGTTCCGTCCGGCGATCGAGTTATCGCAAAAATGAGAAAAATTAATAAAATGAATCAACAACCGGCGCCGAGGGGGTGCCGACATAAATTAGCTAAACGAATTCTTTCTCCACCTCTCTCTCTCTCTCTCTCTCTCTCTCTCTCTCTCTCTCTCTCTCTCTTTCTCTCTTGCACTCTCCTTTTTCCGCCACCCTCATCGCCGACGAAGTCAACGGCGCGGGTGCACGACGCACCCGATTTCCGGCTCCTCGGAGCTTTCCCCGTTCTCTCTCAGAGAGGAGAGAAGTCGCGCGAATTCGATCCAAACCACGCTTGGTTAAATCCGTGTTAAGGTAGGTTTTTTTCTCTGGAAAAAAGACAATATATAAATCTCCTAATTTTTTTCGTGCTCCCCTCCCCCCTCTCTCTCTCTCTTATTTACTTATTTCTTCGTCTCTGCGTTTTCTTCATTATTCTTATTGATTATTATTACTATTTCATTATTGACATCAATCATCACCATCGTCATCTTCTTCCAGTTTCATTTACAATTTCCGAAAATATTTACCGCCACCGAACTTAAAAATACACTGTTAAAAGTTTCGTTCATTTTCCGACGCGATAATACTCAAATATATATCTTAAATTCACAAAATTCTTAATCTGAAGGGACACGTGTTTATCTGAATTCCAAAGCAGAATTTCGCAATATTTCAATCTTTTCTTGATCTAAAACGCAACCTTACAGAAATCCATAGCCCATATATGTATATATATAGGACGCTCTCCTAAACTCACGGAATGTCGTGGGTCGAATATCATATTGTTCTATCAACATTTTCCTGAAATCTGATTGGTTGATCTATTAGAACATTATAAGACTTAGGAGTATTTGAATTTTGGAGATAGAATAATTTAATAGTGTTTGTAACTTGATTTCTAGGCCGATTTTATTACTGATTTCAATGCTGATAGAACAGTAATGGACAAAATCTAATTGTGACATTGACATCTCGATTTTTACCAAAAATGCTGATAGAACAATATAATATTAGACCCACGATGTGTATACGATGTTCAACACATTTTCATCCGATAAAAACTTCAGTATTTTCCCAAAGCTTCGGCTAAATATTTTTAACAGCGCAGGATCAATTACAGGTATCCGGTTATCATCCAGCTTCCGTATTCCACACCCATCGATCATCATCGACCGCCGGCGGCGAGCGTCTACGTAGAGCGCAGCGCCTAATGCGCGCGCGTTCTCTCCGAGCGAGCAATTACAAAACTCCGTCGATCGAGGCGATTCGACGCGAAGGGCGTCCGCGATAAAAACTGGAAGCGGCATATGGCCCGGTTCCGTGCCACGGCGCGGGTTCTCGCTCGCCGATAATTAACGTTACTTCTCCTCGCGTAATCATTAGCCTAACAACCTGGAATTTCGGTCTTGCCGCGGAGTAGTAACAATTAAAGGGGCACACCGTGACGAGATTTCTGACGTATCCCCCTCCCCGCGGCGTGCGGGGATCGCGATGTCGATGGGACGCGATGAAAAAGCGACGCGGAGCGCGAGACGAGGGAGAAGAGAGCGCGCGCGAGAGAGAGAATCGGATCTCTCTCGCGCGCGCCCGCGTATCCGACGTACGGACGACAGGGTACAAGATACATAACGAGAAACACCGAGCGGCTTCTGGAGCGGAGGAGCAAAAACGTCGCAAAGCGCTCGGCGCGGCTTAATTGCTTAATCAGACGTAGTAAATCTTGCGACGCGGGCATTTATGCGCGATACCTGACCTGTATCTCTCCGCGGTGATCGTCTTTTTTCTCTCCTTCGCACCATTCTACCCGGCAGTAAAGTGGAAGCGTTTCGATCGACTCGCGGTATCCTATTTGCCCTTTCTCGGCTATGCGTGAACCATTGATACGACGGCGTCGCCTGTATTCGAGCATCTCGATGCAAGCTGGACCACTGCTCTCCAAAGCTTTGAGAGTAAAACGTATATACGCGAGAAGAGGGGTGGTAAAATATTCGCGATTTCGATCAATTACTGACTGCACTGAGAGAAATGTTAAGGTTGCACAGCAATTAGTATAACTCTGATGGCTATATTTTAAGGTTAAGTGACTTTAACCTAATATAAGTAAACATTAATTTGAGATAAATAGGAATTTATTCACATCGAACAAAAGCCTATTTGAATTTGATATAGGTGTTTTACATATCTTTCTAATCGAGCACGAACCTAGTGGAATATTTATTTTATTGAAATAGATTTTTGTTCGATGGTAATAAATCCCTGTTCGTCTCAGATAAATTTTCAATTAGGTTCATATTCAACTAGACACTTTCCCTGGGTGTATACGTATAATTTGAGTAGCTATTTATTCTGGTAAAATAAAAAAGGTATTGCCAAGGCAAACGGAAACTTATTATTATATTAATAAACTACTAGCATTGTCGTACAATCTATACCATTTTTCTCAGTGTAATACTCGGAATAATGATCACGAAGCGATCGCATACGCGGTAACGCGATAATCGCCATGTCCCCTTTTTCAACTCGTTGAGCGAGCGGACACCCGGTATATCGAGGGATAACCGTGGCCGGTGGTGTAATGCAACACTGCGCAGTCCCGATCCTGATCCTTGAATGAGATGGTATCTCCGTGATCCTGCACGCTATGCGTAGGGGCCTTATGTTCCCGGGTCGAATGTATGCGTTGCGCACACTGGAACGGTCTATTGTATTTGTATTGTGCCGTTCATATTAGGCCGCGTGTATAGCTACGTACGCGAATTGCAACAGAGTCCAAAAGTTATTCAAACGTATACTGAGAAAAAAAAACTTAGTCCATTTAACTAAAATCTTGGAGATTATGACTAAAACGATATTTGGTGAAATATGGATTCTCTCTCTCTCTCTCCATCTGTTTGGTCAAACTGCTCGCTTTTTAGTTAGAATAACTAAACATTTGGTTGGAATAATTAAATATTTGGTTAGAATAACTAGAAATTTGGTTCAACTGACCAGTAGGTACTTTGGTTATAATAACTAAACATATTTAACTTGATGTGTTTCGTCATTTTAACCTAATTATCTTTCTCAGTGCATCACCGAATAACGCGTCGAGAGAAATATTTATTACACAGGGAAAAAGAATTAGTTGGATCTACTGATAATTATATACCTACGGGGTCGCAAGTAATTATTTATTTACATCGATTAAATCTTTCTTCGTATTGATTGTAAGGAAGAGATATCAAATCAATGTGTACTAAAACATTTAATTGATATAAATCAATAATTATTTACGACCCCGCAAGTAACTTTCAGTACCTAGATTCAACTAATTATTTTCCTCTGTGTACGGGGTAATGCGTGAAGGCTCGTTGATCTATTTTTAATAAATCGTTGTCCCGCGATCGGATCTAGCACAAGAACCGAAGTGAAGCGAGAAGAGAGTGAACCAATTCGATTCTAATTAAATTCAGGTGACGGTATCTTATTTTACAATGCAACGACCCGTATTTTTATATCCCGATTTTAACGCTAAAAGCGTCCTTCCGATCCTTGACTGCGTCGCGTTGCTCTGTCGAGTCTCGCGCGACCTTGCTGAAACCCCGTAATCGAGAAACGGAACGGCACTTCTAGCGCTAAAAACGACGCACAAATACGAGTCAATGGAAAATTCTTCGAATAAATAGGCGCATCGAGATCGCTCGAGCAAATTTTCAACGCGATCCACTTTAGCGCCGAGTTGCTCGATCGACACGATCGGACAGCCGGAGCGGTATGCAAAAACGGCCACGTTTTTGTCGCGCTCGATGATCGTTACGTAAAATCAGATCGCGTTGCGAGACGACGGAAAAAGGGGAAGCGTCACGGTGATGGGGAAAGGAGCGAAGATGAATTTCACTCGGATCGCCTCGCCAAAGGACGAGTCGAAATTTATTCTCTCGGCTCGTTTAAACCCCGTCGTATCCGCGGGGGCGAAATTCGTCGCTCCGGGGTACAAATTTACCCCTATCCCGAGCGATGATATCCCCCCGCCGGTCACTGGTGCATGAAACAGTTAAGCATCGACAATGTAAGCCAATCAGAGGTGGGCCGGGGGGTGTATCGGAGAGAGCGGAGCGGCGGTAATCGCTCGAAATTGCGTTAAATTTAAATTTTTAGTTGCAAGCGAGACACCCCAAGGGGTCCGTGTCTTGGCCTTTTGATGCTGGGGTTAGATATACGTATATACGTCACGCTTCTAAAGAGGATGTGCCTTTCGAGGGGATGTTCATCGATTGCTGTCCTCGATATTCTCCAAAACCAGACAGAATAATTGTATATTGTTTGCATATAGTCCATAAATGGATTTGGTCCTATATATAGATTATACCACATGAGGCAAATCTTACCCGTCGGGAAATAAATTTTAATCACTGTTATCTCATTATTTATATAAACATTTGGCCTACATCGATATAAGACTTTATTACAGACAAAAATGTAATCTTCAAAAAAGTATTATACAAGTATGAGCCAAAAACTCATAGATAATGAAATAAAATAGTGATTGAAATTTCTTTCCTGGCGAGTAAGTTTAGCTTCATATCTCGTACGAGTATATAATTTCTATAAAAACCATATATGGACTTTACATAAATCATATGGAGTTCATATATGGTTTGTATAGAAATCATGTACAATCCATATAGGACCTTATAAAGACTATAAAAACTATATATGAGGAGCAACTTATCAAAATTCATTGTTTATGCCGTGAGGTATAGCAGAAAACAGTTTTTTGCCTGTATTGGAATCAATACTCTGGAAGGACATAATGCGTTTTGATAAGTTGCTCCTCATATGGACTCTATATAAACCATAGGTATATAATCCATATAGAACTTTTCCGCCTGGGAAGTAAAACGCTCAAAGAGAAAATTTCCATCGGCACTCGCCTTGGTACTGTTTCCCGATTTCCCTTGACCCATCGTTGTATCGGGATCGATACTGTTTGACTAATTGTCGGATACGCAAAAACACGATTAGCTTATCATTCGAGTTAACGACACTTCCGAAATTTCCTTGACCAACTTTGGCTGTAATTTCGATAAATACATGCAAAAGCACGTGTACGAGCGTCCAGATGTGCAAGATTGATCGCCGGTTCTATTCTGCGCTGAGATAACAGTTTATTTGTAATTAATATACCTACCTATAATTGATTATTGCGAAAGAAATATTTTTTTAAGTCAAGCAAATATTCGTTAGCTATTGCTCTATTTCCGCTTGAATGAAAAAGACATTCTCCTGCTCACATAATTAACATATATTTACTTCCCTCGATAAAATATTTCTTTCGCTACAATCAAGCGCACATTTATCAGCTAAACAACTGAACTCTTCTCTCAGTCTATAATTGCAATTTTCCCGAAAGTGTGTCTCGCGAGAAAAACTTCGTCGCGATTACCTCGTCGTTCACCTTGGTACCGCTTCCCAATTTTCCTTGACCAACTCGGACTGCGCGATATACATAATATATTCAAACAAAGGTATACCCAGGCCAGCGTACCCAGCGCAGCTCGACGCACCAACACACGCGAAAACCTAATCACCATCTCGAGACGTAGGTCCTGCTAAGCGCAGAGCGAAAGACAGAGAGAGAGAGAGAGCGCGCGCGCGAATAGCTCGGGCTCCCTTTACAATCCCCGCAAAGCCTCGTGGGGGTTTACAATATTACCCGCTACACGGCGCAACAAAATAATAACGCGCGCGAGAGCGCGGGAAGCGCTGCGCCCCCTGCAAAACAGACACGGCAACTAAAAGGCTTACCGAGTAATTTGCGACGGCTTAAAGCCGGCCAATCTGATCCGGGCGCACGTGAAATCTTATACCGCGCGGTCTCTCTCCGCGTGTCCCCTTCGCCCCCTCACCCCGTCCCACCCCTGCGGCGTCCCTCTTCCGTGCCCAAGAGTCGCCGAAGGTGGAGAAACAAGGGGGGTGGGCCACCGGCGCGCGAGACAAAACTGCGCGACGTTCCGAAAAACGATACGCGCACCCGCACCGCCTCCCCCCGATTCACCCCCTCGCGTCGACCACCCTCTCCGATACGTTTTCACCTTTCCCCCGTTTTTTTTTTTTGCTCTCGTTTTCCTCCCCCCTCGAACACGAGCCGCGCGGGTTTTACGGGCCGTCGCGCAGAATTTGGCGCGCGGCGCTGCACTTTTCGCCGAAAACGGTTAATTGAGCGGTTGCCACAGCGGAGCGCGCGCGGTTAGGGAGGAACTCTTCTTCTCTTTGCAACCACCTTCGCGCGCGCGCGCGGCCTCCTCGTTTTTGTCATCGGACCGCCGCGCGACGGCGGGCGACACGCTAGGTAAATACTCGTCGGGGGAGAAGGCGCGGGTTTCCGTTGCGGGGTCTCGTCTCGCGTCGCGCTCGATTGACCGCGCGCGCGGAAGCTTTGATTGATCGCGCGTACAGGGCAATTGCGGGGCGAGGGGTGCGATTTTCTCGGGTTGGCACCCGTTTCGCACCGGCGCACGTGGCAGCCACGGGCAGCCTGATCAAGAACTATATCGCGAACCGACGTCCGCGTGACGCGTGTTTCGAGAACGGGGCTCGATTCGTCCCGAAGACGGAGCGCTGCGGCGCGCCTATACCACCGCGGCAAATCGCTTCGAGAGCTCTTGAACTCGACGAGCCGCTCTGAGCGACGGCGCGTGGCCCGATCGGACGCCACTGAAGTCCTCAGCGTCGCGATAATTGAGATATCGATTGCGCGCGACGAGCGATACGTATAGCCGGGTGCAGCTCATCTCGCTGTGACTCGTCATCGGCGTCGCGCGTTCCTCGCGTTCGTTTATTTCTTCGTTCTCGGTCGATCGACGAGATCGGATCTGATCGATGAACGACGGCACTGCTGACGTATTTCTAGTTGATTTGCTTCGAGAAATCATCTAGCCTCGTCGTAACGATTCATTTGTTGGACGTGATCATTGTGTATGGACTGAAATGAATGGAATGGATGTGTTGTGGATGGAATTGCGTATGGACTGAAGAATCGTCATCGTTCGGGACGAATGTTTCAGGATCGTTTTAATCGAAAAATTACGACGACGTATACTTATCGGATTATCAGTATTTCCCACTTGAAGACACATCAAGGCGATACATTATATATATTCCACGAGGAAACAATTATTCTACTCTTTACAATTTCTCAATTCTTGATCCTACTTGCTTTATTCATTTTAAGGCTGGATCACGTATACCATCCAAGGCAAAAGTAAAGTGTGCTCGGGTGAAGAAACGTTTCCTTCGTTTTTTGCGATATTTTTGCGGTTAAAGAAAAAGTAATAATCACATTATGCCGTGAAATAACTGAAAATTATTCAAAACGCGTTTTTACAAATTGTTAATCTTGCAAACGTCATAATTTTGCGAAAATAATATCTTGATATTTAAAACTTTAGTTCCATACTGTACAATTGATTTGCTTTACGGACACTAAAACAGAGCGCATATAAAGTTCTTTTAACTCTGAAGTGTGAAAAATCGAATCGTAAGAGACAATATAGAAATACCAAATTTGGAGTGACCTTTTCTCCGAACATTTTCAGTGAAATCACCTCAAATTTTAACCAAGCACTGCTGATTCACTGAAACGTCACATATTCAAATTTCAGATAAATCGTGAAATTTGTAATCATACGTAACTCAACGTTAACGCAAGTTTCGCAATCGAAAAGTATCGGAGACTCGCGGTAGCCCCGAGGGATCGTGAAAAAAAAGAGGAAAAAAAATCGCGCGCCGTACTAGCGATCCAAAAAATAGAAGACATCTCGAGGAGAGCCTCTCATGCGACTAGAAACTTATTTCTCTCGCATCTCTCTCTCGCGTATACCTACACGGCCCCGCACGCAGTCACCCATCCACGACGCACACACGGGCTCCCGACAAAAATGAGCCCACGCACAGACGCGGGATCCGTTAAGAGCCCCTTTAGTGTTTGCTGGCAAACACCCTTCATTCTCCCGTAGCTCTGGTGGCGCCCCCCGATTCTCGAGTGAAGTCCCTCACGCGCACAAACGGACTCTGATCACATATTAATTATTTACCGAGTGATTTCTATATCTCATTCGATACGCGAGACGCACTCCCGAGGCCTTTCTTCGAGGAGCGCGGATGCAGCGGGGTCCCGTTGTGTACGGGTGCGGATGATGGGTATTCAAACGCGTCATTAATTTAAATGAAACGGTGAATTTCGTTCGGCGGTGTATAACGTGTACGCGGGAATCTTAAATTTCTTATAAACTTCGACGCCGCCGCGATGTTGAGAGTTCCTTTTATTCTCAGACGCGGTGATATGCGAATAGTCCTTAAATTTACGAAAGTATACCCTTCATTCTAAAGGACGCGTACTTATCTTGATTCTAAGTAATAATTTCGTAATATCTCGATTGTTTCTTAATTTTTAAAAATTTTTTTCAAATATTTCAAAGTGTCGCTTGTATCATAAATTGTTGTAAAATCCGGATCCACGCGACGTTTTTCTTAAAATCGAGGGAAGATTAACGATATTCCAGATATATTGCGTTTAATACAAATTTCAGAATTTTCCTGAAGTTTAACATAAATGTTATTATAATAACAGTATATGCCATGTGTGTAGGTACACGGCCGAATATATATATATATATATATATTTTATCCAAGGGAGGATCAAGCGGATACTCAAAAGCAGCATAAAAAATACTATAGTTGTCAAAAAATCACCATTGCAAAATCGAGTACACGCTTCTCGTAATTTTGCTCGCTACGAAAAAAAAAAGAACACCCCCGCGCACCAACCCGCAGCAACGAACCAACTGACGCGCGCCTTGAAAATCATCGAAACGTACCCTCGTTTCCCCAAAAAGCACGAGTCGTCAGGCCGTCGATTCTCGATTCGAAACGACGCGTATCGAGAGCAGCAGCCCCCGCCGTACGATGGAGCGCAACCGCCCCTCCCCGGAAGACTTGTAGAGTCCGATCAGCCGTGCCAACCCCGCGGTCTAATTATCCTCCGTTTATCTCGCTCCGATGCAAATACGTCAGCCGACCGGCGATCCGCGCATCACCGACGAATGACGGGTTTGCGCGTGGTAATACGCGCGGCGGAAGCCGTCATTCTTGCCGACACTTCGCCCCCCGCGCGCGGACAATGGGGTAATTTTCCGGAGGCACGGCCGCGCGATTCCCCGGACGGTGAGGTTGCTTGAGACAACGGGATTAGCTCGGTTTATAGGATCCCCGGGACCTCTCCACCCCCCCCCCCCCTCTTCCTCCGCGCCACCTTCGCTCCACTCCCATCCCTCCCCGACGGCGCGGGGACTCACGAAGGATTTAATTTTCAAGATTTTTCCCACGAAGCCCACGGAGTAGGTATTCGGTAGTGGGGGTCCCCGTTTTTCGGGGACCGCGGGGCAAACACTCGAAATGTCTAGTGTTCCTCCGGAAAAATGTTTGTCCCTCGTCACGGACCCGGGATTGCGCGCGCTCGGCTCTCGGTACGTCCGTAGCGGTACCGTGGCGGCGGGGAAAACCCGCGCGCGCGGCGTACCAAATCGCACGGAGAGCTTTCGCATTCGTACTAGGTAATTCTTGTTTACCGAAGATTTGAAAGATTTGGACAAAATTATCTACCCCTTATTTTCCCGTAAGACGGAAAACTATACTTTTTGAAGTGTAGTACGTCATAGTCTAGTAAGACTATCTCCCTCGCACTCGTTGCTTGGCATTAATGCGTATCTCTGCCTTTCTGACGAGATGTCGCAATCTTGTAGAGAGAAACGCGCTTATAATTCAGCGAATAATTATTTTTTCGAACCGTTTCTTTTTCGTTTGTCATTGAATATGTATACGGACTACAAATTAGATTTAAAAATGTGAATATTTGTTTTATGTCAAGCGAGCCTAGGCCACTATGGAGTACAACCAGTGCCCCTTCTGGGCGCAATTGTGGAATTTCATTTTTCCCAAAAGAGCAATTAGAATTTGTCTCACTACTTTCTTCGTAATTTGAACGAAAATTATAAAGTGAGGGCACTTTTCACGTATAAATGGATCGAAATTATAACCACCACGCGAGGGTCGCGAAATCGGAAAATAAAAGAATTACTGCTAGCAGACAATCCGATACACGATGGTGGCAACGTTGTTATAACAACGATATTTTTATTAATTTGAGTCGTAGGCTAAGCCGACTCTATTTCGGGAGATGTAGAATGGCACGCAGATTTCGCAAAAAAATTATTTCACTTCGCGAAAATGAGTAATTACAGAAAAACCGGGGAAATGAATTTTCCAAACATAGTGATAATTTTCTGTAAACAACATTGGTTAGAAAATGTGGAACCATATGGGACTCTCGATTGAAGCTAAGCTCTAAAGGGCTAGAAATCAGAATTCCCCGACAGAATGGGTCTGCTAGGCTTTTTTTTTCACGCGAGGGATAGAAAGACATTTTTTCCTAGCCTCCCGTTCGCAGAGAAGAGTTCCCTCCGGACTGGGAAGATCCGAACCCGACGCTCGTTCCTCTCATTCGGATTCTAAAGTCAATTTCTCGAAGGAGCCTTTCGGGGCGTATCGATTACCACGCAGGGAGACACGCCGCTCGGTTGGCGCGCGCGCTTGTGTGTGTCTGTGCGGGGAGATGCACCTCGTATGTGCGCGCGCGAGAGAGTATCGGTTTTCCGCGTCCTCCTCGCGGCCCCGCGAGCACGGCGGAGCACTTAAAATCTTCAAACAGATCGAAATTCACGGATCCCGAAAACAAGTGAGCGCGCGACGTCAGTCGATACTACCTTTGTCCTTGGGCAAACATTTGCTCGCTTCCCAGGGGCCGATCTCGCTCGGCCCCCGCGACCGGCCGAACCGGAGCTCGGGCGGAAGAGATCTGGAGGGGGGGGGGGGGGGGGGGCTGTCAACCCCCGCTCGCGCTCGGAAAGCGGACGCCATATCGCACCGGCTTCGGAGACTCGATGCGAGGCGGGATAAAAATGTTGCAAATCATGGACTACCTGTCCGGCGATCGCGCGCGGCCCGGTTGGCCGGACACACGTTGGTGTTTTGTTTAATGCACTCGCACCCCTCCCGCGGTGCGGCGTCATGCCTGCTTTGTTTTAAGCGTTATCCCTGATCTGGGGCGAGTCGCTTTCCGAGCGATTTCGGCTCGATCGTCGATCCTGCGCGATTGTTTTGGCCATTTTTTTTTCGCCGGATCGGTTCGCGATCTCCCGAATCGGTTACGGGGGCGTTTTTTTATTTTATCGGTTAAAATAGCGAAACATTGAAAATTTATCGGTACGCGAATAAATTCGACGCCTTCCTTGTGATTTTATAGAGTCGAAACCGCGGTATTTTTTCCGAGAAGGAATTCGCAGATTGCCTGATCAAGATGAAGTAAATGCGAAGAAAACGACAGGGACTATTTTGAAAATTGAAATGTAGGGTACACGGAGAAAATTGAACGGTATCCAACGATTATCATGCGAAGTAGTAAACAGGTGACGGCTTTAATGATATTATGTTGAATAATCTGCAGAATGGTAATCATCGCTATCGAATTGTAGGTAATCACTGCTATGCTGCAAATTATTCAGCACGATATCGCCGAAGCTGTCTCCTGTTTACTATTCTGGCTGGTAATCGTTATCATTCAATTTTCCCCGTGTAGACCAAGACGAATCGGATAATGGATCTATACATATTTCTGAAATCACGATGAAAATGATTATTTCGATCATACATATCACTTTGTTGGAGAGGAATGAAGTAATACGAATGATCGAGATGCTCATTTTCATCACGATTTAAGCAATATAGGTAAATCTATGATCCGATTCGCCTCGACCTACCCTGTATTAAATTTTTCTAAATAAATTTTGAACTTTCCAAAAAAAGCCACCGAATTAATTTGCACGCCTCTTAGCAACGGCTTCTGTCGAAGGTCAACCGCTACATCGCGCTCGACGAACGCGCGATACGAAATTCAATGGCACAATCGCAACGCGTGGCGAGCTCGCTCATTCGCGCGCGGTGGCAAACTAGAGGCGGTCGCGGGGAACGCGGCAATTCGCGCGCGCGCGCGCGCGAGGGGCAAAATGGAAAAGAACAACCCGAACGACCGCGCGCCGCGCGACTCTCGCGAGGGGTCGTCATCGTCGTCGTCGTCGTCGTCGTATCGTTTTAACGTCTCTATTAGCGGCTATTAAAAACGAACTGGCGAAGAGAAAAAAAAGAGCCCCGTTTCAAATCGCGCCCTGTTCACATGCTGCTGCGGCCGTATCCAGTTACCTTTTGTGGGCCTTCCAAAAGGCTCAGATTTTGGAACGATATACGCCCCATTGTGCCTCGGGTATTTAGTATGGCACGGGGAGGGCCGAGGGAGGGGGGCGGTGGCTCGGCCGTATAAAATCCACGGGGCGAAAACGCGTACGAGTCTCTATGGTGTCCCGTGACACGGGGCAGATTCTGTTAAAATGATATCCTTCGTTAATGTCGTACCCCCGGCTGAAAAAAAATAACAGAACGAAGCGAGGGAGAGAGAGACACGACGGAACCGTTTCCACGAGTGCACATACGGCCACGGAAAACCGGTACCGCTGTACGATTCCGAAAATGGCGACTTTTTAGATCTCGTCTGCGTTCCCCGGAAATGTCGGCGAATAGGACGAGAGACGCTCTGCGAGTGTAACGCTGAAAGGAAGAGGTTAAGATGTGACCAAAAAAATCGGAGCAGAAATGTTTTAGACGGAACAGAATTTCGTGTGGATAATTTTGGGTTTGAATTTGTTGCTTAACGATGAATTTTTCGTATTACGAACTTATAATTGCTTCGATAGAATGTATTCTTCGAGTTGCATAGGACCGGCGCGCTCTGTAAATTTGAATCAGCCAAAATGACTGACAATTAGCGAGTAGCTGCTGATAATAGGCTACCATACCGCTATAATTTTTCAGAGGTACTTATACTGTAACAAAAAGTTGTGCTGAATTTAGTATAACTGTGTATGAAGACTTTATCCGATACGTGATTATAAAAATTAGTATATGTACTCCGTTATGAAATTTATGAGGGCATTTTCATGAGGAAATATATTAATTTTTATAATTACCGAGAGTGTATTAATTTTCGTAACAACGTATTAGAAAAAGATTTATATAAATGTGTATTAAAAATACAAATTCTTTTATAGTATGTATTTTTAGCTGATCATCAGTTATTATTCGCTGATTGTCAGTCATCTTGGCTGATTCAGATTTGGAGAGCGTCGTTTTTTCTTGAAAAAATCCGAAATTACATACTGGAAAGGCATAACAATGGATCCCTTTCGAATTTTTCTTTGAATCTTAACGATGTACTTATATGAGAGTACAACGGCGGCAACTTTCGATTACGCCGGCGCAGAAACCTCGTTCGATCGCCGCGCGGCGTCTCGTCGCCCCTCAAAAAACACATTTCGAGCATTATTGTCCGGCGTAATTGGTCGAAGAGCCTCGTTGACGCCGCGACGGACGCGCGGCGGCGGCGGCGGCGGCACGTTCCCCCACATTGCGCGTTTTATAATACGGGTATTTAAAAGTGATTCGTCATCCGACGTAAATATATGGCGGATGCATCCTCATCAAGGCCCTCCTTTGCACCTGATACCTTTCCCGGCTCTGATGAATTTTTTTTAATTACCCGGACGACGCGACCGCGCGCACGGGGCAGCTGTGGATGGCAATAACGGAAGAGAGGCTCTTCTTTCGCCTTCTCTCCGTAACGGTGCAGCTCGCTCCGACGTCAATCGCGCGAAAGTGCAAAAATTGAGAGCGGCTGATTGCGAAAAAAAAAATCTAAAAATAGGACGATACGAACTTCAAACGAAATTTTGGCGTAGAATTCTTTCCTGGCGTTTCTCAGCTTTTGCCGACAGATTTCTCGTACTGGAAAAATTGCAGTAATACGGAGAAAAAATGATTAGTGATGTTCACTGAGAAAAAAAAGTAGCCAACAGAATAATTTTGTTGAATCAATTTGATAACCTGAGAAATATCTGTTGGATTATCCAAATGTTTAACTCTGCCGTCAAAGTTTTCGTGAAATCCACCAAAGAATTTTGCAATTCCAAAAGAATTCATTCGCTCATATTCACTCAAAATATTTTATCAGTCCAACCAAAAGTATGTGCTTTCGGTGTTAATCAAACGTTGGTCGATATAGGAACAACGAAGTATTTTTATCGCCACAACAAATGCTTGGTCGTTACAATCAAACATTTTAGAAACATCACGTTTCCACGGTCAACTACCTATTATTTGTCGTAATCAAAAGTTTTGTTGCCCCGATAAAAATATTTCGTTGTTCTCACATCGACCAAAATTCGGCTAACATTACTACCAATGATTTTTCTCGGTGAAAGAATTATCACGGCTCGAGCGCTGGAGTCGTATAAATATTTATCGTTCGGCTGTACGGATACGACGAGAGATCCAGATAAGGGACAAGATTATCTCCCGCCACTCGCGGCGGAGATAATCGCGTGTCCAGCGAAACTGGACCGACAAACCGGCGAGGCGGAGTGGAGCGGACCCGATACCAGATCCTCGCGGCGCGTATAAGCCTACGAAGGAGGGGTTAGGTGTGTAAGAGGTATACGCGTACCTGGAAGCGTGGAAGCCGATCGCAAAACGAAACGCAGGAACGATGACGAGAGCCGAGACCGGGCTAAATACGCGCGCATGTGGGTAGCGAGAAAGGACCGAACAAAGGCAAGAGAGAGGGGCATAATTAAAACGCGTCGAGTGTCCCGCGAAACGGGTTCGATTACCGCCTCGTCCTCCTCCTCCCCGAAGTCCTGGGTTCTATAAAGGAAGGAGCCCGGTGAAATTTGGACCCGCGCGCGCGTCGAGATATCGATGATGCTGTGCGACGGTGTCGCTTATTTCTTTTCACGAGACCTCTCACGGAAAAAAAAAACCTGCAATTTTGACTGTTCGATCCTGCGACGCTGAGACTCGAGCTTATTTTCAAGGATTTGTACACAGAAAGCACATTTTTTACTTGTTATTTACAACTGTACATGGAGAAAAAATAACTACACTGATTACAGTTTGACTAGCCTAAACTACGATTCCGCGCGCAGGAAGCTTTACGGAATGATACAGTGATTATATAGTTATTTTTCCTGGGAAATCGATAGAAATTTCTGTGCAAACAGATATCTGTACATTTGTGAACAATGAATAGAAATATGCCATCTATACTTGAAAAAAAAGTTTGTATTTTTAATATACTTTTATATAAAGCTTTTTACCAATACGTGATTATGAAAATTACCTACCATATTTCCTCATGAAATTTCTCTCATAAATTTCACAACAGAGAGTGTATTAATTTTCATAATCACGTATTGGATAAAAGCTTTATATACGATTGTATTAAATTTAATACAAATTTTGTTAACAATTTTTGAAAAACAACCCCGAGTCTCAGCACCACTCGATGAAACAGTAAAAATTGCTGATTCTTTTTTTTCGTCCTCCGAACTTCGTTTCGCCGATATTTGCGCGAAACTTCGACAATTCTCACCGAAACACGATCTTCCCGCTACGTGAAACGACGCGCGAAAACCATTTGGCACGCATTATAACTTTTTTCGCTCGCCGCGTTTCTCGCGCCGCTCGCCACCTCCTCTTTTTTCCCTACTTTTCGCGCAAAAATAGATCGACAGCTGCTTGCGCACCGGTCGAAGCCCCGGCGGCCTGAACCTGTTCGAAATCACACGAGGTGGTGTGGTTACCTTGGTAACGGGACTCGCGACTCAATTAGCAACGAAAATACGGGAGAATCTCACCCGACGCGCGCCCGCGGACGCTGCGCATCGATCGTCGCGCGGAGCTTTTAAGGGCGAACCGCAAAGATGTCCGCAATTCATCGGTCTCGCCTCTGGCTGTCGGCCGAAAACAATGGGACGATTCGAGCGTCCCTTTTGCGGCGTGTATGCGACAGTGCGTGAGGCTTCTGCAGAGGGAGGGAAGCGCGGAGGCGCATGCCGTGAAAGGGAGAACGCGCGCGGGAAACGGCGAGTTTTTCAATATTTGATCTTGCGTCCTTCGCTGCACTGTAGAGAAAATGTGTATTTTTAATATAGGTACTTTTTTATATATGAGGCTATTTTCCGAGAGAGATACGTGATGATGAAAATTAATATACTCCCTATTTATGAAAATTAATATAGTGTAGACCGAAGCGAATCGGATCGTAGATCTATATTCCTTAGATCGTGGTGAAAATGAGCATTTCGATTGTTCGTATTACTTCATCGGAGAGGAGCGAAGTAATACGAACGATAGAAATGCTCATTTTCAACACGATCTGATAAATATGGATCTATATATATGATCCGATTCGTCTAGGTCCTCTCTATTTCCTTATGAAATTGCTCTTATAATTTGCGCAACGAAGTACATTAATTTTCATAATCATACATCGGATAAGAGCTTTGTACACAATAATTGTGTTAAATGTAATACAAGTTTTTTTACTGTAGAGCAGCCGGCAATGTACTTCCGGCGTCACGGATTTTTAAAAATATCATTTTTAAACGTACCAACCAATAAATAATTGATTCTTATATTTTTACCGGCTACGACGGCATTTGACCTGATTGATGAACGCATGAGAATTGATCATTAACTGATTATCACGTTTAAAAATGACATTCTAAAAAGACCAACGACAGAATCCGCGACGCCGGGAGTAAACAATCGAAGAATTATAACCGAGGCTCGAGCTTTCGACTCGAAACGTCGTTCCTCCATTCGTCCACGAAACCCCGTTACACCCTTTTCCTCGCGTTGAACCACCCCACCGACACTCGCGCGCGTCGCCCGCAGTCTCTCTGCTCGGCAAATCGATTCGACTCGCGCGCCGTGTCGTCAGCCTCCGGCGCAATTTCGGCCCGCCTGATCCGTACAAAATTAACCTCGAGATCTCGCCGATAGGCCGCGCGGGGGGAGTGTTTCGAGGAATCTCAGACGCGGTTTCGCGCGCCCCGGGAACTATTAATCATTTTTTCGGGGTCGGACGTGTGCGCCCGCGCGGCCACGTGAGAATCCGAGACGCGCGCGTTTTGCCCCGCGCTCTTATCCGCCGCGCATCTCTTACGCAACGACTTTTATATTCACGAGCGCCGCCGGGAGTCCTTCTTGCAGAACGCATCGCGCGCGTTCCTCCGAGAGAGAGAGTCGCCCGATATCTCTGCTTCCGCGGTCCCCCCCCCCCCCCTCACGCCGCCGCGCAACGGCACCGCGTGCGATGATCGTAGCGACTCGAAACACCTACACGCGCACGGGGTCGCGCGCCGCTTCGCCGAGAGCCACGGCGAATTAAAGGTACGATTCCGAAGGCAGACCGCAGACTTCAGACCGCAGCGGCAAACTGCAGGCGACAGCACTGGAGTCTATGTTTTTCAAGGAAGCGCATTCGAAGCGCGGCGGCACTGTCGCCCGCCGATTTACGCACACTGCACCACCGCCTAGAACCAGTAGTGTCGCCGACCGCATGGCGAACAGTTGTGTTTTTAAAAATGAGTTTTTCGAACTCCGACGAGGAAACATTGATCAATATTGTGACTACACATCCAGTTATTTATGACGCCAGCCACGTTGATTATCGAAACGTTTTTGTCGAAGAAAACGTTTGGAAAACTCTAGGGAAGGAACTTAATAAAAGTACTAAGTATTTTTAAATTCTTTTTAGACTCTGCGTAATTGCAGTCGAGCGGTGGTCTCGCGCGGTGCCGATTCCGCTTGCGCGATGTCAGATACGAAGGGAGATAATTACATTTGCCAATTGTAAGAGCGTTATTACTGCCGAACAAAATTAGGGATAGTGAAGTAGCGAAATAAGATTTTGTATGCAGAGAAAAAAAATTGTCTTGATTGAAGTAAACGTGATTTTGGATAGTTCTGTAAGAGCATATTTTTTCGACGCGAATGAACACCGGTTTAGTCGGAATACTATTCAATTAAATCGGTATTATTGACGTACATCCAATCGATATTCATTCTGATCGAATAAATGTGCTCTCAGGACTATTGAAAAATATGTTTAACCCTCTGTCGGCTACCCTGGGTGTGCGCTGTAAAAAAGATTTGTATTAAATTTGATATAATTGTATATGAAGCTTTTGTCCGATACGTGATTATGAAAATTAATATATTTCGTTATGAAATACCATTGAAATGATTTCATCCCCATTGTGCGAAGGACCTCGCTGAACCCAAGGAAAAGGCCTATGTACTTGAATGCAAACCTGATATAGAACATTTATGAGAGACGAATAGGAATTTATTCACGTCAAACAAAAGTCTATTCGAATTCGAACTAGAATGCTCTACTAGGTTCGTACTCGATATGCAAAACATCTATCAAATTCAAACAGAGACTTTTGTTCGATGTCAACAAAGTCCCATTCATCTCAAATTAATTTTTTCCATTAGGTTCGTATTCAACCAGACCTTTTCCCTGAGCGCGAATGTGGCGCGATCTATTATAAAAACAAGCGATCTCAGATTAATAAATCATATAATCGGTACGCCGAGTGGTATATCTTCGAATCGATCTCTCAATCGACCCTTTCTGCATTCACTTTCAGAATGCAGCAACAATCGGGATCCGGGAACGGTAACTCGCGCAGAACCCTGAGTCCGGGCCCGGGAGGCAGCGACTCCGAGGACTCGGACATCTCTCTGGGAGGAACTTCGCCGCCGTCTCCCAACTCGTCGCCACCGCCGACCCACCAACCCTCGCCTCACCCGGTAGGCACGTTGGGTTCGTTCTCTCTGCCCTTCGGGTGCAACCCGACCCAGTTCCGCGCGGGATACGCACCGGCCTTCAAGAACTTCTTCCCACCCACGGGATTCCCGTTCGAGCCCAACAGCCCCCAGCACAACCACCTGAACATTGCCTGCGGTGGAATCTTCAGACGCGCCGAAACTAGTCCCTTCCAGGCCGTCGGGCCCCGGGGTGACCTCGGATCGAGGTGCGTGTAAGCGTAAGAATTACTATCCGATATCGTTTAACCTGCATGATAGCCGTTGAAGCTTTTTCGTTTCGATGAAGAGAAGCTCGTACGATACGAACTGCGTTCAGCGATACGATGGAGGTAAAAGTGGGATAAATGGGATGCCGTGGTCGAAAAATGCGAGTTCAAAATCGATTATCTCGAAAACGATTGGCGATATCGAGGAAAAGCTTAAACGAAAGATATTCGTCCGTGTCTTTGCTGTAAAAAAGTTGCTTATAATTTTTCGCGTATCTCTACTGCATTTTGAAATAATCGCGTTCAAAGTTAAACACAGACGCCGGTGCGTTCATCCCACTTCAAGCCTACAAGTAAACGATCTAACGGGGAGTATACATTAAGGTTTCTCGAGCGGTACAGGGGCTTTTCCCTGCTAAAAGTTAGTCCACTGAAGTACAGTAACACTCTAAAGTATGTTCTACGTGCGATGTGGCAACAATGTTTGACGTACAGTAGTATGCGTGTATCTGTGAGTTCAAAAATGAAGCCCAAAACATCTGGTCATGCATCTGTACGTCATGCAGCGTTGCCACATTGACTTATCAAAAGTTAAATTTATAAAGGACAATTAATAAAAAAATAACGGGTCTCTTAATGAACGTGAAAATTGGTATAGATGATTTTAGCTCATTAAACTTGCTGTTCAAAAAATTTCAGAATTTTTTCACTATTTTTCTCAGAAATATCGCGGTTTGTTGGTTATAACCCATAAGAACACATGCTATTTTGTTATTCAAAAATCTTTGCAACGAGCTTCTTAAAAGACTTGAAAATTGAACTGCATTTTTTTTTACTTCAATCTACCGAATACAATCATTTTCAAGCAATTCTCACTATCTTTAGTATAACGCTCGAGAAACCTTAATTATCGCTCAGCGTATCGCGAGTCCTTTCAGCGTCACCCGAAGACAAACAGCCCCTTCCACGAGTGAAACGATGTTCTAACGAAAAATCCTCCCCCCTCTCCATTACAGATTACCCGATCCCCTGGGACTGCCCGCGCCGCTGACGCTGCACCCCCACGAGGCCCTCCTGCACCATCCCCACCCGCAGCACCAGCTGCCCGAAGGAATCTCCAGGATATCCGAGGGTTCGCGGCTCTCCGACGGCGGGGTATCCCGCCTATCGGACAGCCTGTCCGAGGCGCACAGTCCACCGCTGGTAGCGACCAACCTGTCGGTCACGGGACCCCTGAGGGTGGCGGTGCCGAGCCCTCACACCCCCTCGTCGCGCGGCAGTCCGCCGCCGACGCGGCAAACCCCCCAAGGTCAGCCGCACCAGGGCGAGGGCTTGATAAGAGTGGCGACGCCACCGCCCAATCCGAAACCGCCCCAGCTCCACAGGCCCTTCTCGCCCGCGTGATACAGACCCGAACGGTGCAGCCACGTCGGCGAGGCGTCGCGCGGGAGCAACGGGCGCCACGGGCAACGGACTATAGCCTCGCTGAAGGAGCGCTTCGAGGTGTTGTGAGTTTGCAATATCGTTTTGAGAGAGACGCGGCGAAACGAGAGACGGGACGAACCTACGGCTAGACGCGCACGCGCGCGCGCGCGCGGAGAAAGGTCGCCCGACGAAGATTGTACATAGAGCGCACCACACGTCACCGCGTAGTAATCTCTTTTATCGGTTTATCGATGTGCGCGGCGACGAGCGAATCGGGGAGTCGATCGATTGTTTCCCTCGGGACTTCGCGGTGGAAGTCGATCGCGATTCCGGGTATCGAATTCTGAGGATCGATCTACGCTGTACAAAAATAGTGTATTAAATTTAATGCTATTGTATGTAAAGCTTTTATCCGATACGCGTGATCGTGCAAATTAAAATACTCTGTTGTGAAATTTATAAGGGGATTTTCGCGGGAAAATTTATTGGCTTTCATAATTACGGAGTATATTAATTTGTATAATATTACGTAGGTATACTGGAAAAAAAAGCTTTATATACAAATATATTATGTTAAAAAAATACACATTTTTGTACAGTGTAAATTCATCGAATTGACCAACGTGAAGGAATCTCGACCCTGATCGAATTTTTTCGGGTGATCACTGCGAATTGTTCTTCCGTTGAACGGATTCGATCGTCGATTCGCGCACGGGATTAGTTGCGGGCGAGCTTCGAGCTTGTAGAAAGATAGAAGCCAGTACACGTGTGCCGACTACGGGTTTGATTGAGCGGCTATTTTCGACGAATCACGAATATGTCGTTTTTGACATCGAAAAACCTCGAACTCTTTTTTTCTTCGTTTGTTCTCGATATCGGCGGCGAGTCGCAATCGTGCCGCAATTATGATTTTCCATCAGAAACAGCGAATGCGATTCGATCGTAGTTTCCTTCGTGAACGTAATTTCCGCGTCGCGTGTGACGCTGCGGTTTACGAAATTAAGCGTCTCTCCGGGGACGTCGGGATGAGATAGATTCCGGGTACGGCTTCGCCGGTGTTTCCGACGGAGCCATACCGAAAAGTCCATTGTCATCGCGGCGGTCTTCGTTGTCGTTTCCATACGTGAACCCGGCGAACTCTCGCGCGTCCTTTCGAGTCATTTTCACCGATACGAGCTCCGCTCGATATCGCAGGCATCCCTCGGTGCGGAGATAAAAGAGTTCGAAGATTCCGCGATAAGAGATACAGAATGACTATTAAAATCAACATTCGATGTGCGAATATCGGGAACGTGGGCGGCCATAATTCGGTCGTGTCTCAACGGGGGACAATCGAGAGTCGTTCGACGAGGCCGTCGATTATTTCGCCGACCTGCTTTGCGTTCCACGCGCAAACGAATTCAAATCGAAGCGATATCGCGAATGATTCGCGAGCCAAGCGGATCGGATCCGTCGCACAACGGCCACTCCAAACACGACAAGGAAACGAGAATCTGTAGATATGTATATCCAGGCCAGACGTTGTACGGCTCTATAATCGTGATATCGAATGTTCGAGCGAGATTTTCCCTTTCCTTTTCTTCTTCGTTGTTATCTTCGGAAAAAGGCGGCGGCGCGCGTGCACGCACTACGAATTCGATGTAACGTATACTTATGTAGATCGAGGGTATAGCGTTCGACAAAAAAGGAAGAGAGAGGAACAATACGGAAAATAAATCACCGATTAAAAACGAGGAGGAGGAGGAGGAGGAGGAGGAGGAGGAGGAGGAGGAAGAGGACACGTCGATCGCGCGGGGAGAGCAACGCGACACGGAATTACCTAATCGTACCCGCGCCCTTCTAGATTCTAAGTAGACCTAGCGATTTGCGGAGATTTTCGTATTACGTAGAGTCACCGGGGCTTTTCTCCAGCTTCTCGAAAAATCTCCCGCCGCGTCGATTCCCCGAGAATTCAAGCCATTCCGCAGCGTTCGCGGGACGAGGAAAGGGAGTCGCTCGGGGTTCTCTCTCTCTCTCTCTCTCTCTCTAACTCCCTCTCTCTCCTTCCGTTTCCCTTTTCTCCTTTGTCCGTAGAGAGAGACTTTACTAGTAAAATTCTTGTATGCGATCCGATTCTGTGCGTATGGGTATATATATATACATATATACGCATATATAAATGCTGTAAAACGTATGGGTAAAACTGCGTAACGATTTAATTACCTACACACGAAATTAAATATATGAAGAAATATGAACATTATTATTATTATTTGCGCCTGTACATACATTCACGCGAAAATATATTAACAAATTATTACGAACCCACTGCGGTCGATCGTGTCAATTATTTCGCGGATTTCCTGCGACGCAACGCTCGCTCCCCCGAAGATCCTGAAAATTCTACAGATCGTACGAAACTCATCGGTTCGCGTTGGACAAACAAAAAGGTGGAGAGAATGGAAATGTCTGTCGTCAAATGTTATTGAAGAAATCTCAGTGGAATATCGAGATATTCTCACGCATAAAGAGTCATCGATAGCTTGCATTTCCCTTGAGTTATCGACCTGATAAGCGTGGTTTTCGTAATTAGCATTAAAAAAATACACAAGATAGGACGGTCGAGCGATGAATTCCAGAAATTTGAATTTTTGTGAGAAATCGAAAAAATTGAAATCTCTCGAGTCGAGTTCTCGACCGCCTTGTTCGACGTATTTGTTGGTGCTGATTCCGAAAATCATGGGCTCTCCGAGGAAATTTCAAAGCAACACCGAGATATCGATGATTTTTTTCAAAGTGTTCCTCGTATCATCAATATCTTATATTTATTTCGATATATCGACCTTGCTTTTCATAATAGGCGCGAAAAAATACGTAAGGAAGACTACCCGAGCGATCGGATTCCAGAGTTTTCGATTTTTGGCAAAATGTTCAAACCAAATTGATCACCCCTTCGTCGCAGTTCAACCGAAGACATCTAAATATAAATAATATCCAGAGAAAACGGAACCCCATCCCTTCATTGGTTCATAACTTCACGGAAAAAAAAGCAGCAATTTTTACTGCCTCATATCCAGTAACGCTGAGACTCGAGCTCATTTTCAAGAATCTGTACAGAGGAGACTGTTCTATGTACTGTTTATAACAGTTCATAGAAATGCCTTCAGAGGAGTCTGTTCTGTGTACTGTTTGAAACAATAATTAGAAATGCCTCCTGTGTACAAATTCTTGAAAATGAGATCGAGCCTCAGCGCTACTGCGGATGAGGCGGTAATAATTGCTGCTTTTTTATTGCATTCGAACGTAGGTACTTAGTTTTCCATCCGTGTACCTGACCTTTGTACACGGCGGCGCATCGATCATCGACGAAGCGCACCCGGACCGATTCTCTCGCAAGAGCGAACGTCATCGACGCGCGAGTATGAATTAATTGTTCACCTCGAATGCATTTGCCCTCAATCGACGTACCTTGGCACGGGCACATCGTTGATCGACGACGCGTTCCAATGTACGTCACGCGCACACGGGTCGATGCTCTCCCCCCCCCCTTCCCTCCCTCTCTCTCTCTCTCTCTCATACAGGAGCAAACCGTCATCGACTGAAGCACGCGGGAGATGGATGGTGGGGGCGGAAGAGGGTGTGAGACTGCGGGGTCGTCGAGGTTCGTCGCGCGATAACGTTGCGTGGGCGGGTGTCGCTGACAAAATCGACCAATCGGCTCCCGGCCTCGCTGTAACCGATCCCATAGGTTAACCAGGCATCGACCAAAGCTGTTGAAAAGCTGAAACTCACGGCGCACGCTGAATCGCGCCGCTCTCCGGCCGAGGTTAACCCCGCGCGCGACTCCACCCTGTGCAGCGCGCGCGCGACACGCAACGCTCTCGGTGCGCGCTCCTTTTTGCTCCGCGCCGCCGACCGGGAGATCTTGCCGACGGAGGGGTTGGCGATTTTCTGCGGATTAACCGGCGATCGCTGGTACGGGGGCACATGCTGCGCGGGAGGTACTTCGCGCTTTCTTGAAAATTGTAATGCAATTTTTTTTACGATATTGCACAAGAATTTGTATGAAATTTAATATGATTGTAGGTAGGTATATAAAGCTTTTATCCAACAAGTGTGATTATGAAGATTAATATATTCCGTTATGAAATCTATGAGAGCAATTTCATAAGGAAAAATATATCAATTTTCATAATATTACGGAGTACTTTACCTATTAATTTTCATGATCACGTATTGGAAAAGAGCTTTAAATACGTAAAAGTATATTAAAAGTACAATTTTGTTTACAGTGAGAAGCACGTTTCTCAATGAAAAGCACAAGTTACAAAGTACCTCTCCTGTGGTAAGATGTCTTTCTACATTTCTACAAATACCTAATGTGATCGGTTTGGAAAGGATGGAACGAGAGTGAAGAAATACCTGTATTATCGCCAAGGAAAGACCGATATGGTAAATTGTACCATATTTACAGTGCTTGCAGTATTTGCCGTATTTATTGTAGTGTTTATTGCAGTATTTACCGTATTTGCAGTGAGAGCTACGCGTAAGTGAGTGTTATCACAATTTATCAGTTTCTAGGGAAAAACTGTTCTTCGGCACGGTACACCGAAAGAACAGTTTACTTGTAGTTGACAAATGTTTGTTCGAATGTAACGAAATAAACATTTTGTCGGATCAAGTAAATATTCATTAACTGTTGCAATATTTATTTGGTACAATTTGATCCTTCGAAGCAACCATTTGGATGAAATGAAGATTTTAATAATTGAAACATATATTTTCTCGTCCTAACGAAATATTTATTTAGCCGTATGTAAAATTACATTCATTAACTATTATTAAACTATTTTCTCGCTGTAAGAACATCCGAAAACCCTCATGTATACATTCTTTACCGTAAAATCTACGACACCAGTTTTTCGATAACCGTTACACTATAGATGTCCCCCACAACGCACTCCATCAAAAGTCGATTTTAACGCGGCGATTTTGAATATTACAGATCCCTCGAAAACGAGCAGCAGATAGCGAATTAAACACGGACGCACAAGGACCGTTACACGCGGTACACAAAGAGCATACCTGCGGGTAGATCCACCAAAGTACAACGCTGGTAAATCTATACACACAGCCATCTTATTTACCGCGCGTACATACGGACGGGGAGAGCGACGGATAGATATCGCGATTATCGATAGTCATCGGGCGCAGCGCCAGCGTTCCCGGGATAACCAACATGGCGTGAAAAGGACCATCCCGCGCGCGTCGCGTCCCCTCTTTCTCCTTTTTCCATTCCGTCTCTCTCTTTCCCTATCGCGAGAGCGCGTTCCTCTCCTCCCCCCCCCCCGCCGGGCCGCGTGTCTATCTCGCCCAACGGCGTGTTCTCCGTCTCGCCCCGACGGTGTTTTGACAGTTGCTGCTCCGACACCTCTGGCACATTCATTAGAAAGTGGTTCTCACCCCGCGAACGAGAGACACAAATTCATCGCTCGCCGGCCACCTCGTCGCTGTTTTGACAACTTTTTTTTCCCCGTCGCGCCACGGCGCACTTTCCGGAAATGCCGTTCAAATTCTTTCCGTGCCGGCGCGCAAGCTCTCTCGTACCTGGCTGCGCGTAAAGACGATCGGCTTGAACCGTGAAGCTCTACGCGTAAATTCTACCGCGGAAGATGTTACGCGATGCGAAAATTAATTTGTCAGTTTCCGTCGCAAATATTTAGACGAGTGCAAGGACGCAGTTCCGAGCGACAGCCTCCACGCGGAAAAAAATGATTTGACAGTCCTGGCAAAGCTAGCTTTTGCTGGGAACGTTTTGCTGTCACGACAGAAATATTATCTGTGGCGGCAAAAGATGTGTTCAATAATAATAGGTGTACAACTTTGCTTTCGCCGTTTTTCCCAATAGCCATCTATAGGAAAACGGTGGAAGCAAAATTGTACACCTAATAGCAAATGTAACCACGATCGCAGTAAAATTTTTTTTCGATAAAAATATTTCCCATCCCAACAAATATTCTTACTGTTATAGGGGACTTGCACATATTTTTTTAACATCATAAATGGATTGAACATGTAAAAAAATGTGGGACGTGTTTTTATATTTTTTTTTCTGACGCGAAATTAAGCCGTAAGAAATTAATAAAGTTTGCGATAAATCCCGCCCACTTGAAACAGCCGGTCGAGCGGCACGCCGTGCCGTGACGTCACTATCCTAGATATAGATATACTAGAAGGCCTGCAGGCGGACCGTTACCATGTACAGTGACGTCACTATACATGGTAACTAGTGCCGCCCATAACGCGGAGTTTCACTGGGGAGACGTGGCCATGCTACTTTTAAAGTAATGTTTTTGGGGTAGAAGTTTTTTTTATCAAGTTTTTACTATTGGTACTGTGTTTTGAATAACTTTAACTATTATGTTTGCTGTGTTTCATACAAAATAAAATTTTATGCAAGTTCCCTATTGAACATATCTCTTGCCGCCACGGATAGGTAATATTTTTGTCATGACGGCAAGAGAGTCTCGGCGACACCTAATTTTGTTAAAACTGCAAAATCATTTTTTTCCCCGCGCTTCATTCGAATACACGCGATAAAACCGATTCCCTGCAACTCGACTCGCAATAGGCGAGATTCCACTGCAATTAGAGTCTGAGAGTAATAAGACCATCCTCGAATCGATCGTCCGCGAAAACTCGTGCGCGTCTCGGCCGCCAAAGTCGACTCGACCCCGTCGCCCGTTTGAGAACCCTCGCGGAACCCCAGCTGTCCGGATTTAGATGTTTAGGATAATGCGGTCGCCCGGGCCTTGTACAAGAAAATAATGCAGTCCACTCTGAATGGCACAAACCCGGAATGAGGGCGAGACGCCGGGAGACGAGCGCGGCGAGAGCGAGAGAGACGGGGGGACGGAGCGGGCGAGAAGCGGGAGAGAGAGAGAAAAACGGGTGACGGAGAAAACAGAATGTAGCGACGGAATATAACTATTTCTCTAGTGGTTATTTGTAGACAGATTCGACATCCCGACAATGCCGCGAAATCATAATGCGTCCGCTTCGCAGGCCCCTTTATGGGAGGCCGTAGTAAGATTACCGCGCGCCCCCCCTCCCCCAGGTATTTGTTGTAGATCTTACCTCTCAGGCGGATCAGTGGGGAGCCACCGAGAGGTGTGAAACTGATGGTAAATCTTTCGAGGATCTTTTTAAAATCGGTCTTCCCTATTGTTGCGGTAAGAAGTTTTCTAGTTGAACTTTTTTCCTCTCTCTCTCTCTCTCTCCTTCTCTCCTTCCGGCCACTACGTCGCACGGGATCATGGGTCCTCGGGTGCTTAAAGGTTACCGCACACTTGGGCGTCGCGGCGCGTCGCGTCGCGTCGGGGCGCGTCGGGTCGCGTCGGGTCGCGTTGGGGTGCGTCTAAGCCCGGCGATTATTACCTGAATGTCCATAAATTTTACGACATGCCCGGCGATGCTCGGCGATTCTTACCTGAATGTCAGTAAATTTTACGTCACGGCTCGGTGACGCTCCGCGATGGATGGTGGCATCGCCCACTTTTCCGGCGGCAACCGACAGATTCGGACTTGAATGTCCGTAAATTTTATAAAATATATTATAATCAGACGGTATCTAGCAGTGCAACAAGATGTATGACGGCAGCAGTAGTTCTAATGAGGAAATTTGCTTTTATGATAGCATTGATGTCAGAAAGAAATAGAAAGAAGAGAACGTGGATCCATCCTATCAATAAAGAACGCGCCAGTCTTGGAGAATTCGCTTGTCTAGTCGCGATATTAACCACGAGGTATTTCGATCGCGATGATAGTGAGTGGTAAGAATCGATATTCCGAATTTCGTCTATTGTGTGACGGACAAAGACGACCCGTCTTTATGACCGTCCCGTCGGGACGCGTCGTTTGACGCCAAGGATTCGAAGGGAAGAATCCCCGTCCTCGACGCGACGCGACGCGCCGCGCCGCGCCGCTCTAGTGTGCGGTAGTACATTCATTTGTATGTATTTTATCCAGTCGGTATTTTGACGCGACGCGACGCGAAGAGCCGCTCTGGGCAAGAACCCCGTCCCTGACGCGACGCGACGCGCCGCGCCGCGCCGCTCTAGTGTGCGGTAGTACATTTATTTGTATGTATTTTATCCCAGTCGGTATTTTGACGCGCCGCGACGCGACGCGCCGCGCCGCGACGCGACGCCCTAGTGTGCGGTAACCTTTAGGGTGCGAGATAAATTTAAGCAATATCCCGTTTCACGGCTGGCGGGGGAACGGAAAATCGTCCCGAAAGGAAAACATTGCTTTCGATGCCGAGGACTCGACGGAAACATATTCGCGTATCGATGACTTCGCGTGGCTGAGGGTAGATTGTAAGTCGAATGGAAGGGGTGGTGTGTTAGTTTAGAAATGTATCAAATGTAGAGAAAATTTAGGAGTCGTCTGGACCGATAAATATGTATTTTAAGGATATAGGTATTCGATTGAAACAATTACTTACGTCGCCATTACGATACATAATATGTGAAGGAACCGATTGTATGTATGAATATACAAAATCTGTAATTTTATTTCTATGCGAGAGAAAATTACTATATTCGGTGGAAAATTACATCCTCCGCAATTTGTCGAAATGTCAACCGGCAATAATAGCGCACAAAGCCCAACGCGCGATTTTATAACCTTCGGAACTCAAAGTTCAGCTTCGGGGCCGCGGGGATCGATTTGAGTTCACACGGGGTTAATGAGAGGTTAGATATAACTTGGCATCGAATTCTATAATGTGACACCGGCGTCCGTTTAATTTAGGCATATCCCGGCATGAAATTTCAATGGGGGTGTGGCACTCCGCGCCCCGGGCTCTTACATAGGGGGCGAGGGGTAACTCGCTCACCCATGGGAAAACAAAATGTTTTAGTAGGTGTCGCGGTGGTGAGTTTTCGTACGCACGTATGTATATTGTACAGACGCGTGATTGCAAATCCTCGTTGGAACTCTATAATAACAACGAGACACGATAAAGATTTTTCTCAGTTTCCCGTCAAATTCGATTTGACGATGAAATAAATAGTACACCGAGAAAAATATGGTATATTAAATTAAGTCAGCGTTTACAGGTGGGGGAAAGAGTGGAATTATTTGCTTCAACTGATAAATTTGGTTATAGCGATTAACGGCTATTTAAAGAAAACAGGTTGTAGTCCATTCGAGTCAATTATTAGAGACCAAGAGTATCTAAATCTATATTCCCCCCACCCGTAACTACCGATTTAGTTTGATCTACCGCATTCTTTTTTCATTGTATATAATAATGAATACCAGGTTCGCCTCGGAAGATTTGTAAATAACTATTGAAAGATATATCGAAGTGTTAAAAAAGCTTTATCGAAAATTAATTTCGTGCGAAAAATCCAAATTAACGATTGCCCTCATTTAACGAAGCGAGCCGCAGACTATTTCGAATTTGACGAGAAACGTGTCACATTTGGGACGCTCATTCCGGCGGGGCGCAACAACGAGAGATCCGGGGGTTGGCCCTATACGTGGATATGTCAGGCGTCACTGCCCTTGCGAGGTATTAAGCCGCTTAGCACTATGGGGTTTATGTTGTGCCGATGGGGTATCTCCTAACTCCATAGAAGTTGTGTACGGACCCATAGCAGCCTCCCGTACATTATCTCATCCCCGTTCCATATGGGGTACCGCGGGTACGTTTTCGCCACATTTTTCAATACAGGGAGCTTTCGCAAAACATAACGAGGTACACGTTTTTTTTCCAGTGCTATTTCGCCCACTCTTAATTCCCCCTAGGCATGGCATAATACGGTTGTTTACCATTTTGCGTTAAAAAATAAAAGCCACGATTGAACATCAGCAAAATCCACGGAAATACGGAAAAAAGAATTTCGTACAAAGTACTCAATAAATGGAGTAATTAGTGATATTTCACAAAGCAGAAGTTGTCTTCGGGAGTGATATAGCGTAGAATACTTTTGTGCATTGTAAATACCGCATATTTTATTGTAAAAACTACAATTTGCATATTTCGATGTGATACGCTAGTGGTACTATTGGCTGTGGAATATCTTGAATGTTGCTATGGATGTAGAATTAATTTTTAGTTGACACACAGTAGCAGTTACAATGTACAACGATACTCGGTGTTAAATCGTTCCTCATACAGGACAATTTCTGCTATGTGAAATGTCATTTTGTACAAAGCTTTTTTTCCGTGAAGTGAACGTAAAATTTAGCGAAAGAGAGAGAGAGAGAGAGACAGATGTGAATGAGTAAAAGTGTCGAAAGCACTAAAAACAACCCTCAATGAGTGCTTGCACACCTGCCTATAGAAAAAGAGAAAGAGAGAGGAATTCTAAAGTATAGTTTTAGATATTTTGATATACAGTTATACGAGACTCTCTGTATCGTCCACTGTATTTTGATTTCGCAAAGGGACGGGGACAGATATATACGTACATATATATATATATACTTAGCTAAGCACTAACAGCGCCACTGGATTAAGGGGGTGAAATGTTATTATTGCAAGGGGTACGTCTACACCAGGAGTACTAAGTAGCCCGGTTAAGTATGTTGTTTAAGCCAACACTGTAAGTAACCATCCCCGAGAAATTGTGGCGGTGGTAGCTGCGGTGGTCGAGGGGTTAAACTCGACGTCCGGAATATTTTAGCACAACGGGGCGGCGACAGATGGGCTTTTAAGATCCGCGTCGCATTTTTCAAGAATTTCCGGTCGAACCGAAACTCATCTCTCCCCTCCCCCCCCCTCTCTTGTACTTCCCATTGAAAATTCTCAAAAATTATTTCTTCGTACAGGGAGAAAAAAGATTAGTAAAAAATTACGAACAACCCATGAATTCGTACAGTTATCTCGGTGACAGGACTCCTCGAAGTGAAATATTGAAGTTTTTAATAGACCACAGCGTATTTTTTATAGTTCGTAATAGTATAAACATCAGTTTATACGGTAAAATTTACCGGTTTACAGGTTTATACTGTTACGAACTGTACAAAGCACGCTGTGTCTATTAAAAATTCAACGTCTCACCTCGAGGAGCCCTGTTACTGGGACTCACTGTAAAAATTACTAATCCTTTTTCTCCGTGTACCAGATTTAATTCATTTTTCAAAATTTCATCGACGTAACCATCCTTCGAGAAACACTTGTAATTTCATCGCAATATATCTATCCGCCCGCGATACCCGCAGAGTAACGTTCTCTCGCAAACCGTAAGCAAGGCGGCCAAAAGGGAAACGGCGAAATGAAAACCGTGATTGCCGCGCGGGAAAATCGGAAAAAAAGAAGAGCGCAGACCTACGATTTAAGATTAAAGCGCGCTATACGGCCGCTATTAGCGTCGGGTTTAAGTCTTGCTCGTGGCAGCACGGTAACAGACGTATAATTTCCCGGTAGCTTTGAATTGAATGGCTCTCTGCAGGGTGAGTGAGACGAGTGTAACCGGCTTTCAAAGCTTTGAGGGTGAGGAAGCTCATTAACGGGAGCTTTCTGTTCCTTTGCCCCGGTGGAAGGCTCCTTCGCCACCCGAACTTCGCGATCTCCACCTCTCCGCTTATACACGCCGCGGTAACCAATCCAAATTCCTTATTTACATAAGTACGCGAACTTTAATGGCGGCGAATTTTCCCAGATTTCCACGGAGCGAGGAGAATTGCGCTCGCGACTCCGGGGGTCGGAAAGAGCCGATCGACAGAGGCGAATCGACGCTGCGGTCTTCGAAAAGAGAGAATTGACGTTGATCGCTGAGCTTTTCGTGTCTCATATCATATCCCTATTAGAGTGACCTTCAAATATAAAGTACGAAGCTCGAGAATCGCATTAATTTTACGCGTTAAATACTGGAGAAGACGTTCTATTCGTTCGCTTCGTTTAAATCGAAATTGTAATCGTTTCTTTACTGACGATGGAAGCTCGATTATGCGGGTAAAGCGATGATCAAATTTCTCTCTCTCTCTCTCTCTCTCTCTCTCTAATTAGAGTTCAATAAGTGGTACCTAGTTTATACTTGATGTTCGTAGAAATACGTCAATGACGAATTAATTGATAGATTATAGGATAATTGTTCCAACTATTGTCCCGTGGACCAATTACTAACTATCTGTCTAATATTAAAATTCCCACATGTGAAAGTAGAATTAATTTTTCTGTATGCACATTTAATTCATATTTTAGAAAAAGGAAAAAAACGGCAAATTTTATCAACTTCTCTCGGAAAATGTCAATTCCTTCGCTGTTCAAGAGAGAATCGACCTTTTCCAACGAAACGATCGCTCCTCAAAATAGTATCTCCCCGGCAACCCCAAAAGCGAGTGGTGTGAACGCGAAATAAAGGGCGTGGTTTTAGCGCGCAGTCCGGGATTGGCTGCGAAGTTGGCTCCCGGGTCGATACTAGCCCGCTATATCTACCGGTCTGTATACTTGATACTTATCCCGCGCAAAAATGTCTCCCCTCTCTCACCGACTACCGAAAGACGCGTCTCACACAGGTGCGGCTCGACGATACGCGGACTGCTACTACCTCCGGCACGTCCCAGGAGAAGTTCCACGCGCAGCACTCGGCATTGTTCGCGAATAAAAATGCATTTAGTGAAATAAAATAGTTGCGAACGAATAAACTTTTTCAATCTGCTCGTAAAAAATAGTTTGACCGGGTCAAATGCATTTTTAATTCACGCTACAGGGAGAAACTTGAACAGTAGATTTTACCATAATTATTCAGCAGTAAAAAAAGTCCACATGGCACTTTCTGAGAAATTTACCGAGCAGAATAGTATGCTTTACTGTAAATTCAGTGCACTTTACTGTTATTCAATATATTTTACTATTATTTACTGAATAAATTATACTGTTCTGCGCAATAAATTTCCCGGAAAGTAATATGTGGACCTCTTTTACTCCTGAATAGGTACGGTAAAATTTACCGTTTGAGTTTCTCCGTGTTTCAAACACCTTTATTAGCTCATCTCCAAACAAATTTAATTAAAAATTTTTGATATTTATAAAAAGCTTTTTTAATTGAAATGAATTTTCAATAATAATAAAATTAGAAAATATGTAAAATTGAAATATAACCTTTATTAAGTCAATTACTTATTACGAATTAAATGAAAATAATTTTCACCCGTTTAACAAAAACATGGTTTATTTAACTTAGAAATAAATCTAATCTACCCCGTGAATTAAATTTTAAAGGCCGCAGAATCACTCTTCTGTGTGTGTATTTCGTATCTCGAAAAATATAAGAAAGAATAAACAGAATCGTATCCTAAATCGAACCACGATTTTCCTCGATAAAATGGCAAATCTTCCCCTAAAAAACTTCCCGTGCGATTTCCACCGCCACCGAACAGGCGACCCGCGACAGCAGTCGGCGATCGCGACGCGAGAATCGGTAAGGTACCTATACACGACGGAGAGAGGGGTCCACGGTGATATATCACGGCACAAAGCATATATTAGTATAATAACACGATACCCGTAACGTGGCCAGTATCCTCTCATTGAGGGCAACAATGCCCCCGGTAGATGAGTTAATCGGTAAGTTCCTCCGCCGGTACTAAACTCCGCTTTTTACGCTCTATTGTACTCGGGGCCTCCGCTCTCTTAATACGCTAAAGTCCAGCGGTGTATAACGTGTTGTGACCCATTATGGAAAGGCAGTATCAGAGAACAAAAGGATGACTGACATCTCCGGTGATCCCGATCGGGGCGCGGAGCGGTTGTCAATCGCGCGCATACCCGCCGACGGGGTCCGCCCGCTCGCGGCGCGACGGGGTGACCCGTTGGGAGGGAGGACGTTGAGAGTCGCTGACGGACGGTCTGATGGAGTAATTCATCAAGGAGGAGAGGATGCCGAGTAACCCGATCTACCGGGCCGCGTCCCCGCCCCTCGACTCCCCTCGTCTCTCCGGCCCTCGCTCCCCCTCCACCTCACCCCATTCTTATTCCGATTCTCCGATGGCAACGGGGTCAAACCGCCTTCGTTCGTTAATTCGTCATTCTTTTGTCTCAACACGAGAGAGCGGTCTTCTTTCGTCGTTAAGTTCGGTAATGAGGTGATGTCATGCGGATAGATCTCAACCCCGCGCGCTCTCGACTCCTCGGCGGACGCGCGATGGGTTCAATGGGAATTGCGCGCATTGAGCGCGCGAGGGATAGCGGTGTATCGAGATGCGCGCGCGTTTTTGTTTCATCGCTGCGGGAGGTACCTGTTTGTCTGCGCGTTGACGGGAAGTTACCACTAGCGTCGATGATTCCGATCGACCCGCTCAGGGTGACGGTACTTCGATCGAGTCGACCGTAGCTTGAAGATTCGAGCGAATTTCAGTGTTTTGCCATGAAGGCTAAATTTGATCGAAAAGACCCGCTCGTACCGTTCAACTACGGTCAACTCAATTGAAGTACTGTTATCCAAAGCGGATCGATCGGAATCATTGATGCTAGGTATACATCCTTATTGAAGAGACGAGAGCACGAGGAGAGAGAGAGAGAGAGAACAATGTCCTGGAAAAGGACCCTAGTTAACGAGCGACGCTATTAGCTTCGACGACTGCTGCTCCCGAGAGTCTCAAACGAAGGATTTGATCCGAAGTGTTGCGAAGATCGGCAATTTCGATGTTTAATCGTCTACTCTGGGCGCCCGGAATAAAAGGAGTCGATATTTCGGAGAAGTATTAGTATCGAACACGAGCAATACGTCGTTAACTGCTTACTGCATGATTGTTCTCTCTTTTGTACCAAAAATATATGACATAAGACCATTTTTCTAAATAACTATATGATATACAACAATTTTCTTAACAACAACTTATAAAAACAGTTTTTATCTTTATTGAAGCAAAGAAAAACGTTGCATTTTTCAAATTTAAAGGTCATTTACAGAAGATAATGAGTGAAAAGACGTTTGTGCCATACCTATACATATGAGCCGTTGAAAGCCAGCATGGTCTAAGTCACATTTCATGTAAGCTGAGATTATTTGACTGCAAAGTTAAGTACAATTTGAAAAATCTGTCTAGATGATACAAAACAGATATTTACGATTTAAAATATCTGTTTGTATCATCTAGACAGATTTTTCAATTTGTACTTAATTTTGCAGTCAAATAATCTCAGCTTACATGAAATGTGACTTAGACCATTCTGGCTTTCAACGGCTCATATGGTACAAGATGCAGGAAGGGGTTAATTCCTCTTTAAACGTCCTCTGCATTCGTCAGGAGATCGAATCCGCACAGCGTCCAGCAGAAAACAATGGGCACCACCCATCATCCTCGTTCTCCGTGATCCCAACCATACCGACGCTCCACGCCGCCGCCGTCGCCGCTTCCACGTATCAGCGGACAATCAGGCGCTGATGATTTCATTACGGGGGCCAACTCGGCGGAGGATCATCATACTTTGTAACCGCCCCGCAAAAACGACGCGGTCTCGAAAAACAGGGTTGAAGGGGAGAGCGGAGCGGAAGAACGAAGGGATTGAGCACCGGCCGTGGTGACGTATGATGATAGCGGGACCCCGCGCGCGCGCGCGTGAACCAAGATGGCCGTAATAATATCATTATCCCAGTGGTCTCCGTGTTCGCACTCGAGTGAGACACCAACGCGTAACGACCGTCTATTCGTTTCTGAAATTTGTCGTTGCGGCATTTATAATCCGGCACATCGCGGGTCGTATAAGTCGCGTCGCATCGGTAGATGGGAAAGATGGGGATGCGCGCAGGACTCCCTTTCTTTCTCTCGATCGGATCGAGCCGAAGAACGAGACGAGAGCGAAGTGGGTGGAGGGAAAAGGAGAGAAAAGCGAGAAAAAGAGGGAAAAAATCCGAGGATAGGTGAGACACGAAAACGGAGCAAGGGTGAGCGGAGCTACATATGTAGTTGTAAGAGGGGTAAGCAGTAACAGGCGTTTTATAGAATGATGCATTTCTCCGCGATGCATGAAATCGCGTTTCGGGCCAAGCCAGGTGTCGCTGACAGCCGACGCAATCGACCAATCAACTGCGCGTCTTCACCTGAGAGAGTTCTGTGTGTGTGGCGTGAAATTCTGACACGTAAGTTTGAATTTTCATTTTCATAATTTCGATCTGTACGTTTTATCAGCATGTCTTATGCAACTTGTGACTACATAATACCAGGTACGTGAGTCTTCCACGATAACAAGCATGTTTTATTAATAATATATGAACCCTATCCATTTTTTTTTTTTCAATTCATAGTGAAAACAACCGTGTGGGAATTAAAGTTACAATTTTTTGGGGAAAGTTAGAATATGTTACAACTTACCCTCACTTTAGCAAACGGGAAATGAAATTTTGAATGACTTACGGTATCTAAGTTTTATCATAGGTGTATTATTGTATATTAAAATGAGGATCTACAAAACTTCGGATGGAGGTATGTATTTAGATAATAAAAAAAGACTGATATTTAATTAATAACGTAAATAGACAAAATTACGTTGATGTGGTATTAAAAATTGTTAAGCCTTAGGATTTACAAACCTTTTATTACACTTATCCTCAAAAATCGTAATAATTCGTTTCTGTTACTACTTGCCCCATGCCTATTACAACCAGCCCCAATGAAGGGGCAAAAAGTAACATCCGATGTTGTTCACCTAAAGTGGATTTACTTCTAATTTATCCATCGAATATACTACTTTAACATTGGAAATGGTAGCTGAACAAATGAGCCAAATGCTCGCGATAAAATATTTTCCATTTCTTCCATCAGACCCAATTTACAGGCAATAATACGAAGAGAGTTACAACTAGCCCCGCTCTCCCCTGCGCTTGGGTTACGTCAGCCGCGCGGATCTTCCTCTCCCAGGTGTATACGAGGCGAGAGCGCGCCAACGAGCGACATTTGTTTTGCGGATTTCACGGGACGAGCCGCATTCGTCTCGCCCGGCGATCCTCGCTCGGCCGCGCGCGGGCGTCCGTCCGCTTCTGGCCTCTCGCTCTCTTCCCATCCGTTTTAGCGCGCGGGGCGCGAAACGAGCGCGGGGTACGGCTTCATTAAGGCTCGCCCCACACCGTTGGGTGGCGCCAGTGATGTATATCCGCGATATCTCACGCGGGCGGGACGCGCGAGCGTGGAGAAAAAAACTCTTGGAAAGTAGAGAGAGAGAGAGGGAGAGAGGGGGAGGGAAAAAAAAGCTCTCCGTAACGACGTCAGCGTCGGGGCAGCTGCCACGGTTATTAATTAAGAGGACGGACCGCGGACGGTCGTCGCCGGGTGAAATTTGCCCAGGGGATCCCGGGAAATTAATCGAGCCCGATGGATTTTTCGGTCCGGACGCGCGCGGAGGAAGAAAGGCGCGCGGCACGCGGCTCCTCCGAGACATGGATACCTCTAGGCTAGGCCGCGCGCGTGCTGCGGGACCGAACTTAATTACGCGCGCCACCCTCGCGCGAGAGCGCGCATCCGCCGATGATTAGGAAAAGCGCGACTAACGACGAAATTCATCAAAAAATCATCACGCCTCGACGCGCCGTACGGCGGTTCGCGCGAGCTGTTTCGTACACCCGGGAGAGCTTCGCGCGAGCTTCTCCGTATTTTTGAAACGTCTCCGCGCCTCGAGCGCTCGCACACATATACCTACGTACCTACTTGGGACCGGACGCGGAGAGCGCGCAATGAAGTTTTAATAATTCCGAATGGCGGAGCAACTGCCGTTTGAAAGCTCGCTGTTCGAAAGCTCTCGTAATCCGCCGTGGATACGTTGCATAATTTGCACCCGTGGCGGACCGGTTGGAACGGTAAGGGCTGATTTCCTTCCGGTTTCCGGTTGAACGGAGCTTTGGCGTTGCGGTACGATGATTTGTTGATTATAAATATCGTGTGTTTATAATGGCGCTATTCTGTACGAAACTGGAAGCTCTGCTAGGTATACTGCATTCTGTAAAGTCACAGAAGAAAGTGATGTGTCCTTGTGGAATGTACAGCATCTTACAGAGCTTACAGTTTCGTGGAGAACAGCGTCAAAAATGTCTTTCCACTTGGTGATATCGTCGAATCGTTGAAAAACAATCGAATGGAATTTCGCGCTCGTAATTGTCGATCCGTTCGATCGCGAAATATATTACGATAACGTTACCATCGACTGTAATTTCCAAAGGAGAGAGTATGAATAACTTGTCACGAGCCAGAGTAGATATTTAAAGAAGACCTCACGCCAACGGGACGCCGAAGTACCTATCCACATCGATACTCGAAGATTCCAGACGGGTAGAGCTTTACACGCGCGACATTCGCCCTTGCGCCACCAAGGACCGCGTTATTTCGCTCTCCCGCGCGCCCCGGAAAGCCAAGCATATTCGAGCCGCGCGGGAAGCGCCTGCCTCCCAAGAATTATAATAACGAATGCTTAAATCAGCTTAGCTGCTCTAACTTCGCTTTTGCGACTACCTTCCATGTAAATATGGAAGTAGCTCTCTCTACAAAGTGGAAGGCTGAAAGTAGGGAGTGGAGTGCGAACGAGGACGAGAGAGAGAGAGAGGAAGGAAAGGACGGGTAGGCGATGGCGAAGAGCGTGAGAGCGAGCGGGAGGAGAGAGGGAGAAGGATTCATGAATCCCAGATGTACGGAGGATTACACGGTCGCCTGTGCGTTCCTGTTTTCAAGAAAGACGAAAGGCGTACAGCCGCGGATTATCGCGCGAGAGGGAGTATACCGTCGGCGGGAGACGGCGATGGCAGCTCTGGATGAGGAATTAAACAGCCATTAGGCGGGCGGCTATGAGATTTCGAGCGCATCCGATATTTCGAAATTGTGGTTCGGGGTTGGCCCTCGTCGAGTGAAGCATTGAAGCGCGCGGGGTTTCGTTTAAAATTTACACTACTCAATTTCTCAAAAAAAATAATTAAATAAATAAATAGAGAACGTCTCGTCTTACGCACTGTTAAAAGTTCGCTTAATTTCAAAACACGACTACATTTTTAAAAATGTTTCAAAATGTAGCAATCAATTCCAGAAAGTATGGGGAAAAAACTCCTGGTAAGAAATCCAGTGATAGTGCGGTTATGTGAATTTGGTCAAATACTATATTGTATCAAATTTTAATCCTATACAATTCTATACAATACATGTAAGTCCTATACATTATATATAGCATTTAACCGAATTCATAACCGTCCCATCACTACATTTCTCATCTGGAGTTTCCCCCCACACTTTTCGGGAGTAATCGCTAGATTTTGAAAAATCCCTTTTCCTCAGTGTACACGCAGATTTACGAAATTACACCCTTAATTTTAAAAAAACCCGTATTTATCTTAATTTCAAATCATAATTTCGCAATAATTTCAATCGTTTTTTCATTTTAATGTACATAACCTCACCCGATAAAAATGTGCGTTCATTTCAAACACCATTACACCGATTCGAACCTACGTGTACCACATCTGGCGTCATTCAATCTTACGCCATTGTTATTCGACACCGAAAGCGCTCCAGTGCAATAGCCATCAGACTAATTGCTACACAACCTAAACATTTCTCTCACTACACGCTCCACTCCGCAAAAGGTGTCCTTCCCATCTTAAAGATTCTCGAGCATTCTACTAAAAATAGTGAGAAATGCTTGAAAATGATTGCATTCGGTCGATTGAAGTAAAAAAAAATTCAGGTAAATTTTCAAGTCTTTTAAGAAGTTCGTTGCAAAGATTTTTGAATAACAAAATAACATGTGTACTCATGGGTTATAGCTAACAAACCGCGATATTTCTGAAAAAAATAGTGAAAAAATTCTGAAATTTTTTGAACAGCAAGTTTCACGTACTAAAATCATCTATACCAATTTTCACGTTCATTAAGAAACCTGTTATTTTTTTTATTAATTGTTCTTTACAAATTTAACCTTTGATAAGTCAATATGGCAACGTTGCATGACGTTACAACACGACCAGACGTTTTGGGCTCCATTTTTGAACTCACAGATACACACAAATACCTACTACTGTACGTCAAATGTTGTTGCCACATCGCACGAAGAACATACTTTAGAGTGTTACTGTACTTCAGTGGACTAACTTTTAGCCAGGAAAAAGCCCCTGTACCGCTCGAGAAACCTTAAATACGAGATTCCCGCACGGCGTACGAGTGTACCGGCAAACCCACGCGCGATGGCCATCGCGTGGTTCTCCGCGGCATCGACGCCCGCGCGTTATCGACCTCCCCCGCCCGGACGCGGCTATTGGATTCCGTTTGAGCACCGTTGATCCGGGTCCAGCTATAGAGAGCTCTAAACCGAATCCAATCCTGATTGACGTGAAGGAAAGAAGAGGGGAAACTATCGCGGGGATTATCTCTAGCGCCACACCAACACCATCCACGAACGCCTACGGGATACACTCTCGCGTTATACTCCTCGGGGCTCACGGGGGTTAGCCCCGCGCGAGAGATCCGTAGTCATTCTCCGACTAAAACAAAAGCCTGCCTGTCAAAATGGCTGACGGATCTCCGATCTCGAGACCGCGGTTGTTAGACGGACCACCGATCCTCGCCTCGACGTCGAATTAAAGAGCCCGAGCGTTCGCGCTGCGCGAGAGCGTGTGTGCGATCGCGAACGCGTTGGCTGCGGCGCGGAGGGAATCTTTTAAATTGTAAATTTTAAGCTGGCGTCACGGGCGCGTCGCGCTGCGCGCGCGTACATCGAGACGACGCTTCCTGTCTTTCGAGTGCGTTAAATCGAAACCCACTCGAACCTCGTGTCGCGTCGTGTCGTGTCGTGACGGCTCGTCGTCGGGCGCCCGAGTGGCTGCGGGGAAGCGGGAAAGTCGACGCGACTTATAACGCGAGATGGCGATAAATAAATAACAGTCTGAAAACCGTCGTTCCTTCTGTTCTTTCCCGAAGGCGAAAATAATACTGATTTCCTCGTTTCAAACTTCCCAGCCTCTCGTTCCGTGCTTTTCTTCTATTCGTACCGAGAGAAAAGGTCGTCGGAATACGAATCTGATGGAAAAATTTATCAGAGGTGAATAGGAACTTATTCACCTGGAACAAAAGTCTGTTTGAATTTGACAGATGTTTCGCGTATCTTTTTAACCGAGTACGAATCTAGCAGAACATTTGCTTAATTAAAATAGAATTTTGTTCGATGTGAATAAATCTCTGCTCATCTCTGCAGTAAATGTTTCGCATATATAATATTTTTAATCGAATACAAACTTACTAGAACCTTTATCAAATTCAAATAAACTTTTGTTCGATGTGAATAAATCTCTGCTCATCTCAATAAATGTTCCGCATATATTTTTAATCGAGTACAAACTTACTAGAACGTTTATCATATTCAAACAAACTTTTGTTCGTTGTGAATAAATTCCATCTCTGATACATTTTTTCCATCACAGGTTCGCATTCAACCAGACCTTTTCCCCGAGTGCGGAATTCAAACGACGAGCGGACGAACGCAACGGAGATCCGCGAGGACGATGAGAAAACCACTCCCTCCCCATCGCATCCCCCACCCGCAATTTCCAATAGATACCGTCTCGCAGCCGTAAGGACGCTCACCCCGGAAAACAAAAAAAAAGGCCGCCGCCGAGATAAGACCATCTCGGGAACCGGCGCGCCGCGGAATAACGCGCGCGACCACCGAGCGAAATCTATCGTAATCTCATGGGAATCCCCGCCGAGCGTCAGCCGGGACACCAAATTGTTCGAGACGTAATCTCGCCGGTTCGTAATTGTCACAACAATGGCTTTAAAGGTCTCCGCCGTGGGAAATGCATATCTGCCCCCCCCCCCCTACGCTGCGGCGGAGGCTAACTACTGTACCCGGATGAGGGAGAGAGAGAGGGAGAGCGCGCGGGAGAAGAACGACGAAGACGAAGAGGCGGCACAGCGAGGGGAGGAAACGCGAAGACACCGCGGGGAACGAGGAGAAAGACAAAGAGAGAGAGAGAGAGAGCGAGACGAAGAGAGTTTATATACACGCTGGAGAGGATTGTTTGTGGGCAAACACGAGAAGGCGCTCTCAAGAGGTCTTCACCATCGGTCAGCCGGTAGTGCGCCGATGCTGCGCTCGCTCCTCGCGCGATGACGCGGTGGATGACGATGGCGCTGGCCGGTATAGTGGCGCAACGCGAGATATGATGATGGTGGTGGTGGTGGTGGTGGTTCGTCCGGCGCTAAAATAAAACCAGGCACCGCGCCGGGGATGAAATTACCAAGTTGCAAGTCACCGCGGCAACATGTGAACCAGAACCTTCGCCCGGCTCCGGCCGTATTATAAGTGAGACGTCCCGAGGAGGAGTGGAAGACGGTTCGGAGAGATATCGGATCGCTGGAATGTTCCTATACAGGCCCGATGAGCGTTACCCCCTTCCAGGGGGTTCGTGCAACGCGGTATCGCGCGCGGACGCCTAGCGCGCGCGCGAATTTCCGCGTATTCCGCGCGTGACCCCGCGCCCGAGAGTGCATTTCTGCGGATAACACGCAGATGACGCCGCGGGCGCGGCGCGGACGATCGATGTAGGTACGCGCGAGATGCATTAACTCCGCGTCTGTGTGTGCTCGTCTCCGAGTGCCGCGGCGATGGTCACGGTTATCGAATGAGATCGGTGCTCGTCCGTGGACGCTACGCAGTATTTGCGCGCGATGCAATGTCCATTTGCATTGGCCGGTGCACGCGCGCGACGCTTTATGTAGCTACGAACGCGAGAGCGCGCGGGAGAGCCGACCGGTTGGTATTGGGAAAATAGGCGACGATTGCCGGTTGGCGTTGGCGATAGGACGATCTCGAAACGGGAGATGGCGCGACTTCCATCGAGCGCAACTGCGCGGCGATTCGATCGCTTCCTCCTGCGAGGCGCGATAGGGAAGATCGAGTAATTAATTCTCCTGGACGCGCGATTTATCGACGCCTCCCGGCGTTTCTCGCCGCCTTCCTCCTTGAAATGTAATCACGCTCGGAGAAAAATCTGATTAAGGGAACCGTGATTCAACCAGAAATCGTGATCTGTTTTGGCGCCAACCGTAATTCCGTAGTTCTTCCGAGCAATGAGATTTTGGTTATAATAACAAGAGACCAGGATTGCTGCAACCAGGTCAACTTACAGCGTTGTCGATAAATGTCCCGTACCTTTTTTTTATTAATGTAGTTGACATTATACGGTAATATAATTTATCTACTTTCTTGGTTCAGTTTAACCATACGGAAAAGAAATCAGCAATTTTTATCGCTTCACTCAGTAGCACTGAGACTCGAGCTCATTTTCAAGAATTTCTACACAGGAGGCATTTCTAATTATTGTTTGAAACAGTACATAGAACAGTCTTCTCTGTATAAATTCTTGAAAATGAGCTCGAGTCTCAGCGCTACTGAAGGAAGCGATAAAAATTATTGGTTCTCTTTTTCCGTTAATGGCGCATGACTATCATAAACTACAATCTCATTGTTACTAGGTATATAACCATGCAACAAAGGTTAATTCGACTGCATTTTCATGATCTGTTTAATCATAAATATGGCCCTAGCAATTAGGAAAATTCGACCTTGCAATTACACTGTAAAAAATTGTACGATCTGAACCTATAAAGACCATTTTTAACGTTAAATAACAATGGCGTAAGACCGAATGACACCATATGTGGTACATAATATAATAAGTGTACAACTTTGCTTCCACCGTTCTTTGCAATCTATTACGTTACAAAAACGGCGGAAGCACAGTTGTACACCTAATAGGTCCGGTGAAATGGTGTTAAACATAAACACCATTTCTTTCCTCTATACGCTTAATTTTACTACTCGCTTTTCTCTCAGTGCGATCGCAAAAACCATCAAGCCGAGTGAAGAAACTCGCGCGGCGCGTCCCCGATTAACACAGGTGTTCATCACGCGCGCGCGCGCGAAGAACTAAAGGCTATAATTTGTCGAACGCGACGCACGCACGCGTCCACCGAACGACCATCCTTCATCGCGCGCACCGTTACCCCGCGGACGCGGCGCGTTTCGAGGATATTCTTCTTCCCGGCGCGCGGAAAGGCAAACAGCAGCGCGCGAGGACAGCCGGGGACGCGGGCCAGGGATGCACGGTTAGTTAGGGTTTGTGTTTGCCGAGCGAGTTACCCTAACCTAACTCGGGCGGTTGGCGGAATTAAACGCTCGACGGAGGCTCGTTAACGTCATGAATATGTACCCTCCTACTCTCCGCGCGCACTCCCGCGCCGGTTCCAGCGGGCCGCTGCGTGTTTGCTGGTTAATATTCATCGCCTCGCGCCGCGCGGTTACGGCCGTGCGCGAGATCGGAATGACTTTCGATGGTTCCGGTTACAGCCGATTTGATCCTGAATCGGATGATCGGAATATCGCGTGGCAAGTGTATACCGCGGCCGGAGGATCCGCGCGCTGATAAGAAAGGAGTGATACCGTCTCGCGAGGCGCGAGAGAAAGAGGGGGGCTGTAATTGTCAGTTGCGCCTCGCGCGCGGCGGAAGAGATCGATCGGGACGATTCCAGAGGATCTTTACCGCGAACGATTTTCCGGTTCGCGATGAGGAACGCTGAGAGAGAGATTTGCTTCGCTCGGTAATCGGTGAAGTTGAATACGGCAAACCTCACGACGCAATTGCTTGAATGCCATAAGTGTGTGTGAGGAAATATAAGTAGAGTTGAAACAACCAAATTGAAGTTGAAACAAGTGAATATCTACTTGTTTCAGCTTCAATCTGGTTGTTTCAACTCTACTTATATTTCTTCGCACTCTTATGGCTTTGAAGCAATTGCGTCGTGAGATTTGCCGTATTCAACCTCATCAATGGTTGATTGAAGCCAATTTTGTTTTCAGTGAACGCGCTGAAAAAATACAAATTTCCAAAGCACAATCTCTCGAGCGACCAACTAAATATACAGTTATCTCAACAAATATATAGTCAGAGTAATTTAAATTTAGTTGAGATAACTTGATAGTTATTTGTTTCGAAATAAATATTAGTTCAAGTAACTATGCATTTAGTTGAACGCTCGAAACTTTAAAATTTAGTTGAATCGAATGATTTTGTCCTCAGGGCAGTTAGCCCAATACTTCCACCGTTCGTCTGACAAAAACTTTTTTTGAAACAAATCAACTCGGATTGATTCAATAAAGCAGTGAAGTTGAATTGATTTCCATCTGCCGACAAAACGAATTTTATTTAACGAAACGCTGAAAATTGAGTTATTCCAACTATACCATGTTGAGGCTAAACTGACTCGCCAGGAAAGAAATTTCAATCAATGAATTTTTAGCATATATCGATATAAGACTTTATTATAGATTGAAACGTAATCTTCAGAAAAGTATTATACAAATATGAGTCAAAAGCTCATAATGGGTAATGGGATAATAATGATTGAAGTTTCTTTCCTGACGAGTAAGTTTAGCCTCATATAATACAGTCCAACCAAACACACAATGGTCATTTTGACGAAATTTAACCTTCAACCCAAACAATTTGCTTGCAATAACTAAATTTTTTTCTCAGTGCGGATAAAAATTCGATTCTTCCTCGGCCAGCATTAGAGCGTATACCACCTCGAACCTTTGAAAGCTCGAATCTACCCCTTCCCTTTGGCGCGCGACCTCGATACATTTATCGTGCGCGGCTCGATTATTTCTGACAAAAGAGAAACGGAATACTTTCGGAGATTCCTCTACGAGAGCGAGCGAGGAAAATGTGCTTAACCAGGCTCGCCGAGGTCCGCCAGTCGCGGGTAACCATCGCGTAGCCGGCGAAGAGAGAGGCACAATGGGAGAAGCGTCTTTCATACATTTTTTTTCAAGGGATTGTCGGTACCCATCGACTCGTGAATTCACACAAAACGTATGTACGAGAAATGGAGGGCACGTGTTTTAATTTCGTTCGACGGATGCAAAGAACGCGTCCTAAAGTGGCCGCAAAACGATTTATCAACCTTGCGCCCCGTTCGCCGCCTCCCGCGCAACCGTACAGGCATTTCATTCGAAGTTCCGCGCTCTCGATCGAATTATCTCTCCGGCATTTTCGCGATGCGAAGAGCACCTCATAATTCCTCATAATCGGGATGGGACTTTCGATCGTGTCGCAACGAGGGAGATACAGTGGATGGCTTGTTTTTTTTCAGATTATCAGCACTCTGATAGCGAAATAATATACATGGAAAAGAATTTATGATACATTTCGGGATAAGACCAATTTATTGTTACGATAATTACAATTTTGGTGAAAATTATAATAAAACTTGTAGGGGTTGCAAGTGTTGCTGTAATTTTTACGCAAATTGCAGGTAAAAGAATTGGCCTTGTCACGAAATTTACGAAAAACTTTGTACATACTGAAATTTATTTTTTCCCGTGTAAGTATTAAGACTTACAAGAGCTCCGCGACGTTAATAGAATTTCTTTACAAAAAAACAAGGATTATTCCAAAAATTGTACACTAAGACAAAAATTTGCCAACGACGACCTCTTGGACGGCCAACTAAACATATAGTTATCTCAACAAATGTATAATTAAAGTAACTAAAATTTAGTTGAGGTAACTTGATACTGAAAAAAATTTAAAAATTAAATAAAAATATAAAAAATAAAATAAAACAAACAAAACAAAAAAACACTGAAATATTTGTGAACCGATGATAATTTCCTAGCAGCGGAAGGCAAGCCCTGAAAACCGCGACGAGTCAACATCGGACGGCATAACCAATCAATCCGTCGCGACGTTTAAAAAAAGGTACGAATACCGACCTGGCCTATCCCCGAGCGCGGAGTCCGCGGCGCGTATAATGGAGCGCCTCCCCGACGTGGATCCACCGAGCCCCCGATATACCGACGATCTGCTCGTTTCGATCGCTCGAAAGCACAAATAACGTAACGATCCGGCGAAGCCGCGTTCACTGATCGGTTCGCGCGCGCGCGGGCACGAGTTTGTTGGTCGAATCAAAGGATCGTTACGAGAAAGGCATTTTAATTGGTGGTGTTGGATCGATTCAGAAGCCGAAAAGTTCAGCGATCCGTAGGGATACAATGGCGCGGGCCTCGTAGAAGGCTTATTGAAAAGTGTATAATGGGTACAATCCGCGGAGAAAGTTCATCTCGGTCGGAGCGAGCCGCTACGGGCCGCCCTGCTGCTCCTTTTGCGCGCGATCGAGGGATACGTGCATCGAGAAGAAAGTTTGTTAATAGTTAATAAAAAATAAATGTAATTTTAAATACGGCGAAATAAATACTTCGTTGTGCCAAGAAAATATATGTCGGTTATTAAAATGTTTATCTCATTGAACCGGTTGCCTCTGAGGATCAAGTTGTGCCAATTTCGTAGGATCAAGTAATTTTTTTTTCGTACAGGAAGAATTTCTTGTCCGAAAAAGAGTGAATTAGGAAAATCGAGAAAATCCAGAAAACATGTTTTTCAACAAAGAATCTATATTCTTAAAAACTTTTTTAATCATTACGTGTTCTTGGTTCCAAAAATATTTTTTTTTAGCACTAGCTACTTTTTCTCTGACAATCCGTACGGAAGTGCTTGGCGAGCGGTTTTACGCCTTGCGCTATTCGTGGGTAGTGTGTGACGTAAGTTTTCGAGAGATCGATCTCGGGGGGGACACGGGGAACGTGTGCTCGCGGCTTCGTGTAAAAAGTGTGACGTTTCTATTACGAGATCGTATCGTTTAAGCTACGCGCGATTAACCGCGTAGGCATCGAACTGGTTTGCTTAAGGATGACTGATCGAATGTTGTATTACGTGGACGGGGTCCACGGCTCGTTTACTTCGGAACGTAGCCGTGTAAATAGATAGACTCTCGGGCGAGATGGCTTTTGGATTGATAAATGTAGTCTCGATCTTTCGATTACTTCACCGTTCATTTTTAGAACAAATGTTAAATGATAATTAGGGGCAGTCTTGAGCGAATTCGAAGAGAATTATTGAGAGGCCCGACTGTACATTAAGCGTATGAAGAAATCGTTTGTCTTTCGACAACATGAAGAATGCTCATTCATAAATCCAATTAAAGACGCTGCTAAGTGTACGCTTTGTTAATCTGTTCAAAATCATGCGTAGGTGCATTCTTATGCAATAGTTATATGGTTATATCTTATATCCATTCATGAGACGACGAGGCACCCTATCTCTCTAATATAGATGTTAGTATTATATAATCCCCATCCTCCGATGACCGTCAAATTTGAAGTATCGGCGAGAAAATCATTTTAACGCGCTAGTTAGCCTTTTGATTGCGATGGTAGACACCGATCGTTATAGGGACCATGACGAGGAGATTCTGTTCCACACCCCGTCTTTTTCCTAACACACTGAGAACAAAAAATCCCTCGGATCCACTAAAAATCACTAGTGGTAACGCAAGCAATTATTGACTTGCATAAATTAAACCTCGTTTAATTGATATATAACCAAACTTAATAGGAGTAAATAAATAATTACTTGTGCGACCCCCAAGGCAATTTTTAGCAGTAGGATTATAAATAGATCGAATTAATTTTTTTTGTCCGTAGATGCAGAAATCGGATGTCCCATTTATCGCCGAATTAAAATAATGAAAACAAACGGCACCACAAGAAACGTCGAATGAGGTGAAACGCTCATTTTTTGTTATCCCTTGCGAAATAAAAAGCCGCAACGAAGCGTCATTATACGAACGGAAGTGCGCGTCCCCAATTATACGCTCTAATTTCATCGAAACGCATTACGCGAATCGCATGCGTAACGTCATATACCATAAGTGTACCGCGACATGCGTTATGCGGGTGCCGCTTCGGGTATTCGAGGGCGAGTTATATTCGCTGGTCATTTATATAAATAAGAGGCAGAAGTGATACCTGTGGGCTCCCTGGATGCCTCGATGGTGACTCTACACTTTGCATTATTTCCAATCCCCCGTGCAACCAGGAATCACGCGCGAGGATTATATACGAGCGGCACACACGGAGGCGCGAGCGCATTCAGAACGTGTCCGGCGTGCGTGTATGGTTAGCGTATTTTTCTTCGCCGACGCGAGGAGCGCGTATTTGTTTTTAATGAGTGGGTACAGTCCGAGTTAGGAGCGTGGTCGAGGAAAAATGACGGTTGTGAATTTTGCGGGCTAACCTCCTTCTTCCTTTCGTGACGTTCAAAGGGAAACGAGCGCTTAGATACAGTATAAACAAATTTGTATTAAACTTAGTGTAGTTGTATATGAAGCTTTTAACGAATATGTTGATTATGACAATTAATATAATTCATTATGAAATTTATAAGGGTAATTTCATAAGGAAATATATTAGTTTTCATAATTACATATGCAGATGAAAAAAAAAATCGTAGCATCTACAAAGTTTGTGGTAAATTTTTGAACAAGGTCAATTTATTGTTAGGACAACTACGATTTCGGTAAGAATTATAGTAAAATTTGTAAAAGTTGCAAGCATTGCTGTAATTTTGACTAAAATCCTAGTAATCGTAACGATAAATTAGCTTTGCACCTAAATTTACTACAAGCTTTGTAAATGCGATTTATCCTTTTCTCTGTGTAAGTATCTATTGTAAAAATGCTTTATACAAAAGTATCTACGTCAAAGCGTATAACTATAATCCGGACATTAAATCAAAATCATTGTTCTCATTTAGCAAAAAAAAATCGCGCTTAAATTTATAAACGAAAGAAGACCGAAAAGTGTTATTCCGTGCGAATTAATTTTCTCTGATGATCGTAGCGAATTTGCGATGTCGCAAAATAAGATTTCACGATTGGAAAAAATTCACACCAATCTCAACAAAACCCAACGGATATAACGATCCCCGCTACATTTAAAAGCCCCGTCAATTCGAGCACTCTCTCGCGCGTCGTCCCTCGCGCGAGTAACAAACGCACGACAGAGCCCGCGGGGTGGATAACAGGTCGTCATAATAGTCATCCACGCCCGACAAAAGACCCCTAAGAAAATAAACATTCTAACGAACCAGTTACTTAACCGACGAGTACCCGCGTTGACCACAGCCCATATACCAGCCGATCGCCCCTTTTCAACCCGAAAAAGAAAAACATCGGACCAAACCCCCTCCGGCCCGTCGTCGAACTGGTCCATGTGGCGCGCGCGGTCATTACGTGATGCTGCAAGCTGGAGAAATACTAAATATACCCGATCTACCAGTCTCGAGGACTCACTCTCTCTCTCTCTCTCTCTCTTTCTCTCTCGCGTGATCCTCTCGCCACCAATTACCGGATTTCAGTGACCCGCGAGACGAGCCTGGAGGTCAAACTCTCTCGCGCGATCGTGGGTCCGTTCAGAGTCGATTGTTCGCCGTGGCGAATGAAATATTCATATTGTTATTGCAGCCTTTCGTCTCTGAAAGTGCGCGGGTTGTCTCGTCGAATAGGGAGAGAACGATCGAGACGCGCTGATGCTCTATTTCCCGAGGATCGAAATAACGTTGGCGCGAAAGGGGTGCAGGTTCGAATTCGAATTAAAATTTCGTCCGACGATACTTTCTCTATTATTCGAACACCGTGTCAATCGGGGCGATCGTCCGAGCGAAACGAATTACGAGAGCCTGATCGACGAGTAGTTTAGAGGAGAGAACGATGAAAAGTCAATGCATCCAATGAGATGCAACGTAGAAACCCGGGAAGCGATCCAACTTGCAGAGCGAGACGCATTAACCCCGCGTGGGCTTCCGTTGACCCTCGTCCCGGACGATATCAAGGACAATATCTAAATATCTTCGTTTCACGGGCCCTCTCGAGAGAGCCTTTTGAATCCGAGGTGAGCTAGTCGGGTCTCAATTAACCCATCAGCTACTGAATGGCTCCCGCGCGTAAGTTACCTTACCACGAAACCAAGCCGAGCGAGACGTGCGGGAATGAGACGAAAAAAAGAAAAGAAAAGGAGTAACGTGAAATGGACAAAACCAACAAGAAAGGAAGAGGAGAGAACCAGACGCGGCCCTCGAACCGCTTAATTAATTCGGATTTATCCGAGGCGCATGACGGGTCGGATTTTAATTCAATTCTCCCCTTTGTGCTTCCCTCTTCTCGAGATGATCTTCCGTCACTCCGCCGCATTCTGGACGTTTCGCCGTACGGCGTCGGTGATTTTACCGGGCGACGATTCAACGCGTGATTATTTTCGTAATTAACGCGGCGGCGGCGGCGGCGGTAGCTCGCGCGCGCTTCACAGCGCGAAGGAGGAGCGAGGACGGGGACACGACGATGGACCGCGATGTCGTGAGACGCTGGACCGTGTCAACCGGGGGAGAGCGAGACCAAAATGGCCGACGGCTCCTCGCGTATAACCGCGTTCTCGGGATGGAATAAAAAAGAAGGGGACGAGTTTGTTTTGTCGCTCCACCGTGACGTTCCGCCGTCGTCTATAGAAATAGGCGCTCACTCGACGCCCGGTCACACGTGGCTCCCACGATTATTAGATGTATTATATTATAGGCCCGGCCGGGCATCGCGCGCCCATCTAGCCGCGTACTCACTCGCGTTGCGAGTATTGGTGGGTTGCGTACCGACTCATCTTTCGCTACGCGGATGTTGGGCTATCGTCTCTTCGACGTGTATCTTTCTTTAGGCTCGCGTCTGATGTCAGCTTGCACGCGCGTCCTGAGGCGTTTTGCTTGTTAGGTTTGCATTGTTAGCGTCGTCATCGGATTTCGTCCCACTTTCGCGGTGTGGAAATTGTACTGTATGGGTTGAATACGTGTCCTCTGGGTCGATTAGTTAATAAATATTTGTTTGGATATGGCGAAAGAAACATTTTATCGGATCAAGTAAATATTCGTTAACTGTCACGATATTCATTTGGCACAATTTGCTCCTCAGAGGCAATCATTCGAATGAAGTAAAGGTTTTAATATAGTTGAGATATTTATATTTTCTTGTCCTAATGGAATATGTATTTATTTGGCTGTGTATTTAAAATTATATCTATTAAATATTGATAAAACGTTCTCTCGTTGCATGCCGATGAGAAAATTGTCTTCGTTAGGTGACTCCTCTGGTTGAATCGAATGATATTTTTATCGACTCCCGTTAATAAGTATGTCTCGGGTGTTTACGGGCTTATATTGCAACGAATTGTAAAAAGACGCTGCGTCTATTAAAAAATTCAACGTTTCACCTCGAGGAGCCCAACAGAGATTCACTGTAAAAATTACTAATCCCTTTTCTCCGTGTAACAAATACGCACTCTACCAGAGCACACGTCTTTCACATTCCCTACACTTTCAACAGTCAAACCGTCTTATCTTCGTGTCCCTCGCGATTGACGCCAATCATACGTTCGGAAGGACCTCGCGGGGATCACTTTCGTCGCGGCGATTTCCCTTCATTAAATTCTCACAGGTCCGCGGCCAGGTTCACCCGACCTTCGCAAGGAAGAGATCGCATTGTACGTCGAAGATACAGCTAGACGCTAGTTGTATAACACGTCGAGCGGGATGGCCTAAGTGGACGTCCCGATGAATATATTGCATCCTCCTCGAATAAACTTTGAATTACTACCGTTTGACGTGGGACTTCGGTTCGAGTCAGGTGGCTAGCGTTCTCTTTCCCGCTCGTTGATTCGCTCAAGTCACACCTTGCAGGAAACACTTCAGAGTTAATTGCTCTTTCGCGCCCCGCGCGCGCGCGCGCGCGCGCCTCGTCAAGTGCAGAATCGGTCGGGGCCGAATGCATCGATGTGTGCGCGTGGGTTAAAGATGCCCGGTTGCCTCTTCGGCTGCTCTTTTATCATACTCTTTACAAAGTGGAATCGTATATGTGAATTTAAAACGAATTTTCAACGTACAATCCTTTCTAAATGCGCTGTACGTTCTACACGGAAAAAAGAATTTTGTGGAAAGAGTATTCAATAGGTAAATGGGGTAATCAGTGTGATATTTCACATAGCGGAAGTTGTCCTCGTAAGCGACATGCCGATTCGAAATTTTAGTACCAGTCTTAGCCTACACTTGGCGAAAACGGACAAATCGGTCACTTGTACTTAGGTCTAAACTAATGTCCGAGCCTTCAAATTTAATACTAATTAGACCCACAAGTGGCCGATTTGTCCGCTTTCACCAAGTTGAAGTTCAAACTGGTATTACAATTTTGACTCGGGATAGCACAGAGTACCATATTGTACAATTCTAGGATGCTCGGGAAAAAGAGTACAAGTCAAAAAATGGTATTGCTCAGAAAACACCTTTATTTGTTTATATTGAAACACAAACTGTTGAAAAAATGTATAAAATGAAAATAACACTTCTCATAAGAACCGTTCAATGCATGTAGCACACAAATATCTCTAGGAAAGTAGAAGAGAATTGTAGAATCTCATATTGACCATTTTTTGACTTATACTCCTTTTCCCGGGCATCCTAGAATTATCCATCTCTCATTGCAAAAACTACAATTCAATTTAACGAAAAATTCGATATATTTTGTATATGTGGTTTTGGTCATATATGGATAATATATGTTTTCTATATTAACCATATATAAGGACTATATATCTATTTTTAAATGACTGTATAATCCATATTGCTCTATAATCTACATATGGTTATTATAGAAATCGTATATAATCCATATATGACCAAAACCACATAAGGATCATATAAAACTTTTCCGTCCGGGACTCTTGTATTGTTTTATGCAATACATCAGTATAGTATTGGCTATGGAACATCTTGAATGTTGCCATTTCGATGGGTATCTCTGTACTCTGTCCTGTGTCGCTCCTGAGGAGAACTTTCTACTGCGCGAAGTATCACTTGAAACAAAATTCCGTTTTTTCCGTGTACACGGATTATCGAGAACATCTTAAAAACTCTCGAAGCGAACGAGGGAGAGGCGTCTCCCGATCCTCCGCGGCGGGAATTAATCCACGCGTCCTCGGGGAAGATTACGGACTCGGGGAAAGTAAGATTTCCGCGAGGGGGATGTGTGGCCAGAGCAAGCCGCCCGGTTCAGTCGCGCCGCTACAACGGGGCAATCTCCTCGCGAGTGTCAGCCGTCTGTCCGACAGCGTCTCTCTATCCGGCGTCTAGCCGCCCTTCCGACTCTCGCGTACCGTCCTTCTCCCTCTCTCGCGCACCCTCGTATCGCCGTTCGCCAGAAATTCGGCGAATTTCGAGAAATCGCCGGAGGCGAGGAGTCGAGCGTGTTTGCCACGCCGTCCAGATTGTTGAATCACGCCCGGGCGTGCGAAGAAAGGGAACAAATAAAGGGTTATTGTATTTGCGCCGAGGCTTTCGCGCTTTCGACGTCAGACGTACGCGCGGGGATTTCGCCGGTAGCGCTTTGTCGAACCGCTCTCCCGGCCTCGTTCCTCCGGCGAGTTCTGAAAGGGGCGGGGATGCGGGGGATAAGGACCCGTGGCCCGGTGATCATCGCGCGCGTGGAGACCCACTAATTTCATGCTGATATATCTGGCAGGGAGGGATACAAATTGGAGGCGAACGGTCACGTTATTTATTTCTGCAGACTTCGATCTCTGTTTGACGAAGCGACGTGAGAAAGAAATACGGAATATGTGCCGGTCGAGCGATCGATTAGAAAAATGTCGATCTTACCGTACCTATACACTCAAAAAAATTTGGCCACACAACTAGAAAATTATAGTAATTGCAGTGATAATTTTCTTCGCAATAACAAGAATTCTTACTATGCTAGCAATATTTGTTTAGTTGTGTCTGAGGCAGCCCGAAGTATAGCTGGATTAGCTAAATACTTTTTTCAGTGTATAATCTAGGTATACAGTAAATTCGGGATGTAATAAATTTTACCGTGTTTTATGGTAAAAGAGGTACGCAGAGGTTTTCGAACATTTCTACCGTGTCGAAGAACAGATTTCCCTGGAAACCACTGGTGGATTGAAATATAAACTCGCGATTTGACGTTGTCGAAGAAAAAATTTCGTTCGAGATCCACGCGGATGAAATCGCGGGCGAATGTTTTATTTAACTAGCTAGTTTATTATGCAATGCGATAATGACCCCTTCAACGGTAAAGAATGTGTTAGTATATATATTTATAATAAAGAAAAATAGATTTATAGCACGAACACTCATCCTTGCAAAAAAGTCAAGTGTTTATCCTTATAAGAATAATCATCATAAAATTCTCTCCGTGTGGTGCGGTAGTAGTTCTGGATACAAGGATGGTCAAACCCATAGGCGCCGCTCGAAATTTAGCTACTCTCCCCCACGTAGTTGCCTACCGCGGGGTATTTCATTCGCAGTCACCGACAGACTGCTCGACGCGTTAACGTCCGCGGTAACGCCCGCTGTATTAACGTTCCGGCGTAACGGGGTGGTTCGGGGGACGACGAGAGCGCGTGTAGATGGATAGGAACGAGCCATCATGCCTTGTGATTACGTCTCGGAGTGGAGCACGGCCTCTCATTAGGACTCGCGTGGCGCGCGCGCGCAAAATAAGGGTGTATCGCCACCCGGGAAAATTGTAAGTGTCGCGAGATCAAAGGCCGGGCGAGTAACGCGATAGCGCCCACGCGCTTACTTGCGCGCAGCGCGATACGCGTGAACCCGCCGCCGCGCGGTTGACTTCCCGCGACGACGACGTGCCCAGGTCGTCGAGCGCGAGGAAACACCGTCGCGCGGAGGTGTCGCTCGCACACGCGGCTCGAGATCGAGTCGTCGCCGCTGCAGGAACGAGAAAACCTCGGCACCGCGCTGTACTGTGTACTCGCTCGAATGAAATTTCCATGGATTCGCGACGTTTATTCGGTGAACTCGAAGAGGTCGACTCCACTCGTCCCTCTGCCCGCCCGTATCCGACCTCTTTAGAGACCTCCTTTGTCGAATCGGAGTCGAATCTTGGGATGCAAGAGCGATGCAGGCTCGCGAGTGGAAGCTGGAGCTCTCTGGACCGGGCAGGCATCTATAATATATTCGGGTAACGCATCGTGCAGCTGAATGGTTCCTCGATATCGTGATGATTATGAGTGGACACTTATATCACGTGAGGCTGAGTTTATTCGCCAGGAAAGAAACTCGAATTACTATTATCTCATTATCTATGGGCTTTTGTCTGAAATTTATATAATAGGTACTTTTTTGAAGACTACATTTTTATCTATAACAAAGTCTCATATCGATGTAGGCCAAAAGTCCATTGATATAATGAGATAATAGTGATTGGAGTTTCTTTCCTGACGAGTCAGTTTAGAGCCTCATACGGTATAACAATATTTATCAAAATATTCAAGAGAACGGGAAACCAAAGTGTATGGAAAAAGAGAGGCTAATTCACGCGCGCGCGCGTTCCCTGTAATTCTCTTCCTTGAAACCAATATGTGCTCGTCACCATTACCACGCGAGGCTTCGAAATGCGTTACACCTATATAAGTACCCACAGAGGTAGAGATACACGTCTACCGATAATGATGCCGCATCACGAAAGAATTAACGTGTACCGGAAATTAGCATTACGCGACGATACGCCGCGTCGCCGAGACCTCGGCTTATATGGATTACAGAAGGAACAAGAAAACGTATCTACATAGGTACCTATACGCGGTTCGAACGTGGTCCAAGGAAATTGCGAAAGCCAGTCGACGGACTATCGTTCCACTTCGATCAAACGCGACACCTCCTCGCGTCGTTTCCTCCGCGCCGGAACGCGCGACTACCTAGTAGACACCCGGGACGTTCGTTCCTCCGCTATCGAAACGACGATCGATACTCGCGCGCAGCTACGTTGGCACCGCGAGCGCCACACGGCTCGGGGTACAAATCAAGCCGCGCGTTGCAGCGCTGGAAGGATGCTCCGGCAATTACTGCGCTTGTGTAATAACCGACCCGAGAGCGTGTAATATATCCCACCACCCTGAAGTGTGCTGCAGCCCCTTCCCCCACCCCCGTAGCATTCCACATCATCGGAGGCAGGGTGAAGCCGCTCGCGCTCCGATAGGATCGGGCTGCCGTGCGCCCCGCGAGGTTATTTACGATCGATAATTAGCGGTATCTATCGCTGCCGGCGCCAACTTCACGCCGCACCCCGCCCAGCCGGCCAATAATATAGCATTGGCACCATAAGGCGGGTGTCTCTGCCGCTGCGCGCTACACTGAATGATTAATCATCTTACGGGGATTCGCGAAAGTATATTTGAATGGAAAAATTTGAGGGGAACTGCGAATCCCTCCACCAGGTTGTGATAATTAGAGATGTGTGAAGGAATGATTATTATATTCCGTAGATTACGGAAAGTCGCGAAGATATCTAAAAAAAGCATCCGCGATCGTTTGAGAGTCGAACAGAGGAGTGGAACTATTTCGTCGGCTGAATGTGAGAACTAGGTAACTCAAAATTCGGCTAGGTACTTTTAGTTGTGAACGTTTTAACATAGTCGAATTAAAGCAGAACTTATTACAAAAACGAAATAACCTTTCACGTAATCCGATAGATATCGCCACTTTACTTCTCGACGAGTTATTTAGTTTTTGCAAGAAGTTCTGCTTCATTTCGATTATGTTAAAACGTAGACAACTAAAAGTAGCCGAAATTCGAGTTACATTCAGTCCACGATTTGATATCCTACTGTAGAGCTCTCCTCGATAAGCTGTAATGACGCGATTTACGCAGCAGCGCTTCTCCCAAATGCGCTATCCGACCGTTAATTGGGTCGATTGACCAATTGGCCGCTCGTAGGTATACGTACGCACTCGCGCGACGAAGCGCGCAGCGGTCGTACCGAAGAGCGAGACAGCTGGCGAACGCGAGACTCGCGGTAGACTACCGTTGCGCGGCCAACCCTCTCAAGAATATTCGTGCACGAAACAATTAGCACGGTGGAAAACGTAAAGCTCCATATTTCACAGCAAATTCATTATTTTGACGCTTTCAACTTCGCTTCCCGTATATGGAAGTGTCGCGGCGGCCGTTGCGACGATTAATCAACGAGCGCCAAACGAGCTCGATAAGTTGGATGTGAAAGAGGACTAATGTAAAGTGACGAAAAAAAAAAGTACGAACGACAATTGGCTCGCACAATAAATGGACGCGGTGATAATTAGAAAAGAAACGACGATGGGGCTCGAGGGAGGGTGAAGGTCTCCCGTCTTATTATCCGAGAACAGACTCACTCTTTTCGTGTTTAATGCTTTTTTAATTAGTCACACGTTAATCGAAGTAATTCTTAAATAGCGCCCTTTTAAAAAACTAGATCTTTCGTCGGTCAGAAGATCCTGCGCGAAAAAAAAAATAGTTCGTAGCACTTATATAGGTATTATATATATAAATTTCGGAACATGGCCAATGTGTTGTTGAGATGACTAGAATTTTAGTAAAGTTTATAGTAAACATTTGAAAAGTTGCAAGCTTTGCTGTGAATTTTATTAAAATCGTAATTATCGTAACAATAAATTATTAGCGTCGTCCCGAAATTTACCACAAACTTTGTAAAAATGTTATAATTTATTTTTTTCTCCGTGTACACGGAAGCCTCGAAGCAATATCGCGTGATCTCGAGCGCGTGAAAAATAAAGGGTGTTGAACGTCCGCAAAGATCTCGTGTCAGAATTCGGGGGACCACCGCGTCGCAAATGGAGAACGGGAACGGATGACGGCGCGATATAAACACGTCACACGTCCAGAAACGGAATGAAAGTCAAGAGCCCGCGGAGCGGAAACGGAAGTGCCCGTCATAGCTGGATACATAAACACATCGACTTAATATTCATGTAATGGGTGCTTCGAGCAATCCTTCTGTAACGCTAGCATTTCCAAAGTGCGCACGGGCGCGCTCCGAGTCGACGAGGAATTTCATTAACGACTACTCGATACTCGATTGACGCTGTATTTCACGATCGTCGCGTAACGTAGGTGCTGCGCGTTACATATCCACGGAATCTGAGGAACGTGTGCGCGTGCCACTGCGAGACGTCATGGTGAATTCCATGCCCGAGGCTCGATTTGTATAGCCGATGCTATCGGAGTATATTTGAGGCACCTGCCTACACTATAACCAAAATTTGTATTAAATTTAATATAATTGGGTTATTTTGAGCGATAGGGAAAATTATACGGGACAATTGAAAGCGCGAGTTAAAGGAATTGTACGTTGCATATATTATGCCCGATATGAGTACACTATAAAAAGAATTATAATAAATTTAATGTAATCGTATGTAAAGCTTTAATCTAATGCGTGATTAAGAAAAATTATATACTCCGTTATGAAATTTATAAGGGAAATTTCATAAAGATATATATTAATTTTCGTAATCAAGGTGTATATTAATTTTCATAATCACCTGTTGGAAAAAGGCTTTATATAAAAGTATGGAAAATAAAAATCTTGTTTACAGTCCACGTATAAAAAAGATAGGACTTTTAACATTAATTTTCCGCGATAAATATTAATGTGTACTTTTTCAGTATTTCACACAAACCGCAGTTTACAAATACACTGGGAAAAGAGTTTATTTATAGTTTACACGCGTATACTCGATTATGACGAAAGAAATATTTCTTTGGACCAAGCAAATATTCGTCAGCCATTACTTTACTTCTGTTTGAATGAAGGAGACATTCAAATAATTAGCATAGATTTACTTGACCCAGTGAAATGGATTCTTTCGCCATAATCAAGTGTACATTTATTAACAACAAATATACTCTTCTCTCAGCGAGTATTGGTGTGCGGTATTCCTGGGGGCCGCATTTGGGCCATGTGGTCAGCAGGCTCTCGGTGATATTTATGTTGCGGTAACTGTCCGCCCTCTCGTAAAAGGGTTCCTAAACGCATCAATTTCGCGTGGCGGCGCGAAAAGGGCGTGAATATACCTGAAATGGATATGCATCTTCTCCCCCGCTTCTTCGAATCGCGCGCCACGTGATCGACTGCGAGATCGGCCGGAAATCAAATGGAAATTCGACCGAAGAAATTCGATAGATTATTCGCGGATGGGGTGTTTCAAGATGGCAAAAATCTAAATTTCTGAAATCGATCGCTCGACCATCCCATCCGATGTAATTTTTCATGCTAATTCCTCAAATAACGGATTTATTGAGGAAATCTCAAAGAAACACCGAGATATCGATAAATTTTGTAGGAAAAAAAAATGTTTTTGTTCATAAAATCATCAATATCTTATATTTCCTTTGAGGTATGGATTCAGTAACCGTGCTTTTCGTAATCAGCGCGAAAAAAATTCATGAGATAGGGCGATCGAGCAATCGATTCCAGAGATTTCGATTTTCGGCAAAATGTTGAGGATTTTTCAAACAATTTCGAAAAGATCGAAACCTCCAGAATCGAACTCTCCGAACTGTATTTTTCCGTACAGATTCCAAAGCTCACCGAATTATTGAGCAAACCCCAAAGGAACATCGAAGTATCGTTGATTTTTTATGAAAAAATAATTTTCACCAACGTCTAGGATCTTTTTCTCGAATCGACTCAATTCCTTCAGCCAATCGATACAACTAAACATCTCGTCTATACGTCGGCCGGCTTCTAGATACCTGTACCTAATCGACGTAGGAGCCTCTTCCGCGCCATTTCTTTTTTACTCACGGTCCATTTGACGGGAGGAACGGACGATGCTGGCTTTGTTCGCAATTCGGTATAATGTCGCAGGTATTTGGATCACGTTCCACGATATGTCAATATAAAGGAGTCCTCGGGGTTCTGCATACCAATTCGGGGGCGGAGCAGCTTGTTATCCTAAATACACGAAATCCTTTGGAGACGCGGACCCGCCCTTTCCTACGTCTTGGATAATGCTAGACAAATTGACGATTCAATCGAATCCTAAAGGATACGCCGCCACACGGTTCCACGGCGCGTGGGATCAATTTAAGCGAGTTATGGAAATTGATCGAAGCTGCTGCGCGAGACTTACGAGGGACATGCCTGCAGTCACGAGGACCCAATTACGAGAGTCCACCAAACGCATTGACGTTAACGATCGCTTGCTCTCTCGAAGGAGATCGAGGGCTGTTCCGAGCGACAGGGAAAATTGTACGGGACAACTCGAAAGCCGAGTTAAACGTGGAGCATATTATGCCCGACATGCGTACATTGTACAGAAAAAAAAGTTGGCTTAATCGTAATAAACGTATTTTTGGATAGTCCTGAGAGCACATTATTCGATTCGAATGACCATCGATTTGATCTAAGTATTATTCAATTAAATCAATGTTTATGTACGTCCAATTTATATTTATTCTAATCGAATAAACGTTGTTATTCGGGTCTAATCAAAAACACGTATAGTTGACACAAGTAATTTTTTGTCTGAGTGTGTAAAAAAATGTACTTATATCAAATTCAATACAATTGTATATACTTAAGAAAATTAATGTATTCCGTTATGAAATTTATAAGGGAAATCTCATAAGGAAATGTGTTAATTTTCATAATCTCGTATCAGAAAAAACTACGAAAATACATTAAACATACAAATTTGTTTTAAGTGTATATCTATAACAGTAGGATTGCTAATAACCCTTATTTCCTCTTTTGTGCTCCATTTGAAAAAAAGTCTCACTCGTCCCAACGATCGTTTCGGGCCGCGCGCCAAAAGTCACCCTGTATGGATGCACTCGCCGCAGCGATCACCACGGATACGGCAAAAAGAAATGTCGTCTTCCCAGAAAGACGCGCCGTAGAAATACCGACGGGATATCGGATCCGTGGTCGACACTCCCTTCGAGAAAAGTCCCGATCCCTCGGAGGAGGACGCCTGCGTCCTCCTCCCTTCGCATCGTCGCACGACACGACTCTCTCTCCCGATCTCGCACCTGCTGTGCCGCGAAGCGCGCGAAGGAGCCGCTCGCGGAAGGGAGGAAAAAAAAGATGGAGGGTGCGACCAATCTAATTTTTAGCGCGCCGATCGCCCCGCTCGCTCTCGCCGCGGAATATCGGGAGCGAGCGGGCGCCAGGGGGTATGAAACAAGCGAGTTGAAAAGTAAATCGCAGAGGCAGTGAAAAGAGATTCCTTTTATTTTCTCTCCACCCCGCGCGAGCTCCCCTCCACCCCCCCCCTCCCCCCCAGCGAGCCGAGACTCCGGCGAAAGATTGGAGACAGGAAAAGAAATCTCGCGTTTTATTTTCATCTTTTTACATCGCCCCGAGCACCTCCCCGCCGCCGCCGCCGCTGCCACCCCCGATCCACCTCCTTCCGCTCGCTCACCATCCCCGCGCGCGCCGATCGTCGCACATCGCGCGCGCAGCCCCGCACCGCGACTATAAGATATTTGCTTTGGTAATGAGGCCATGGTTGAACGCGGGGGATGGAGAGCGCGAGATTCGAAGGGTAAATAGAGAGGGTAGTCGCGAATTATCGCAACACCTTGGCACCTTCGTCGGCCGCGCCGCCGTATCGGAGCAGTGATGCTAATCGCGTTATCAGCCGCGCGAACTCGACTCGCGATCCTCACGAATTTGCAAGGGAGGACATTTTTCGTCGTCCAAATCCGTACGCTCTCCCCTCCGTCGCGTGGAAGGATCAGGGAAGCGTCGAATCCTCGAATGAACGTGGAGAAAAATAAATCGTATAGTACCTATTCACAAAGTTTGTGGTAAATTGCGGAACAGGAACGATTTATCGTCAGGATAATTGCAATTTTAGTGAAAATTACAGGATCGCTTGCAACTTCTACAAGTTTTCTTATAATTTTTGCTAAAATTACAATTATCGTAATAGTAAAGCCTTGTTCCGATATTTACCACACGGATAAAGACAAGCCAGCAATTTTTACCGCTTCGTCCATGTAGCGCTGAGACGCGAGCTCGTTTTCAAAAATTTGTACGAAGGAGATATTTTTATTTACTGTTGTAAGCGGTGCACTGAACAGTTTCCTCTGTACGAATTCTTGAAAACGAGTTCGAGTCTCGACGCTACATTGAGAAAAAAAATAGTCGTAACGAGTATTTTGGACTCAACTGCTCAAGTTCAGTAATCAGCACCAGTTTTATATAAGTAGTTGTCGCAACATTTTCTTTGTTTCGGTAACTAAAAATAGTAACAACTATAAAAACTGATGCTAATTACCAAATCTGAGCAGTTGAGTTCAAAATAGTTGTCACAAGTCACGTTTGCTATATTTCTTTCGGTGTACTGTATGAAGCGGTAAAAATTGCTGGTTTTTTTTTCGTGCACAAACTGTGTAAATGTTACGATTTATTTAATTCCGTGAAATCAATAGAGACGAGACGTCGTCTTGCAAATGCGTTTCCCGCTAAAATAGCGACTTATCAAAACGTAGCGACACCCGGGGCGATTAATCGGCGACGCAACTTATCGCTCTCCTCGCGCGCGCGCGCGCGCGGCAACGCGCCAACACAAATAGCCTAACAAGCTAATCACGATATCAAATTCTTTGCCTGTCAGCGAGGTATTTCGATGCGAAGATATCCGGACGGCGGAACGGTAGGGGGTCCACCGTGGGTAGAAAAACGTCGGATGACCGATTATGATGAAGCGATTCTGTGCATCCAGACAACGAAACAATCTCACCGGAGTGGCCTGTAATAATTGAAACACGCAATCTTATACTTACGATAACGCATCGCCGCCCCGCGTGTCTCGCATGTGCGTTGATAAAGTACGAGATACGGCGCGCGAGGGGAGCCGGGCGCGGACGCGCTGTTATCAGGTACGCGTCGCTTTCGCGGTAACGCTCGGCTAATCACGACCGCGGACTGTGATGAAATTTGTTCGGGTGGATCAGAGTTGCACTGTACAAACAATTCTATCAAATTTTAATATAATTATATACAGAGATTTTATCCAACACGTGATTATGAAGATTAATATACTCCGTCATGGAACTTCTAAGGGAAATTCCATAAGGAAATATATTCATTTTTGTAATTACAGAGCCCATTAATTTTCACAATCACGCATAGAAAAAAAAATGCTTCCTACAAAAGTACATTGAAACTACTAGTTTGTTTACGGCGCGATAAAAAATGAAATAAAAAATACGGGGGGGGGGGGGGACAAGTAAAAATGAAAACCCTCAGAAACGCCATCCGGTACTTCTCACCTCCTTGAAAATCCCCGAAATCGAAATACCTCCCGAGAAATCCGCACGAAAGCTCAATCGAATTTGCGACAAACTTTTTCTCCCCGAATACACAAGAACCTCGCGCGCCTACGTAGAGCCCACTCCTCTTTCCGCCGAGTTCTCCTTCGGCGAAACTGCACGATCGACGCGCCGTTTCGTATGCCGCGACGCGAGCCGAAAGAAAGGGAAGGAAGAACTAGGCGCCTCTCTCCCGCGAGAAGATTCCCCCAGCCGCCGTACCGTCCGCCCGTTTGCCGTGCCCTGTGCAGGTACCGCGCGAGAATATACCCGGCCGGGGGGAGCCGCGCAAGACGCGAGAGAGCAGAGCGGAGCCCGGCGTCCGGCGTGTATGACGCACCAAGTTCGTGCGTGTCAGATCGATCATGCTCCGGGAGATGCCCTGCTGCGATACAGGACACTAGCTGCACAATCTGTTCTTATGCGCCTCTCTCTCGCCCTCCTACGTCTCTCCGGTCGTATTTGATATTATAATAAAACATTATCTGCCATCCCCATCCTAGGCCCCGACGTGATGACTCTATCGGACGTCTCTCGCCTTTCTGAGAATCACACCGATGCACGCACGAGAGCGAGAGGGCCCGCGTTTCAGGTCTTGTTCTAAGGTCGCGTTCGCTGCTTACACACGCGCGCGCGCGCGCGCGCTCGAAGGCGCCAGTCATCCTCGACGTCATCGCGCGGCGTTAAAAGTGCGTTCGGCACTGAAGCGCGCGTGCGCTCGCTCGCAGGATCATCGACTCGCGCGTTCGCACGTCGCGCGACTGCCGGGGAGCGCCCGGCGTGTTCCTTCTCCCCGCGAGAAATATCGTGCGCCTCGATCGGGGGATTAGGTTTCGAACCCTTGACCGAGAGGGGGACGGTCGTGGACAGCGGCGCCGAGAGCGCTCTGCGGGGGACGGACCGAGGGAAATAATTGCTAGTGCGAAAAAAAATGTTTTCTTCGATGAAAACTGTGATATGATTCCAAGAGGAAACCGTGGTTTTTCTCGTGCATGAAAATATTTGATGCACACCGAGAAAAAAATAACTCGGTTGGAATATGACAGAACGCATCTGGTTAAATATATTTAGTTATTCTATTATAACTAAAATACTAGTGAATTTAACCAAATATCAAGTTATTCTAAATACATATCTGTGCACTGAGAAAAAATATTGCTTGATCGAAATATAAACGTATTTTTTAATGGTCCTAGGAGCACATTCATTCGATTAGAATGAATATCGATTGAACGAATATAAATATTATCGATTGAATTAAATATTATTTGGACCCAATCGATATTCATTCGAATCGAATAAATGTGCTCTCTGCAGGACTATCCAAATCGTGTTTGTTTCGATCAAGCTCGAGTAATTGTGTTTTTGCGCGAAAAGAATTTCTCATCCCCTCGACGGTATTCTTAAATCAGGAATACAATATGTTCTTCGATCGAGAATCTGTATTCTTAAAAATTTGCAAGACCATAATGTTCTTGAATGAAGAAATATTTATTGACACTAGCAATTATTTCTCTCAGTGTACACGCAGCGGTACCGCGAAGCACGGAGGTCGAAGGATTTTGAAAGAGAAACCTTTTCGATTCGAATATTTCTCATTGATTCCTCCGCGACACAAAAACGGCCTTGAATGAGAGGAATGAATTTTAGTTACCGTATCAACCTTACAGCCGCGTACCTATAACCGAATTACGTGCAGTCCTAACGTAATTACGTCGCCCGCGTGTACACGCGTACCATTTTGACCCGCAGCCTTGGGACCTGCAACCGCTGGGCGCGCGGGTCTGCAGCCAAGGCTGGTCCACTGATTCGACTTTCTCGTTAACGTAATTACACGTTAACGCGCGATTACTTAATATTTACCAACATGCCTGCGACGCGAAGAAACTAGTCGATAATTTTCATTCGATCCAGCGTTTCACGATCTGCTTAAAAAAGAGCCACACGGAGAAAAATGATTTTGCAGTTTTAACAAAACTCTCTTGCCATCGTGACAAAAATATTATCCGTGGCAGCAAAAGATATGTCGAATAACAAATAGTAAAAATATTTCACTGTGACTTCAGTTATATAATATTTACCAGTATTGAGCATATATCTCTTGCTGCCACATAGGTGTATAATAATATTTCTGTCACGATAGCAAAAACTTCACAGCAAAACCTAGTTTTGCCGACTTGCAGAAAAATATTTTCCCCGTAGAATCGGAGAGAATTCGCACGATTTTTAATTTTAAACAATTATCCAACCCTCCTCAGAGTCTTCGTATCACGACAAAAGCACCTAATAAAAAATCCCATCGCATCCCCATCTCAACGCGCGACGGTCGACTTACAACAGCCATAATACGAGCCGCCGCGCGAAGACGTTATTTCGGCGCGTGACCCCCCGCGCGCGCGCGAGTCCCCCGCCGGATTACATTTTATCCGACGCACGATTTATCGATCATCGTCGCGCGGCGCCGGTGCCGCGCGGCGGAGAGACCGAACGAGAGCCGATCTCGTTTCCCTCACGGAAACGATCTGCTCCTCTCCGTCGCGACTCCTCCTCGCGCGCGGTTAATTCCCGCACGTTAAAAAACGCACAAAGCGTCATTGTCCAAACAATCACGATGGAAT